>JAOANR010000009.1:2644249-2677745 GCA_030278955.1 Hygrophila difformis
CCAGATTCCCCTGTGTGCAGTGGCAAACTCGAAATGAGGAAGTGAGGAAATGGAGAGCCCGTTTTTGGAGAGTCGACGGTTAAAAGAGAAGAAGTGGGGGAGTGGTTAACGGCGAGTGGGGGAGTGGAATGGGGATTTCTGCCTTTGCTTGTAGTGGGGGCGTGGAAGAAGATGCCTTCAATTTTTGGTTGCCTTCAATTTTTGGGAAGAAGATGAATGGGGGATTTGCCGGTTACAAGAGAAGGAAATGGGGAGTGGTGAACAGTGAGTGGAGGGAGGTGTTGCCGGAGCATTAATTTGGGGTCAGCTTTTCAGACATCAGTTCTCCCCATGACAAGACCAAAGGGTGAATTCCCTATTTTACCCTTCATCCCAAAGCTTCACTATATTTTCTAATAGGGGTAGCTTGGTCATTTCACGAATTGTATATTCAAAACTAAATCTAAATACATAGGGTGGTACTCAATAAGAAGTATTTTGGTATGGTGGTCTTGTATTGGAAGTATTTTCCCGAGCTGGCCTTTTCTTTACATTTCCCGTATTTTTAATGGGATTTGACAATAATTAAGATTCTAATCAAACTTATATTAATTTAATTTTTCTAAAAACGGAAAGGGTTCAAACTTCGTGGGACACCCCAAAAAGGAATAGGGTTCAAACTTCGTGGGACGGAGGGAGTACTATTTACTTTAATGCATACATTTAGTCACAATTCTATTTCTATTTGCTTGCTCTTTTACTCTTGAATCTTTGGGAAAATAAAATACTATTACTACTACTTACTATACTCTCCCAGATGATTTTAGATGTATGTATTTTGATTCTATATACATTTTATATTGCAAATATATTACAATTGAACATAAAATTTATTAAACTGTTTTATGTAATAAGAAGTGAGATTGATTCTAACATTAGGGAAAAAGAGGCCGGGCATGTTTCGTAGCTTAGAAAATGAGTCAAAAGAAGGCAATCTTGCAAGAAAATATATGTGAAGCGTTTAAACTTTGCGTTTCTTCCTTCACATGCCAATTTATATAAACTTAAATATATCAAAATGCATCAATGTTTTTCATTTACTAATATACGAGTCCGTCACCTTTTATAATATAATAATCTCTACCCCTTTATTATTGCTTGCGATCTTAATCTTATTTCCATGTAATAAAAAGGAACAAATAATGGAATGACCGGAGAAAGTAAAGTGGTGTTGCAGTAGCAGGCAATTGGGCATCAAATGATGATTTGACACACTCAGTCAGTTGTACTCGAAATTTAGAATTGTAATCCAAAATTAAACCAACATGAATCTGATTCTGTAATGTAATGTTGGGGAGTATGACTACTCACTAATATTTAAAGGACAACAATATCTGCAATTATTCTCTATTTTCGGATTCTAAAGCATATTACATCACACACCAATCCATCCCTCAATAATGTAAGAATCCTTGTGGCGTGTGTATTAAGGCATTTTACACTTGCTATTATCCCTTTAATTTTTATTATAACAAAAAAAATACTCCTACTATATATAACTTTTTTACTTGTCCTAAATCCTAATAAGCCGAAATTGTCGGTACATTACTGAAAATATGGTCCAATTCCTTCTGGGTTTGTGTTTCGAGTGGCCCAATAAATGATTGGATATGAAAACACTACTTATTGGTAGGGTGTGCATCGGTCGGTTCGAACCAAACTTCAAAACCGAATTAAAAATCGATTTTTTTCTAAAAACCAAAATCAAAACAAAATAACTGAAAACCGAAATAATCGAACCGAAATATTTCGAATTTCGGTTCGGTTATACCGGTTAACCGAACCGAACCGAATTGTTTTTCTAAAAAATACTAAAATATTTTTTGATCAAAACATCTCTATTACCATTTTCAAACCTGTAAATTCGCCCTGTCAAACAAAAACATCATATCTACATATAACTATGAGTGCATAATAGTAAACCATTCCAAATTGCATTGTTCAAATTACACACAAATGAAATGACAAAATAAAGAAACAGTCACCGAATAGTTCAAATACGAAATAATATAAAGTCTCAAAACTCTCAACAGTAGTTCTCACTTCCCATCCACACAAACAGTCACCGAATAGGGGTATTATTTTGTGTTTATTGTATAATGACATAATGTATTTTATATTTTTTTAAATATATAATTCAAATTTCGGTTCGGTTCGGTTAACCGAAATTTAGATTTTTAAAAACAAAAAACCGAATCGAAAACCGAAATTTTGGATTTTCAAAACCAAAAACCAAACCGAAATCCAAAAACTGAACCAAATTGCAAAATTCGGTTCGGTTCAGTCGGTTTGTTCGGTTTCGACCAAAATTTGCACACCCCTACTTATTCGGGTATTTGATGTTAGGTTGTTATTCTTACTGTTTCCTCTGTTGACAAATGGAGTACAAATATTTTCCAATGAGAAAATTTAATTAGATTTTATAAAAATACGTTTTTCTTATATTTCGGCTATGTTTGAATAGATATTTTTATATAAAAAGGAACGGTTTATTTGTTTATTCAATATATCCACCTTCAAGATGGTAGCTGAACTGGATTACTTTAGCCCAGATAGATCTTTCTTCAGGTCCAAACTCCAACCTATCATTATTGTTAGCTACACCTTTTTTTTCAAAGTTCAATTATTTTTTTTTACATCGCTGAATAAAAAAATGATAAGTTTGAGTGAGCTCATGAAAAATTAAACTTGCAATACCCTGTTTGAAAAAATAGTTAAACTATAATTAGTTTTTTTGAGACAGTTTAAAAAATTTAGCTTATTTAAAAAAATAAAAATAACTTAACACATCGTTGAATTAGCTCTTTTTGAAATCGCTGCAAATAGCAGTATTTTGGATTTTAGCTTATTATAGACAAAAAGTTAGTCCTGAAATTGTCAAACAGTTAATTTTAACTAATTATTACTCACAGAATCAGTTAACAACTAACAGCTAATTCCCAAACAGGCACTAAATTATTTTAGGAAAAATTAATAATATACTTTTATTATGTACACACATGGTCAACACTAAATTATTAAGAATAAAGGGATTATAACTTAGGCCAAGTGGTTAAGGCTGCGTTTGGGAAAAGACGCTAGCGATTAGCGTTTAACGTTTGAAATACATACTAAAAATAGTCTAAAATCATATTTATAGTAAACACTAATTACAGTAACCGTCAAATTTTAATATCTAGGGTCTGTTCTGCACGCAGAGCTGTAGCTGCAAGCTGTAGCTGTAGGGAGCTGGAGCTGTAAGGAGCTGTGGGAGCTGTAGCTGTCACTTCTATTTAAGTGTTTTGTACAACTAGCTCTAACTGTGAAAAAATGTATGAAATGACATAAAAGGACAAATATTTATGTAAACTATTGGGTAGTGGGTTGGTTATTGGGCTAAAAAGAAGCTTCCAAAAGCTCCCAAAAGCTAGTGTGCAGAACGAGGCTTTTGTTTTGAAATAAAAGCTAAAGCTACCAAAAGCTCTCAAAAGCTCCCAAAAGCTGCGTGCAGAACAGACCCCTAATCTCTAAACTCAGAACGCTCATCTCCCCCAACTTTTAACTTTCCAAACTCCAAACTCTAAATTTTAATTTAAAATTGCATTAACAAACACCATTATTCAAATTTGTTCCTATTTATTACCATTAATTTCAAACTCCAGACTTTAATCTCTAAACTTCTGACGCTTAACTCTAATTATTTCCCAAACATACCCTAAGTCCATTGACTTGCAACGGAATGTTGGAGGTTTGATTCGCACCGGCCCCTTATCCCTCCTTTTTATTCTCCTTTGTAATTGTATGGCATAGGCTCCCACCATCCCTTTTCCAAGCCTTCATTGGCCCCTCAAATAAAAAAAGAAAATTATTAAGGATAAGGTAATTCGTAAACTTGATGTTTTGTAGACGGCTTTAATTTTCATGTAAGTATCTTAGGTGACATGAAAATTTGAACAATATAACATTTTAGAATAATTTTAAACATTTGTATATATATATGCCTCTGGTAAGATTTGTTCAATAATAATAATAATAATAATAATAATAATAATAATAATAATTATTATTATTATTATTATGATTATTATTATTATTATTATTTTGTGAAGTTATTGTCATGTATCTTATTTTTTGTCAATGTATCTTACTTATTTGATATAGGCATGTAGTTCAATGCGTTTTTAATATTTAATATTTTAAAATATATTAAAATAATATAGCTTATATAATTCAAAAACTATATATTTAGATGAATTTAATAAGATTCAGGTTAACTATTTTTTTTGCTATATACTTCCTCCATTTTTAAAATAATTATCACATTCAATTCAATTTTAATAACCAGTGTTTGTATTAATTAACTCATAAATTTATATTTTTATTTTTCAACTAAACTATTCTTAATCAATGTTCACGAATACTCCGATGGCATAGTAAAAACATAGTATAACTATCTAAAAATGACAACTATTATGAAATACTTTTTAATCTATAAAAAGAAAACTAAAACGGAGTACTTGTTAAAAGAGATTTTTAACATGGTTTGATAACAACCATAAAATTTTTAAAATACAGTACATAATTTGAAGAGATAACTTGGGACATCAAATATTCGGTATTAATTAATTCAAAATACCGAATTTAAAATGGTGGCCACTGGGTAGTGAGACCAAAATACTTTAGTAATCACAATTATTTCAAACCCAATTTATACTTTTAATGCTGTTTATTTAAAATATTAATTGTAGTCAACACTCCCAGATCCGAACTAAAAGGGAGCAGGATCATCTACTTCCGGACTAGGGAGTAGAACAACCTCAGCTAAATAAAGGTACAACCCAGATATAGCCAAGCAGGTCACGGGGGTATCACGTGATTCCCCCCAAACTAAATCATTTATATGCCCAAATGCGAAGCTCAGCCATGCACGCAGTACGACTCCAGTGCACGGGAGCTTATCGTGTAACCCTCCGCATTTCGATCCGGCCCTCTCCCGCATTAAATTCAGTAAATATGACGTGGCAATTCCACACTAAAACTCCTCAGTCAACTAAAACTTCTCATTTTCCCCCCTTTCATTAAAACCTCGCCTAATCATCCTGGCCATGCTCCGCCACCGCCGCCGTCTCGCTCCTGCTCCGGCGCCAAACCGTCACGATTCATGGCCGCCGTCGGATTCTCCGTCTCCGCATCCGTCTCACGACGCGATGGTTTCCTTGAATTTTCCGTCGCCTCCGCCGTCTAAATTGGGAGTGGATTTCAGTCCGCCGTTGATAGCCATGGTGGTAATAATCGCGACCGCCTTCGTCATAATCACATACTCGCGCCTCCTATCCCGCCGATTCATCCACACCTACCGTCGCTACAGGCGGTGGCGCCGGCGACGCCGCCGATACGTCCCGTCGTCGTCCGCCGGGGACATCGAGTCTCCGCCGTACTCGTTTGACCCGACGGAGGCGTTCCATGTGCTCTCCCCGTACGGCCTAGACGAATCAATAATTAAAACCATTCCTCTGTCGGTCTACACGCGGAAGAGCGGCTGCCATGATTGCGCCGTCTGCCTCCTTGAATTCGAAGAGAACGATTACGTCCGTACGCTTCCGGTCTGCGGTCACGCCTTCCATGTCGACTGCATCGACATCTGGCTTCGTTCGCACGCCAATTGCCCGCTGTGCCGCGCCGGAATATTCCGCCAGGACTCGCCGTTCACACCATTGATGGCGGCGAGAATCCGCCCCAGCCTCGACGATATGCTAATCGAGAACACAATTCTCGAGCCTCTTACGGAAATTCCGATCGAATTGGAGACGGTTACCGACGACGAAATCACTCAGGAACCATCACCCCGGCGGAGTGCTATTCAATCGGAGGACAGATTCAACCGCCGGGATTTCCTACTTAAGCGATCGTATTCCTTCGGTTTTGAGCGCAACTTGGGTTCGGAACGGTTAGTTCTAGAGCCAGTAACCGCTTCGCCGTGGCGATACCGCCGTGGCTCCGGCGCAGCCAGCGCTGGAGGAAGCTTCTGGAGCAAACGCCCGTCCCCTTTCAGCTCGTTAACAAAACCTAGGGTTTTCTCCTTCCGCTACTATCGAGGAATGAAATCTCCATTTTTCCGGCGACGGAGCATTGGCGGATTCTTCCCGTTGTCGGAATCCAGCGCCAGGATGGGGCTGTCCAGCGGCGGCAGCTCATCCCGGCGGACGAAATCGTTCGCGAGCCCGATGTTCATGAGGAGCTCGGCGGCGGCGGCGGCGGCCGGCGCGCTGTTCTCTTCAAGCCGGCTTAGGAGCGGCGATCCAGAGGCGCTATTATCACCGGAGAGGTTCAACAGACGGTGAGGATAGTGCCACGTGTATGGCGGAGAGGGAGGGGGCTATTAATAAGGCGTCTGAAATTTCTGATGAAAGGGCATTAAATGGTTGAGGTGATTGAGGATGGGTGCATTTAAAGAAATTTACAAGGGGGGGTTCGGCCTGGCCTGTCTCACTTTTTTATTTGTACGTATATGGACTAAGTAGGCTGGCTTAGTGCACATTTAATATTTTACACGATTCTTTTCTTGATTGTGGGGATAAGTGATCAAATGATCATTTAATGCTTCTAGCTGTCTTGGCCCTTTCCCAATTCCCCTCCCCCCCCTTTGGTTAGTTTCTTGAAACCATTTTTGTTGCAATGGGAGATTTGGGAGGTTTTTGGTTGGGAATCTTGTGCAGTGGTGGTGGTGGTGGCAATTGCCAATGGACAATGGTGGTGCCTGAATTAGACAATATGAAGTGGAGCACTAAAAGTGGATGTGTTAGAAATGGGGCATATGTGGGGGGTTTTGCTTTTTGGAATGTGGAAGTGGTGGTGAAGGTTGGAACTTGGAATTGGATGGATAGAATTTAGAATTTAAGAGCAAATTGGTGTCCATTTTTGATGATGTTTTAATGATGTGTTCAAATGAGAAGTGGGCACTTGCCTTTCATATCATTATCATATAATAATGTGTAATGTAATGATTCCAGATCTTGATGTATCTTTGTACTAGTGCCTTTTTTTTCATGCAAAAGGAGGTGATGAAGGGATGGATTGACTGACCAGCTTTATTATGTTTGAGCTAAGTTTTGCATTTGATCTATTCTTAATAGAAATATTAATAGTAGTACTATTATTATTTGAATGATAATAATGATGACTTGGACTATGTTGATGCTTTTTAAGACAAGGCTAATTATGAGAATGAAGAATTTGGTGGGAGTGGGGTAAGCGACTAGCAACTCCATGTTTTGTACTTTGACCCCTCTTTTATTGTTTTTATTGGATGGATGTGTTTTTGGTACCCTCTTTTATAGCAACTCCCTGTTTTCATAATTTGTGAGCAAATTCTTATTGTTTTAACCACATGAAAATATTATGTTCCTGTTTATTGACTGCTAATCTATACACACCTACAGCACTTAAACCACATGAAAACCCTAAACCCTTAAATCTTAATCATTGAAAAAGAAATAGTTATTTCTTGGTAAATCAATAAGACATTCATGCACTTGATAATAGAGTAGTAGTATTTTTTTCATAGGTAGGATGTCATTTTGTGTAGGCCGGGTATCAGTAGACGGTAGCGCTTCTATTCGAATTCTATAATAATTTGAACTCATATATCACAATCACTTTTGTTTATTTATAATTGTACAGTCAATATTCAAGAAAAAACATGCATGTCTTTTTCCTTGAAATAAATACTAGTACTAATTAATAGAGAATTTATTATTATTCTTATTACCATATGTATTAAACCTATAATATAATCAAATAACAAGGACTTAAAATTCAAAATTATCATATAAATATACATATAAATACTCTAATGTTTTTTTTTTAAATAATAATGGAAAATGGTACGGTTCAAATTCGAGGTACCAACTTTTTGTTATTTACAATTATATGTCTAAGTATTAAATTATGATTCTGATAATTAACATATGTTATAAACGCAAAAAGATTAATAGTACTACTAGGTTTATACTTAGAGCTGTAAATAGAACAAACAGTTCGTGAGCTGAGCTCGTTTCGACACGTGTTCGTCCGTTAATAGCTCGTTCGGTAAGTTAAACGAACCGAGCTCAAACACATAATTTGGTTTGTGTGTTCGTTCGTTAAGTTCGCGAACAGTTCGGAATTCTTTTTTAATGGAATATATATTATAAAAAATAAATATTTTATCTAGTTGTTCTTTCCATTTTTCATTTTTATAAATTTCACATTTCTCTCATAAATTATATTACAATATATATTACATTTTCACACCTAATTTAATTCTAAACAAATAAATTTATTAATAAAACAATTGGTTCGTTAACTGAGCTCGACTAGGCTCGTGTTCGTTCGTTATTAGCTCGTTCGTAAGGTTAAATAAAAAGAGCTCAAAAATGAAAATTGGCTCGTTAAGATTTTTGGCTCGGTTTGTGTTCGTTCGTTAAGCTTAACGAACAGAGCTCAAACACTTGAAGCTCGGTTCGGTTCGCCTCGTTTACAACTCTATTTATACTACCCATTTTAAATTTTTTTTGAAATGGTTCAAAATAAATGATTAAATAAAGTAGATGGTAGTAAAAAAAAAATGAATGAAATGTGAAGAAAAAAAATAGATAAAATTAAAAAGTGTAAAACAATAGTCAATTAAACGGTAATTTATTTTAAAGTTTTAATATGAATGTGTGGTAACGTGGTGATCACTATTATTACCGTTTACAACAGTAAACAGTTGGCTGCCATTTCAGATGAACATTACACGAGATTTCTCTCTCAATATATTTCTGGGGCCATATAAAGTTGTGACACAAAAATTGCAGCATAGGGCCAAAGTTTAGTTTAGCCCTATAGCCTGTCTCTGCTATTACTGTCGCCATAAGCAACAATAAATGATATTCCTGATTTTTGGGTGTAATTGCTAAATAATTGTAATTTTCTATACATATTGGTCCACTATATTCATGCTGTTTTATACTATCAAAAGACAAAAAATGGAAATTAATATTCAAGTTTTTTTTCCTTCTAATGAGTCATTGAAGGCCTGGAAAATGGGTGAGAGCCCATACCACACAATTACAAAGGAGAATAAAAGAAAGGGATAGGGACCAGTGGAAATTCGAACTTCCAAATTTCCGTTGGAAATCAATGGACTCAACCACTTGGGCTAAGTCCTCATTACCAATTAATATTCAAGTTTGAGTAAAAGCAACAAATAAAAGCAACAAACTTGTAAAAAACTTATACAAAAAACACTAGTAGGAATAATTAAAGGACGAATACATATCCAATCACACAGCCAATAAAAATGGAGTATTAGTAGGGTAGCAAATGAATCAAATATTTTTTGTTCGATTCGTGATTCGATTCGAAATTATTCGAAATTTTGATATTCGAATAATATTTGATTCGATTCGATTAAATATTTTATTTTATATAAAATAATATATAAATATATAAAATACCTTTGTTAGATAATTTGATATTTATTTTTAACAACTATATTTACTAATTAAAAATTAAAGTACTAAATTTATATATAAATTGAACTAAATATTTAATTTCAATAATTAAAACTTAAATTTTTAAATATTAAATTACCTTATAGAATAATTCGATTCGATTCGATAGTATTCGTGAAGTTTAACAAATCAAATCGAATACGGCTTAATTATTAAAATAATACCGATAAATTTGCACATTCCCAAACTAATACGTAGTCGTCTGTTGAACATGCAACTTGGAAAAATCAATTTTTTATTAGTTGATTGCCTGTTCAACAGGCGACCAGATTAAAAAAAAAAAAAATTTTGCACAGCTCTAGTCGCCTGGTGGACAGGCGACCAGATTTAAAAAAAAATAAAAATTGCACAATGCTAGTCGCCTGGTGGACAGGCGACCAGATTTAAAAAAAAATAAAAATTGAACAGTAATAAATTATTGGATTGTAATTAATAAAATTAATAACTATATGATTAATTTATTGGAATGGAATAATGCATTAATATAATGCATAATATTTGGAAAAAAATCATTAATTTTTATTTTAGTTTATTTGGAATGGAAACTTATCCTAGGGGTCAAGTCCAAGGTTGGGGTTTAATTCCCCACCCGACCCATATCCCTCATTTTTATCCCTTTTGTACTTATTGTGGCATGGGCTCCCACCACATTTTCTAAAAAATTAGAAATATTGTGTATGCAAAAAACTGCTTTGAGAGATACCCTTAATTGCCTTGCAGATCATCGAGTGATTAGTCTTGGGTCCAATATGGCCTGGGGATACCCAACTTCACCAAAAAAAAGAAATTCCAATATTTTTTTGCTGAACACCCTATACAAGGTGCTGGAAGTATATTATATTTCTAATTTTTAAAAAATATGGTGTGAGCTAATGCCACATAAATTAAAAAAGAGATAAAAGAGAGGGATAGTGGCCGGGTGGGGAATCGAACCCCCAACATTGGACTTGACTCATAGGATAAGTTTTCATTCCAAATAAACTAAAATAAAATAAAATAAAAATTACTGCTATGGATTTTCTTCCAAATATTTTGCGTTGTATTAATGCATGATTTCATTCCAATAAACTAATCATAACTTTAATGTAATTATTAGTTTTATTAATTATTAATTATAGTATTAGTTTTATTAATTATTAGTTTCATTAATTTTTACACCTAGTCGCCTGTTAGAGTGGCGACTAGGTTTTTTTTTTTTTTTTTTTAGTTTTCTTTCTCTACTCGCCTGTTGAACATGCGAGTAGTGTTTTTAATTTTTTTTTATTAATTTTTTTCAATCGTCTGTTAAATAGGCGATTATTTATTATATTAGGAATGGCCAAATTTATTTATATTATTTTAATAATTAAGCCAATCGAATACTGGATTCCGTATTACCAACACTATTTTGTAAGCATTACTCTGAGGTGAAAGGTCTTCTTACTCTGTTGACCTAGAATATGTCACTAATGTTGCGTTTCAAACATATACACTATATGTTTTTCCTTTTCCTTTTCTTCTTTTCAGAAAAGAAAGTAATCTGCTTTAGAGGTTTATCATCAAAACTTCGCTCTAGCTACACATCTAAATACTACTCCCTCCCTTACAAAATAAATGTTACGTTTTAACTTTTTTTACTGTTCATTGTAGCACTTTGATTTTTATTTTTGTTATAGTTATACAAGAAAAAATATAGCCATGTGAGATCTTGTTGGATTCGTCTCATCTTATAGTTTTCAAATATCAATTTTTTACAATTTTTATTTGTACCGAATTTGAGTTATTAATAGTTTAAAATGTGCATTGATATGCGTTGAAACGAGAAACGTTACATTTAAAAAGAAACGGAGGTAGTATGTACCATATAAATATTTTTCAACTAAGCAACTAGTACAAAAAAAAAAAAAAAACCTAACAAACTAAGCGACTAGTACTATTTATTATACTCTATACCGGATAGTAGATCAGATGCAAATCGAACCCCAACTATAAGGTTGAATATCAAGGGACACGATCACTAAGCAAAGTTATTGTTCCCTACACTCCATATAAATATTGATGATAGTATTATACTAGTAATTTTTTTTAATAGTAGTAGTTCTTTTAGATAAATTCAATATCTCTTTCATTACTCCCTTTTTTTTTTTAAATATAGTTTTTTTGTTTTTTTGAGGAGTAAAATTTTATATCTTGAACAATCCGAATACATAGTCCGTTTGATATTAAACTTTACATTATATACGCAGACCCCTATTTCGAATTACATCAAGCCAACACAGACAAGCAGCAAACAACTCATCTTTATCTACCCACTATCCCCTTCTAATACCACTTTTTAGAATTAATGTGATAATTTTCTCATAAATGATACTCTAGGATTAATTCATGATAAGCAGGTTAATGATTTATGTAAAATTTTGATTAATCTGATTCCTTAAATCAACGGCTTAACACAGAAAATACCGAGCGGTGCAACGGTTTTTCACACTAGGAATTTAATGAGAGCACATGGGAATGGAGAGAGGATACCAACCTGTAATGGAGAGTAATTGAATTATATTATAAATATATGAAGAAAAAAAATAAAATTAAAGTGTGTACAACTACCAACATAAATGAAATTTTTGTAGTAGTTTCTTCTTCTTCTACATTTATTACAATCCCTCAAATCCTCAACACTCAACTCCTCATCCTCCCCTGTCTTCTTTCTCATAAGGTTTCATTCCTCATTTTAACACCACAAAAACCCAAATTATTAAAATCTCCAATACTCAATTGTTCATACTCCTACATACCTGTTGCATTTCTATATTGCTTGTTGTGTAAGGTTTCAGGTTATCAATGGCTTTGGGGGATTACATTGTAAAGGTGGAAGAAGCAAGTTCTGCTGGGAATGGTAACAAGCCTTCTGCAAGTCCTGTTTTCAGGTCTGTTTATGCCCAAAAGGCCCTTCTGCAAGTCCCTCCTGAAATGGATTCTCCTTGGGATTTCTTCAGGTTCTCTTCTTGATTTCCTTTTTCTCCATATTTGTTTATGGTTATTGTTCATTATGTTTCTGCAAAATGTGGATCCAATTGGATTAGGAAATGAGGGCAAAAAAGAAAAGTTAAAAAAAATAACATTGGCCCATGCAGGTCTCGAACCTGCGACCTTCGCGTTATTAGCACGACGCTCTAACCAACTGAGCTAATAGGCCTTGTTATTAATTTACAATTCGATTTATTAATTATACCCTATTTACAGTGCCTCTGTGAAAAAATATCCAAAGAACTCCATGCTGGGCCGCCGTGAAATCCATGACGGAAAGGTTCCTGTTTACTCTTATGCAAAATAACAGTCGAAAAACACACAAGGGAAATAGAGTATATGCGTGTGTAATTAATGGTACGAGATAATGCGTCTACGCAGGCGGGGGCGTACAGTTGGCTGACTTTCGAACATGCCTTCGATGCCACGCTCAAGATCGGCTCTGCTATGCGCCGTCGCGGCGTTAATCCTGTATGTTCTGCTTCAGTTTCCATTGCTTTCAGTGTAGTTATATGAATTTGCATTAATTGTTGATGTAATCTGTGTAGGGCGACAAATGTGGAATATATGGAGCGAATTGTCCGCAATGGGTTATGGCAATGGAGGTTGAATTCGTAGAATGTTTTGTTTTTGTTATTTTACTTTGACTGTGAGTTAATTAGTTTATTTTTAATCAATTACAGGCTTGTAGTAGTCGAGCTATTACCTATGTGCCGCTGTATGATACACTCGGTGGGTATGCCGATTTTGAGGGACTTGTGTTGTTTTTATTTGATGATTTTGTGGGTGTTAATGAGAATGCATTTTGGATATCATTACAGGTGCAAATGCAGTTGAGTTCATTGTCAATCATGCTGAAGTTTCCATAGCTTTTGTCCAAGAAAGCAAGCTATCAGCTGTATGTTTCTTCTTGCTTCATGTTAGCGTATTTTGTGGCTTTCTTGTTTCGCTGTTGTTGGGAGTGGGTTGCAATAGATTGTAAATTGGGTTTGGTTGATGCCTATAATTGGTCAATTGGTGATGATCCTTGATCATTTCATTGTATTGTGTTGGAATTTATGTTCAATGTTGCCTAATTGAATTGTAACTATCTGCAGATACTAGGGTGTCTATCAAATTGCATCTCCTATCTGAAAAGTACGTGAAATTGCTGATTTTCATTTTTGGGTACTTCTTAGGTTTACATTTGTTTGCTGTTGTGTAATAGAGATCTATGCCGTTGTTCTTAAGCTGTTGTCAGTTTTGGAAACATTACTGATAAGCAAAAGGAGGAGGCGGAGGAATTAGGTGTGTCTTGCTTCTCCTGGGAAGAGTTTGCTTCATTGGTTAGTACAAGGCTGTCGGATCAATAATGTCTATGTAGCCTGTGAAAATTAGTTAAATTAGTTTCACCATATTTATTTTTCCAGGGAGATGTGGATGATGATCTTCCTGCTAGAAAGAAGACAGATACGTGTACTATAATGTACACAAGTGGGACAACAGGAGAACCAAAAGGGGTCATTCTGTCTAATGCTGCTTTCATGGCAGAAGTCTTGGCTATGGATAGCCTTCTTATAGATACGGACAAAGAGGTGACAAAAACAATACTTCCATTCGGTTTTATTCACTTTCTTTCTTATTTCCGAATCAATCAACAAAGCAATCCTTCAATCTTCAGGGAACAGAAGAGGATGTGTACTTTTCGTTCCTTCCACTAGCCCACATATTCGACCAAATTATGGTAACCTACTGCATTCTCTGTGGCTCTTCAATTGGTTTTTGGCAGGGGGTAAGATTAATATTGTACTATACTATCCTTTGAGTTCCCTAGCGAAGAATGAATTGATCATTTGAACTTTTAAAACAGTATTTTTATTAAACTTGCAGGACGTTAGATATTTGATTGAAGATCTTGTTGTATTAAAACCAACTATATTTTGTGGAGTTCCAAGAGTTTTTGACAGGATATATACAGGTGCAAAATTGTTTATATGATCAAGTGTTTATTCAAGATTTTGGAAGAATTTCCTTGACTGATTTCATTTTGATGTTTTGTGTTTTCAGGCGTAATGGATAAAATTGCAGCTGAAGGTGCCCTGAAGAAGTCATTGTTCCACATAGCATACAATTAGTACACCTCATTTCTCATTCAAATCTTCTATTTGCTTGTTTTCTTTTTATTACCGGTTCTAATGATATTAATCATATTTCTGACAGCAAATTAAGGAATCTGGAGAAAGGATTCAAGCAAGATGAAGCGTCTCCTCTTATGGATAAGTTGGTTTTTGATAAGGTTGGTTTGTCAGTTGACCCCATTTTTCAGAGAATTCATTTGTAGTAAACAATAATGACCTCTACTTTTAGATCAAACTAGCATTTGGTGGTCGCGTCCGTCTGATGCTATCTGGAGCTGCACCTTTGCCTAAGCACATTGAAGAGTTCTTGAGAGTAACTTGCTGCTGTGTCTTATCTCAAGGATATGGTATGTTGTGTTGTAATTACCTCAAAACTTCCAATTTCCTTCTATTCTCATCTCGGTATTGATAAATGGAGTTTGGTCCATGTTTATTTGCACATCAGGACTTACGGAGAGCTGTGGTGGATGTTTCACTTCGATAGCCAATATCTTCCCCATGATAGGAACAGTTGGTGTCCCGATGAAAACAATCGAGGCAAGGCTTGAATCAATTCCTGAGATGGGATACGATGCGCTATCTGACGTTCCGAGAGGGGAAATATGTCTCAGAGGAAACACATTGTTCTCAGGTTACCACAAACGCCAGGATCTCACGGATGAGGTGGTTGTCGATGGATGGTTCCATACAGGTAGTGAACCAAGTCCAGATTCTGTTTATTGGTTCATTTTGCTTGAATTCTGAGATACAGTGAGTTGTTAATTAAAAAAGTTTCCCCTCATAGGTGATGTTGGAGAATTGCAGCCAAATGGTGCAATGAAAATTATTGACAGGAAAAAGAATATCTTCAAGCTGTCACAAGGGGAGTATGTTGCTGTGGAAAACATTGAAAGCATATTCTCGCGATGCCCTCTTATCACATCAGTGAGCCTTAAAACGACACTTTTTGGCTTAGTTATTGAAAATATTCCTGTCTGTCTGTACTCAACAATCAATATGATTACTGCTGCAGATTTGGGTCTACGGGAACAGCTTTGAATCATTCCTTGTGGCCGTGGCAGTTCCAGATAGAAAGGCAATCGAAGATTGGGCAGCAGCTAATCAAGAGAAAGGCGACTTCCAGTCTTTATGCAGCAACACCAAAGCCAGAAAATACATACTCAATGAGCTCAACAGCACTGCCAAAAGAAATAATGTATGTTCCTCTTCCCCCAGTTCCTTCTCCCTCGCACTCTTTGCACTCAATAACATGCTCGAATTGTTCTTCCCAGCTACGAGGCTTTGAAATGCTACGAGCAGTTCATGTGGAGCCAGTTCCCTTTGGCATGGACCGAGATTTAATTACTCCAACTTTTAAACTGAAGAGGCCACAGTTGCTCAATTATTACAAGGCATATATATTCTCATTCAGCATCTCCATCATCATTTCCATCCTATTTCTCAGATCAATTTTTTCTCAAGCACTATTTACTTTGATTCAATTGTAAACACACACAGCTCATTGTTGACGCTCATTTCTGCACCTTAATGCAGGATTGCATTGATAAATTGTACAGAGAAGCCAAAGAAGCAAAAGCAGCCTAACAACAGCCTCGACGAACCATGACAGAGTTACAAAGTACTATTTCCCCTGCATTGTCACATTGCCTTGGTGGTTCCTTTCTCATGTATAGATAAATTTGTTCAACTTATTGTGTGTATGAGTAATGAGCAACTTTCTTTGGTTGCATGCTACTTATTTTGAGGTAAAAATGGTTCCCTGGTATATTGAAGGGAATGAATTTTAGCTGATGGCTTGTAAACAGACCTGTTATGCACATTTTCCCTGGACATTCATAGCTCATAGCTCTGTTATCATATCAATCTTCTGCATTTCATCTTCAGATCTTGCACCAAAGTCAGATATACGTGGAACTAAACTGCTGAGATCGACGATCCATCTATATTTATATCTATGCATACACATACTTTAATTTAGAAGGGATTAAATTGGAAAATTGAGCTTCACCAAAATGTAGATTATGCACAATATAATGTGCAAGTAAAAGCAATCAAAGGGACTAATCCAGTTCACAAATCGACATCTTTAGATGGTCATGTTCGAAGCAGGTTTATTACAAAACGCAGGAACAAAAGACATACTACAATGGCGAAGAAGCAGAAGAGGTATATTTTCTAAACATTCACAAAATAAACAAATAATAATGCATCAAATGAACAACACAAGGCTTAAAGGAAGTGAAGAACGAGTGCCCAAACAGGGTATAAGAAGAGGAGGAGTATCCCGATGGAGTTTGAGATTCCACTGCTCCTGGTGAAGGAATTCCTGAACCCACCGGATGCTCGAATGTGTTCCTGCAGGAGGTAGCATCCAATGACGAGGCAAACAAACACACCCACTATGTTTCCCCTTACAGTGTCCGCAATGAAACCTGGTGCCACCACAATCAGCAGGAGCAATGCTCCTGGCAATTCCAGCCAATCTGCCATACACAAATCACACGTATATGAAGACATAAATTGACAACAATTTTGTGGCACAAGAAAACCGGGTTAGGATATCTTGTCCCCACACACACACACATGCCAACCATATTACATTACTTGAAGTCCTCAATACTAGATATGGGGACATTACAATGTTCATTTTAGAGACAGGAAATTTGAGGAGAACGCTGTAATCAAAGGTTTGTATTAAAACACATTGAGCTGCTTGCTATATGATATGCTATGAGGCTGAAAATGTAGGTACCTGGAAAATGACGGGGGAAGAAAAGGCGCAAAACAACAGCAACGAGAGCAATCCATTTACCTACTTCTCCCCTGTTTTATACACACACACGAGCAAAAGAGGCAAATCAATTAACTAAAAATAAATAAATAAATAAATAAATAAATTGAACTAGAGATGTTAGAGTGAGTGAAGAAAAAACATGAATTTGTTGAGTACCTCAGCAAGCTGAACAGCCATGAAGGGAGACTGAAGAAAATGTAAGGGATCAAGAGGGATGTAAGAATATTCGTTTTCCAGTTTGTCCGATCCAAGATCAACAGGTAACTGCACATGGGAAAAGCCTCTGAGCGCTTAGTGACCAACCGGGAGTAGAATTCATACAACAAGGCAAGATAACTAACTACTACCAATTCGTCATCAAAACAAGTAGTAGAATGAAGCAGGCAAATAGTAAGAGTTAACAATTAGGCAAGACATAATTAGGGCATTCCGGCTTTCCGCAACACATAATTAGGGCATTCTCTCTATTCATAATAAAGATTCAACAATCAACAAAATGAATATCAAATTATCCACAGACACGCATACAAATCAATCAAACTAAACCAAAAAGTGAGAAATTTAAAATAAGAAAGGCCAAAGAAAAAAAAGGGCAAATCAAGAAAAAGGGGGACTGTTATTTCTTAGATCTTACATTGCAGCAACAGCAGCGACCCATTTGAGAAATGAAGTCCCAAATCCGAGCCCACCAAGCTTGATGGCATGATTCGCAAGCTTCTTCACTGCGCTCCCGATTTCATTCAAATCCGAACTGAGTAATTCAGTTGCTGCAGCTGAATCAGTCTTCATCGCCAAGTAACTGCTCCTCCTCCCTGCCATCTCTGATCTCACCCAGCAATTGGATTAGGGATTTAGATATACTGCTAATGTAACTGCTATAGTAGTGAAAAGCTGTCAGATCGTTCAGTTGGAAAACGCCCAAACAGGGCAACGATATATGGTGGATAGCATTAAGGAGTGGCCGACATAGTCAAATGGCTGAACGTGGAAAACAGTGATTGGTTAGTTTCGTAGGGATACCATGGAGTTCGAACTCGGATGGATCGCGGCCGTCCCTGTTGTGCACTTGGACGGTGCGTGTGTATCTGGTGTTCAAGGTCCAGTTCTTCGATTTTGAAACTGTTAGATTTTTCTTGCAGTAATAATTAATTGCTATCGTAGGCCGAGTGCCAGTTGTCCATTATTGTCATTATTATATCAATTCGAATCTTAATTATCCGTCGTTGATCCCAATTCCCAAAAGATATCCTGCTCTGTTTGTGTTTGTGTTTTTTTTTTTTTTTAGGAGCCATTGAAGGCCTGGAAATGGATGGTAGGAGCCCATATCACACAATTACAAAGGGGAAATAAAGGGAGGGATAGGGGCTGTTTGTGTTTTGTTTTAAATTGATACCCAAGGAGGAGGCCTTGCAGCCAAGGTGGCGGCCAAGTCGGAGGCAGCAAATGTCTGGTCTCTGGAGTCTAAATAATATTAACTCTGTTATTTTTTAATTGCTCTATTTCAATCACTATTTTCAACTAGCTGGCTTTGGATAGTTTTATATGATTTATTACAAAACTAAATAAGAAATCTATATATATATATATAAAAGTAATATAGTCAAGTTTCCCCCCACTTCCCCACCCCTTTTTTCAATAATCACATTTAATTCATCTAACAATGTTTAATCCTAAAATTTTAATATTATATATTGAAATATCCATAAATATATATTAATATCCAATATTAATTAATATACGTTTAATATAATTCTTTTATCAATATTAATCAATATCCTAACAAATTCTTAATAAAATATTATAATATCTTTAACTAATTTAAACTATTATATATTTTTAGAAAATCACGTCAAATTTGATTCTATTCATCTATATCTATATTTATATCTATATCTATATCTATATATCTATATATATATATATAAGTAATATAGTCAAGTTTCCCCCCACTTCCTCACCCCCTTTTTTCAACAATCACATTTAATTCATCCAACAATGTTTAATATATATATATATATAAAAGTAATATAGTCAAGTTTCCCCCATTTCCTCACCCCCTTTTTTCAACAATCACATTTAATTCATCCAACAATGTTTAATCCTAAAATTTTAATACTCCTATTATATATTGAAATATCCATATATATATATTAATATCCAATATTCATTAATATACGTTTAATATAATTCTTTTATCAATATTCATCAATATCCTAACAAATTCTTAATAAAATATTATAATATCTTTAACTAATTTAAACTATTATATATTTTTATACGATCACGTCAAATTTGATTCTATTCATCCAATATTTGCATATATATCTCCATAAAACCTCCTCCTATTTCTCTATAAATATTCCATTCTTTTATCTAATATCATGGTTGTTTTGAAATTCTCATCACCTCACATTTTATTTCTTCATTCTTTGTTTATGTCTTCTCAACATTGATTTTATATTTAAAACAATGTCTTTTATTTCTTCTTCTCATGTATTACAATGTTTCACACCCCAATATTTTTCTATATTTTTTTGTTGCAGGTTAATTTTTTCTCAGATTACAATATATTCTTCGTCTTGCTATTCATGTAAGATTTTCTTTACTCAAACGTGAATATTAGTGGGTTTTTTTTGTTTTTTCTTATGTACTATTAAATATATATTTCTAATGGTTTTCTAATGACTTTTACAGGATTACATGTTGTAATTCAAGATTGCAATTAAGTCATACTCTACAAATTATTTTTATGATTCTTCTTTGTATACTACTCAAAATCTTTGTATATCATGAATCTATTTTATGTTGATTTTTTTATTGTTTGTTTTTTTTGTCTTTATTCAAAATTTGAAAAAAAAAACTGAAGAGAATAAATTTGGAGATATTTCCACTTTATTTTTTATTGATTATTTTTCCATTTTGTTAATAGATTATTCCCTTTTTGACATCTTTCCTTTTGGATACATTTTTTTTTACATATTTTTTAATTTATTTAAGTTCACTATAAAGTAGAAAACAATCATTATTTAATTGAATTCGGAAAAATTGGGAATAATCTAATAAATTGGATAGGGAATGATTTAAATTAGTTGTTTATTTTTTCCCAACTTTTTATTTAGCATAGTGATTTGTTATTATTTCAGAAGATCTCAATCTAATTTTGAATGGTTGATATATATATATATATATATGGTGGATACCCATCCTATATTTTTAAGAAATTATTAATTAATATAAACGGTATAATAACACTACATAAATTAAAAAGATTTCCTATGATATACATCTTTTAACTTCGTCTAATTGAATAAATATAGTACTATATATTTGTATAATATATATACTTATAATTAGGGGTGAAAGGGGTACGGTCAATATCAGACCGATCCGATACTGTATCCGATTATATTCGAATCCGAATCTGTATCCAACTATCCAGCCAAATATTTCAATAGTCGCATCCAAATTTGAATCTGTAATTTAATATATGCATTCGTATTTGTATCCCAAAATATCTGACCTTATCTAAAAACTGATAGGATATTATCCAGATTTTAAATCTGGATATCCGAATATATTAATATATTATTATTTATTAATGAAAAATTATCAATAATTATAACAAAATATAAAATTATTACTCCTATATAATTATCAAATTTTCAAAAAAGATTAAAAATTATCCGATAATCTGTATCCAATTAAATCTATATCCGACATGTATTTGTATCCGGCATATCTATATTCGATCCGAATCCGAGAAAAAAATGTGGGATAATATATATTCGTATCCAATACTATCTGATCATATCCATACCGTTTTCATCCCTACATATAATATAATACTCCATTCATTTCAAAATAAGTGTAACATAAGGAAATGACCCGAGATTCAATGCAAGGAATAAAAGTGCTTTAGTGGAAGTTTTATACCCTTAAAAGCATTTATATATGGTAATGTAACATTTATTATGAAACACCCAAAAAAGAAAGTGTAACACTTAAAAAAAATGGAGGAAGTATAATATAGTATAATATGATAACAATTTCGTTAGGGTGCAATCACCCTTTTTGACTTGATGTGCTGTGGGCATTTACAGCCGTTGATTGTCTTTAAAAATCGACGATTGAGATTAACTCTAAGGGTAGAAAAGTAATTTCATATATTTGCCATATTGTTCGCCGTTGGACGTCGTCTTCTTTGGATTTCCGAGTTCTCTTCTGTTTTTTTTTTTTTTGGTGACAAGTTCTCTTCTGTGTTTTGTTTGCTGTGTACGTGTTGCGGCGGTGTGAGGAAGTTGTTGGCAATTATGAATGCGATTAGCATGTCGTTGAATGCGTCGGCAACGTTTTCAGATTCGAGTTCTGCGTCCAATGGTACTTTTTAGCATTTTGGAATTTTGAGTATTTTTATCGCAGATCGTCGTTTTTGATTTTATGTATGTTTTTTGAGTTTTGAGTTCTTCTTTTGATATGTTTCTCTTTTTTTGTGTTTTCTGAAGTTTCATATCTATATGTTCATTTAAGCGTCAAAACGTTTGCACATGTGATTATGAGGGACTGAACCATTATATTTTCAGCGATGAACTCTTAGCATTTTCAGCGATGCATCACTAGCATTTTCAGCGATAACTGACTAGCGTTTTTGAGTTCTTCTTTGATATGTTTCTTTTTTTTTTTTTTTTTGTGTTTTCTGAAGTTTCATATCTATATGTTCATTTAAGCGTCAAAACGTTTGTACATGTGATTATGAGGGATAGAACCATTATATTTTCATCGATGCATGCCTAGTATTTTCAGCGATGTATTTCTAGCTTTTTCAGCGAGAACTGTCTAGCATTTTCAGCGATGGACGTTAAGCATTTTAAGCGATGGTTTATGTCAGCTACGTGTATTTATTATTTTAATGGGAATTCTTTGTTTATTTCTTCACAGGCAACATAAATTGGAGTGAGTTAAGTTTTGTTACAGCTGATGATGCGTTTAGGTTTTATTGTGATTATGCTCATAGTTTAGGTTTCTCGGTAAGGAAAATGTATGAGAGACCAAAGCCACATGAAGTTGATAGATTGTTCTATTTACAATATGCGTGCAATAAGGAAGGTTTTCGTCGTGGTTGTTTGTTGGATAGTGATTCATCTTGTCGTTCTAAGAGTCTGAAATTTCGTAGGAGTGATGAAACCCGAACTGGTTGTGAAGCAAAGGTGAGGTTACATTATAAAACTGATGAAAAAGTTTATAGAGTTGTGTTTTTCTGTGGTGATCATAATCATGATCTGCATGGACCATCAAGGAAGCATATGTTGAAATCGAATAGAAGAGTTGATGAGTTACACAGTGTTGTTGCTGGTATACATGAAGAAGTTGGATTGTCATTGAAGTCATCGTATGACTTGTTGAGTATGGGTGCTGGAGGTAGTGGACTTGTAGGATTTTTAAAGGACGATTTGAAGAATGCACTTGTTAGAAGGCGGCAAAGAAATTTAAAAGTAGGGGATGCTGGTGTTGTATTGAAGTATTTCTCTGAGAAATGTGTCAGTAATCCATTTTTCTTCCATGAGTATGATCTGGATGATGATGAGAGAATTACAAATATCTTTTGGTCAGATGCTGAAATGAGGATGGATTATCAAGCTTTTGGTGATAGTGTGACCTTTGATACAACGTATCGGACAAATAAAAATTACAGACCATTAGCTGTTTTTGTTGGATTCAATCATCACCGACAAACTTCTATTTTTGGAGCTGCATTGATGCTTGATGAAACTCAAAGATCATTTGAGTGGCTATTTAAAACATTTTTGAAGTGTATGGGGGATAAGGCACCTCAAACGATTTTCACAGATCAAGATTGTGCGATGGCACCGGCAATTAGGAAAATTTTGCCTAATACCTATCATGCTTTATGCAGTTGGCACATTATAGAAAATGCGAAAAAAAATTTGAGTCAACTGTACACACCAAGGTAAATATTTAGTTATTTTTACTTTCAATTGTTTTTTCGATTTTGGATATTGATATGTACATGTTGAACTCATTTTTTTAGGTTTGATAAGCTATTTCATCATTTGGTATATGATGTGAGGACAGATATGGAATTTGAGGTGGAATGGGAATACATGCTATCAACTTGTTTCTCACAATCTGAACATAGGTGGTTGTCGACTACTTATAATTTGAGAAGTCAATGGTCCGCTGCTTGGGTTAAAAATCATTTTACTGCAGGAATGAGGACTACTCAGCTAAGTGAATCTTTTAACTCAGTTGTGAAACGGTATGAATAAATTTCGTTTTCAGCGATAGTTGAATAGTTATTTTCAGCGAGACGATACTGTTTTGATCAGCGAGAGTGTTCTATTTATTTCAGCGATGTGTGTTTGCTCTATGTAGTTGAGAATTTGATTTTCACATCCCCATATTGTGTTGACATTTCACAGGTTCTTAAGGCCAGTTGATAACTATGTTGAGTTCTTTGCACATTTTGAAAGGGTTGTGGAGTCAAGGAGGGATAATGAACGGATGGAAGATTTTAAGGCAGATGATAGACAAGTTTCTGCCAGGTTTATTATGAATCCACTATTGAAATATATAGCTGAGAAGTACACACCAAATGTGTTCAATATTTTCAACAATGAGTATGATTTGTCATTTGGGTATGTGGTTGAGCTTCAACCAGATGCATTAATTTATCGTGTTTGCAAGAGAGAAGATGCAGATTCAAAGTTGATTGGTGATCATGTGAATGTTAACATTGATGATGGTACAATTGGATGCAGTTGCAATATGTTTGAGAATATGGGGATTTTATGTTGTCATGCTCTGAGGGTGATGGATATTCTGTCAGGAAGTG
This sequence comes from Hygrophila difformis, assembly GCA_030278955.1. Lineage (NCBI taxonomy): Eukaryota > Viridiplantae > Streptophyta > Magnoliopsida > Lamiales > Acanthaceae > Hygrophila > Hygrophila difformis. The sequence continues at coordinate 2,668,571 of JAOANR010000009.1, forward strand.
GAGCAAAAGTGTTTCATACTATTCCAGATAAATATATTTTGCGGCGGTGGTCAAGGAATGCAAAATGTGATCTTAGTTATGTTGATGTTGGTGTTGGAAAAGAAACAAATGTGGTCAATGCAGCATCTAGATACCGGAAATTGTGTGGCTTGTTTTTGAAATCAGCAATTGTGTTGTCACGAAATGAGGATGCTTGTGAATCGTTTATGTATGACTTTGAGACATTGATGAAAACAAAGTATGACAACATTGATATTAACAAAGAGTCGGGTAATTTCTAATCAAAGACATATTTATGTTTTTGCTTTTTTTGAAATTAGTGTTTCTCAATGTTTTTGTTTTTTTTTTTTGCAGAGATTGGAAGTACATCAGATTACTCAAATTTGCATTTAAGGGAAAGAGAAACTTGTAAAGGGCGGAAGAAATCGAACAAGAGAATGGTCTCTATTTCTGAAGCTGTTCGGAAAAAGAAAGAGTTAGAACATCGTAAACGGATGCAGAAATGAAGTTTTTTGTTTTTTTAGAAATGACATGAAGTGTATTGTTCATTAATATTGTATTGATCGACTTAGTTCAGTGATAACTAATGCAATTCAGCGATGATTACTTATATATAAAAGCGATGATCGTTATGCAATTCAGCGATGAAAGTTAGTTTTAATAAAAAAAATAACCGTGTAGTATTTAATAAGAAAATGTTACAATGTCTCAGAAAATCGCGTAAAGAATGCAATTCAGCGATGATAAGAAATGATAAAAAGCGATCGTCACAGTGCAATTCAGCGATGGAGATGAGTTAATAAAAAATAACAGTGTAGTAGTTAATAAAAATTTTACAATGTTTTTTCAGAATTCGCGTAATTAATAAAAAATAACCGTCTAAGTAATTAATAAGAAATAACCGTCGAGATTTCACCGTGTAGTATTTAATGTCAATTTAACCGCCAATTTTCAATTTATCACTGTCGATACTTTCTCTAGGGCTTTTCAGCGATTTTAGCGATTCTCTGCGTCTACGGCGAACGGCGATTGTTTTTCTACGGCGAACGGCGAACGGTGATACTTTACTTTTTGTTTATCAAGAATGGCTGAAAAAGTGCATACTCAGGTGTGTTGCGTCCCATCTAGCATTTGTCTTTTAAATAATATCCTGAACGAGACTGACGGAGATGGGAAGAAAGAGTTTATTCACGATACTTGCTTCAGTTGTCTGCTCATGTTCAAAATGTGCATGCTCAAGGTTGATCCTGTTATAACTTTGATTAATCAGTGGAGCATTCAGGAGGAATGCTTTATTATTGATAAAAACCGTCGATGGAGGTTTACAGATGAAGACATTCATAAAGTATATGGTTTGCCATGGGGAGTTGATAAGTTTATAATAGATTTGAAGAATAATGAAATTGGTTATGATTTTGCTGATGAATTTTGTGAAAAGTATTCTCTTATTACGAATAAGAAGGAGCCTAATCGGATACCTGTTAAGGATCTTAGAGCTATTTTAGAGAATACGGAGAATAATGAAATTCCATTGGATGACTACTGGAGGATGTATGTTTTGTTTGCTCTGCAGAAAGTCTTTACTCCTAACTCAGGGAGGGTTGTAAACAAGAGGTATCTTCAGTTTCTTAGATCTCCGGAAGAAGCTTTAAGGTACAATTGGTGTCTTCATATTAGACAATTTCTTATCAAATCTCTGAATGAGTATAAGGCAAAATTGGATAAGGGAACCAGTGCTCAAGCACGCCCCTGTGGAGACCTGTTTTGCTTAATGGTAATTTTTAATTTTGTGTTTTTTATGCAATTTATATTTGTTATGTGATATATATTGTTGATTATGGTAATTGTTTGTTGATTATGTATCTTGTTTGTTTTTATTTTTTTCAGCACATGTTTTTTGATTTCTATGAGCGTGAAGAGCTTCATTTGGTTGGATTTACTTGTAAAAAGGATCGATACTTGGAGATGGTTGATATCTGGAAGGTTTTCCCTAATGCAAAGTATCCAGAGATTGACTTTAAGAAGAAATCGAGGGTTACGAAAAGGACTGTGGAGGAAGATGACGATCGACTTAGCACTTTTGTTTCTGGTCTAAAGAAGAAAAGGAGGGGTGGGAAAGAAGTGGAAGATGAGGGTTTGAATTCTACTGCAAATGAACCAACTGCCAATCTTTCTAGGAGTGTGGATGGAGGAGGGGATGAGCAGTTAGGAGAAAATGTGGATTTGAATGCTATTGGAAATGAAGAAGCTGCCAATCTTTCTAGCTTGCAGCCTATGCATTCACCTGTTGTCCATGAAGCTAATGCAAATGAGACAACTGATTCTGAACCAGTTGTTCATCTTTCTGATCACACAATGGACTCTATTTTGAAGATTGCTTGCCAATATATGGATGCTGATGCTTCAGGCAATGTTGATCCTCTCATAGAAGCATCCAGAAATGATGTTGAACCTTCCCCACACCCCCCTTGTGATCAAGATGCAGGTGAACTGTTGATTAATGTGGGTCGACGTCGTGAAGGAGAACAGTCAACTAATCTTGATATAACTGCAAGCGAAGGAGAAATCTTGATGGGTATATTAGCAGGAGCAGGAAATGTTGTGATGAGTCAAGGGGGTCCGGAGGTGACAAGTTTGCTGGAAGGAGGTGATGCAGATGTTGGGAATGTAAAAGACAAAACTGAAGAGAGAGTTGCCCCGGACACTGAAAATTTACCTGAAAATGTACCGAAGGTAGTTTTATAAATTTTGTACTTCATAATATTTTTTGAAGGTAGTTTCTGACATTCTTTTTTCTTTTTTGCTTTTTCTGTGTTGTTTATTTTTATTGCAGAGATCTTTATTTCGATTCCGAATCCCTTTCAGTTTCGATTCCTTGAATGTATGTACAGTGACAAAATGTTTGCTATAGGGGTTATTGTAACAAACTGTTTTGATATATTTTTCTTGTGTGATTTTTAGTTAGCACATGATGGGGCAAAGAAAGATACAGCACATGACGGGGCTGAGAAAGATGCTTCACATGATGTGGCTGAGAATGCAGAGGTACTGTACTAGTTTTCAGCGATGGTCTCTGTGTTTTTCAGCGATGATATCGACCACATTTCAGCGATTGGATATGATTTGATATATTTTCTTTTGTGACTTTAGTTTTTAATAGTTTTTAGCTATATCAATTGTGATGTAACAAAATGTTTTGATATATTTTCCTTGTGTGATTTTTTAGTTAGCACATGATGGGGCTAAGAAAGATGTAGGACATGATGGGGCTGATAAAGATGCAGCACATGATGTGGCTGAGAATCCAGAGGTACTTTAATAGTTTTCAGCGATGGTTTCTGTGTTTTTCAGCGATTAAATCTTTCATATTTCAGCGATTTGGACATGGTGAATGATATATTTTCTTGTGTGACTTTAGGTTTTAATAGTTTTTAGCTATATCAATTGTGATGTAAATAGAGGTATTTTCTCTAATTTACTCTAGTATGTGTATAGATGCATGGAGAAGATGTGCCAACCTTTTCTTTGGGCTTATCCGAGAATGAGAATGTTGTAAGAGATGAGAATCCAGAGGTATGTCAATAGTTTTCAGCGATAATTTAAGTGTTTTTCAGCGATGACCCTTTTCATATTTCAGCGATCATTGATATATCATCTGTAATTTTCAGGAACAAGCTAAGACAGTTCATAGAGCTAAGACAATTGAGAAATTGAAGGAGAAGTATATGCCTCCTAGAGTGATGATGATTGATCTCCAGCCTATTGAAAAATGCAACAAGTTTACATTCATGGATATGACTTATACCCGATTTAAAGAATATCCAGAATTTAAGGCGTCATATACCTGTACTCCAGAAGAGTTGAATGTGGCTGTTTGGGCAATCATTACAAATATTCTAGGAAAGGTTGAAGCGAAGAACACAATTGTTTATGATGATCAAGAAATGAACTTGTCGAAGCTTGACATCGAAACACTGAGGGTTGATAGTGATATTGCGGATATTGTTATAAACTGTTACGCGAAAGTGATCAACCGTCGTGAATTCGAAAGAGCCAATGGGAAACCAATTCTGAAATATTGTTTTTCATCATTATTTGCTGTGAGTCTGATATATATATACATACATAGATATATATATATTTAACTTCTTTTTGATGCATGATATGTTGTATCTTTTGAAACAGACATTTTCAGAGGCAGAGGTGGATGCAGATTTACCATTAAAAGATGGTGCAGAACTTGTTGATGCATTCGTGAAAGATTTCAAGTTTTTTCCTGAAGAAATGATTGATGTAGTGTTGAATGCAGAGAGTGTAAGATACATTTTTGTTTTGATAATTTTGTTTATATTGTTGATCATTTTTAGATTCTAATTATATGTTTTCTCAATGTTCCAGTTCTTCTTCCCATATTGTCGACAAAACCACTGGGTTGCTTTTTCTGTTGATATGAGAAAGAGAAGAATTTTTTACTTCAACAGCAAGAATGCTGAAGGCGGGTGGACAGCTGATTATAATGTTTTGAATAGGATATGGTATAACTTGAGGATGCTGGGAAATACACTGATGAAATCTGAAAAATGGTTTGCATCATATCGCATGCTTTTCTCGCCGCTTGCAGAGCAGAAAGATGAGCACAGCTGCGGTGTTTTTGTCTTGTCTTATATGGATTATTGGGAAGGATTAATTATGGATGACATGTTGGCAGAAATGAAGAACAAGAGGTATAATCTGGCAAAAAGAGCCAAGGTCTGCGCTGAAATATTGATGTCAGATGTCAATCAAAAGAAAGATTTTGTGCTAGGAGAAGTGAGTAGAGAGATGCAGTTGGTTGCCCAGCATAGTCAGTCATTTGAGGTAAAGAAACCAGCACCACCTAAGCCAAAAAAGAGTCGGAAAAAGAAACAATGATGAAATGAAGTGTTTTTGATGAATGAATGAGCTGTTTTTTTTTATGCGATGGATGACATCGCTTAAATGTATATGTAAATTTTTCGTTGCTGAAATGTACATTGTTTCATCTGTTAAATGTCTATTGTTTAATCGGTTATATATATTGCACTTTTTGTGATCGCTTAAATGTACATCTCTTTATTCTTACATGGGCATTGTAAATTATGGAGTATTATTCTCTATTTGGCTGATTTGGAGCGATTCGGTCAGGTTGGGATAGCTGAAAAAGGAACTGATGTGGATCCTGAGGTTGGGATAGCTGAAAAAGGAACTGATGTGGATCCTGAACATGCTGAGCACATCAGACTTCTAAGGGAAAAAGTGTTACATGAGATAACGCGTAAGAACTGGCCAGTGCTGAGAAAGAATGAAAGACAGTACAGATTGATGAACAAGGCTGAGGCAGAGGAGTATCTGAAATATGATCTGGCACAAGATATGTCTTATTTAAAAGAAGCCCTGGAAAGAGACATGGTGTCCGCCATGATGGAGCGTTACAGAATTTCTTATCTCGAACTCCTCATGGAAATGGATCAGAAGGCCCTGGATTATTGTAACACAGGAAATAAAAAGAAGATCATGCATTATGATTACAAATTCAGAAGTCTAATCTGCAAACGTATAAAAGGAGCATGGGAACTGATGCTGGTGAGGATCACCAATCCACAATTTGTGAGAGATTACTTGAGGTTTGTAGATAAACAGTTTGGCCAAAAGTAGAAGAAAACAGTTTTGTGAAAACGTTTGTAGATGTGATTATCAATTTTTCAGCGATGAGTTGTAAGCATTTTAAGCGATGGTTGAATATTCTTTTCAGCGATGAAATTGTATTCTTTTCAGCGATGTGTATATAGCATTTTTCAGCGATTTGTATATGAGCATTTTATGCGATTTTATGTATGTGTTGTGATATGTTTATCTTTTTATGAGTTTTCTGAAATTTCACATTTATACATTCATTTAAGTGAGTTCTGAGTTATGTTTGTACATGTGATTATCAGCGATGTCAAGAGCAACTTTTTCAGCGATGTGTAAATGGCATTTTAAGCGATGTTTTTGTATGTTTTTCAGCGACATAGAGCAAGCATTTTAAGCGATGGTGATAGATCGTCGTTTTTTGATTTTGTATGTATGTTTCTGAGTTCTGAGTTATGTTGAGCGATGGACATCAAGCATTTTGGGATATGTTTTCTCTTTTCTGAGTTTTCTGAAAATTTCATATTTATACATTCATTTAAGCAACAAAATGTTTGTAAATGTGAATATAGCATTTTTAAGCTACGGTTCTATATTGTTTTCAGCGATGATTGGTAAGTCTTTTAAGCGATGGGTCTATGTTGTTTTCAGCGATGGGTCTAAGTTGTTTTCAGCGATGGGTCTATGTTGTTTTCAGCGATGGTTCTATATTTCGTTTTTATGGAGTGGCCTAAATGAAATGGGCCTAAATAAAATTAAATGGGCCTCGGAAAATTTTTTAAATTGTGAGCCTTATAAAAGGAATCACATTCATTTCTCGAATCTTCATTTCTAAACCGTTTCTCAAAACCCTAATTTCTCAAAACCGTAATCGGAATCACCTTCATTTCTCAAAAATGTCGTCCAAAAGAAGATGCACCGAAGAGAGTTCCAGTCGCACATCCGACTTGTTCACACAATGCTGGGAGATGTTCGGCAATTATCTGAAGGACACACATCCCACGTGTGACAATGCGCGCGGACTGAATGATTTGATAGAAAAAATGTTAAACGCTGGGTATGTGCCGAAGAAGCATCAGGATATTCTTATTGAAACACAGGTATTTCTTATTGAAATTACAACTGAGTATGCTTAGGAACCTTTTGGTTGGAATTGTTTTGAACTGATTTATGGTTTTTAATGCTTTTTTGAACTGATTATAGTTGTTCTAGGGTTACGAATTGTTTCAGTGTTTTATGTTTGAACTGTTTGAACTGATTATGGTTGTTCTAGGGTTATGAGTTGTTTTTAAGTGTTTTATGGTTGTTTTAGTTATTAATTGTTTTTTTACTGATTATTGTTGTTTTAATGATTTTGTTTTGAACTGATTATGGTTGTTTTTTAGTGATATGAATTGTTTTTGTACTGATTATGGTTGTTTTAGTGATTGTTTTGAACTGATTATGTTTGCTTTTGTACTGATTATGGTTTTCTTTCTTATATTTACTTTGTTCTCTCAATTGTACTTATTGTTTCAGTGCTATGAATTGCTTTGTATCTTATATTTACATCTTATATATTAATAAGCTATCTTTCTTATATGTTGAAACACAGGATTTTCTGTTGAAAATTATAACTGAGTATCCTGATATTGAGGCTGCTGAAAGATCTTATAACATCATGTATCCCCACTTTGAAGCTCTGGACATTCATATTGGTGTCCTCCAAAATGAAGGCAGATCTAATGGTGCTGATGTCAACAGACGTTCATTTGATCCCACACAGCTGCGTGAAATGTCAAATCACTATCGCAGCGTGAAAGTCTCATTTGCAAATACTCCAGCGCAGTTGGGAGAACGCAAAAAGGCTTTTACAAATATGTGGGAAGATCTGATTCATAGGCTTAGGGCGATGCATGAAGCCATCTCTGATCCAGCTCATATCCCGGCGGTTTAATATGTTTTTGGAATGTGTTTTGAATGACTCTTGAATTTGTGATGTTTTTGGAATGACTTGTTCTTTGTGAAGTTTTTAGATGTTTTTATGACTTTTTTTGAATGGTGGTGTTGAACATGTTTTTGGATTGTTTTTGGATGTGTTATGACTGTGATTTTGAATGGAATGTGATTTTGATTTATGGTTTGATTTTATGGTGTTCAATGTTTTATAACTTTGAATGGATTTAACTGGTTTTAGTGTCTACGAATTGTTTCAGTGATTTGCGGTTTTTATGCTCTATCGCTGAAAAGTACATAGTGAACTCGCTGAAAAGAATAGTTGTTCATCGCTGAAAAGTTATAACATCTCTGCAAAGTGTATTCGGTTAAAGGAATCTCAATCATCGCTGAAAATAATAGAACAATCTCGATGAAATGAAGCACATACCATCGCTGAAAAGTATAATGTTATATCGCTGAAAATAATGATACAAATTAATATGTTTTAATTAGGAATCAATAATTTCGTTAAAAATAGTATCTTAAAGAAAACAGTTGCACTTCATCAATAGTGTACCATTATTTTTCAAGTCATCGCTGAAAATAATGGCACACTCTCGCTGAAATGAAGTAAGTTATATCGCTGAAAAGAATAACAATGTATCGCTGAAAATAATGATACAAATTAATATAATTTGTGTCAGTAATATGTTGTAATTAGGAATTAATAATTTCGTTAAAAATAAAAACATATGATGTATCGCTGAAAAGTACAAAGTGAAATCGCTGAAAGAGTTTAGAAATCATCGCTGAAAAGAGTAGTAAACATCGCTGAAAAGATATAATATCTCTGCAAAGTGTAGTATCTCGACGAAAACAATTGCACTTCATCGAGAGTGTACAATTATTTTTCAAAAGTCATCGCTGAAAATAATGACGCACTCTCGCTGAAATGAAGGGACTGCCATCGCTGAAAAGAATAATGTTGTATCGCTGAAAATAATGATACAAATTAATATAATTTGTGACAGTAATATGTTGTAATTACGAATTAATAATTTCGTTAAAAATAAAAACATATGATGCATCCTGCATTCTGCATCGCTGAAAAGATATAATATCTCTGCAAAGTGTATTAGATGCAAATCTCGGAGAAAGGAATTTGAAGTCATCGCTGAAAATAATGTGGCATTCTCGCTGAAATGAATAACGTTCCGTCGCTGAAAAGAATTACGTTGTATCGCTGAAAATAATGTTACACTCTCGATGAAATGAAGCATAGTGATGTATCGCTGAAAAGAATAATGTTTTAATTAGGAATTAATAATTTCGCTAAAAATAAAAGCATAGTGATTTTTAGTGATTTTTTCTGTTGTAAGATATTTTAGGATACAAATCCGTTTAAGATATGCAATAAATCCGTTAAAGATACGTACTAATCCGTTAATTTCGTAATTAATAAAACCGTTACATATTTTAATTGGACAACTTTACCCTTTTGCATTTACAACCCTTGGATTTTAATTGGACGATCAAGATTTTCGCCTTGATGTGCTGCGGATTTGTTCAATCGCACCATAACCGGACCCATATGATAATTATATATATT
>JAOANR010000009.1:2678245-2696605 GCA_030278955.1 Hygrophila difformis
ACGTGGCGGGTTTCCATTGGTGGTGCGAAGGGCTAGCCCAGCTGGTTAGGGTTGTGGCTCGGTGGTGCGAGGTTATGGGTTCGAGCTCTCCTGAGCACATTTTATTTTATATAAGAAATTTACCGACCCCAAAATGGGGTCGGTAATGGGGTCGGTAATCTCGGGTCCTCGAGGTCCCTGGACCTCGCTTACCAACCCCAATGTTGGTCGGTAATGGAGTTGGTAATTTTACCGACCCACATGAGGTCGGTAATGGGGTCGGTAATCTCCCGACCCCCAGAATCTTTGGTCGGAGCCAAATTACCTACCATCAATTTACCGACCCGGGATTGGGGTCGGTAATGGGGTCGGTAAACCTGTAGAAGACCCGTAAAACCTAGTTACCGACCCCATTTTGGGGTCGGTAAAACGAAATTTTCTTGTAGTAAATATAGATATACATATGAAAAAAGTTTTTTTTTTTTTTTTTTTTTTTTTTTCAACATCCTATATAGTCTATGAAAGAGGCGGTGATAATCCATTAAGAAAAAAGGAAAAAAAAGTAATTGATCTTGGGGAAGGGTAGTGATAGTTTCCTAATTTTTCGCTTCCAATTAATAAATTAAAGAAAATAGTTGATGGAGTTGGTGGTGAGGGTTTCTGTCCAATTTACTTTAATGAAACAGCCTGTTGTTTAACAATCAAACAATTTGAAACCGATATAGTACTATATTAAATGCTGAATTCCAGGGTAAAGATATCTCCCGTCCCGTTCTACTAACACTCTGAATAAACCAACCACTCACACTCATCAACCATTATCGGATGGAACCAATTATGACTTTACGTGCGAATATAATGCATGCACAGCGTGAATAGTGATGGATTGGTCCAGATGGAGCAAGTTCAAGTCAACCAAGAAATTGGAGAGAGAGAGAGAGAGAGAGAGAGAGAGAAGAGAAGGTAGTATTAGTAGTAGCAGTAGTGTAGAATCAAGGGAGACAGGGCAAGGACAAAACCTTGACGCCACACCACTAATGATCCTAAGCAACATGTGTGTTAGATAATTTATACTCCTAAATATCCATCCACACACGTCCCATTTGCATCTCCATCTCTTTCTCTTGTCATTTCACCACGCCTACGACTACAACATATATGTATAATAACATATACTACTAGTACAACATACTACATTCAACATATGTCTTAAGTTTTTGGTGTCAGAAATTTCCATTGCCATTTTCAATCAATTGCCCACAAAATTACATATAGGATTACTACTATACAACGGAAAACCCTAAAAATATTGAAGCAAAACATTAGTACATTACATAGGGACACATTAATTTTTCCTAATTATAAGTAGCCAATCATGTACGTATATAGTATATGCATATATATATATATATGTATACATACTAGTGCTACTGTATATAAGATGTAAGGCTTGAATTTTATCATTGCAACACAATTCTAAGAAAGTGGGTACAAAATTAAAACATTGAAAGCAACACGCTATCCATGTGAAGACACAATGGTGGCCGGGGAGTTGGCAACAACGCCTATAAAGAAATACAAAGACACGAAGGCGACATGTTTAATTGTATCTGAATGTGTTGTGTGTGTTTAGGGTTTTATTGCATGCATTTGTTTGCTGTATAAACAACAAATATGAAACGCACGCGGGCTAATGTCCAATTAATATCTAATACTATCTTTCACTGTTTTCCACACTTTGACATTCCAAATAACTAATAGGCAGTGTGTACTAATTTACAACAATATTGGACCCAAGAATTAGTAGTGTGGGGTTGGGGTTAGATAGGGGCGTTCCGGTTCTTAGATCTGCTCCAAATATATATATTAAAAAAGAAAAAGAAAATTAATGAAGGAGCTGAGCATCCTATCATATGCAGCTTTCAACCCAGCATGCCATTCCCTTCCAAACAGCACAAAGACAACAGCATAGATACCAATTGAGAATGTTTTGTTGTTTTTCCGGTTATCAAGGAGATATATAGAATGTTTGGACAGTACTCTTTTCCTACACTTTAAAAGTATATAAATATATCTCTTTAAACATAGTATACCTTCACTAAGCTATATACTAGTACTTCAATCGGAGAATCATAACCTCCTTAGATTATTCCCACTTCCAATGTGCTTGTACTTTTTTCTACCCCATCGGTTTATTAATTCCAAACAAACACTAAATGCCAAACCCACATAACAATATTAAAAATAAAGGGTTTCAAGGGAAGATATGATTGAGATGAAGGAAAGGATTTCTTAGCAGCTTACAGTGAAGCTGCAGAAAAAAAAAAAAGAGGACGAATTAAAGTTGATAATGGGTGCACTGCACCATATGATGATCATCTTGTTTGCTCAAAGGTAAAGAGAGAATTGAGGGGTGGGGTTTTTCTTTTTTCTTTTCAATCTGTGGACAAATAAATCTACAGAGCATCATCCTAACCTATTATTCCTCCAAACACTCCCTTCCATATGCTAGTTTTAACCTCCTCTCTTGGATTTTCTTGCAAGCCATTTTCTTCTTTATAGATCTCCACTATGCGCTTTGCGAGATAATTCGTTCCTCATCTTTTTCCTCTTGTATTTTCCTGCCGATTCCCCTCTTCTTCTTCTTTTCTTGGAAACCAAAACAACTAGGTTTTCTTTTTTTTTCAAATTAAAAATATCAAAGACCCAATTCCTACATATATATATATAAAGGGGGTCATTTGGAGGAGACAGAAATCCATCACAAAGAAAACCCTAGAGAAAAAGAAAAAACCCTAATTACACATCCCGATCTCCTCCCTGCGGAATCAATTTCTTCCCGACAACGAAAAATGGTAACAGATCGAAGCCACGATCACGGTGCCAGCGGCGTTACACTTTCCTCGATTGCTCTTCTGCAAGAAAGGTTCAGGCAATTGCAGAAGATGAAGGAACTAAGACAGGAGAGGGAGCTTCTGAGAACGCTGTCCGAATCGGAGCGCGGCCACAGCCCTCCCATTCCACATGTTAATTCTTCTTCCCAGTTTCTGCAACAGACGGCGTTTCCAGGCAACAATCAATTGAAGGGCCTTCCACCGAAGCCACAGTGCCAGCTTTCGCTGTCCCTCTGGCCCGATTCACATGGAGAAAACAACAATCATGCTGGCTCCCGGGAGCTCCGGAAAAGGGGGGACCCATCATCGTCAGATCATTCCAAGTCGTGGCATAATACTAGTGATTCAACACAACAACGTGTTTGTACTGCTGCTTCACCAGTCAAACTGGAACGCCGTGCTGCCTCTGATATCGACACCTCTCTTCGCCTCTGAAACCGCGCCATTTCAATTCCCCCCTTTTTTTCATTTTCTTTTTTCCCTTCTTTTTTTTGGGGTTAAATAAAATTCCCTTTACTTGGGAAGTACTCTAAATTATCCTTAATCAGTGCTCTTTCTGCTGCAATCGAATCCAAGAATTAAAAACCCATACTTAGGGTTTGGCGGGATATATAACATTCACCTTTAGCTTGCATGGATGAATAGATGCATGATGGCACTATTATGCAATGATGAATACAAAATTTAGCACTCTGGTCTGGATGGAAAGTATTCTCTTTCAATTCATATCATCCTATGTAGAGGTGATTACTTGGACTTGTAATCGTTTATAAAACTGAATAATTTAAACTAAACAAAAGGAGGGCTAATTATATTGGAGTACATCTTAAATACAAAAGGTCTATGATAATCTTCATCATCAGTCACGTACCACCTAAAGTTTTGTTTTTTTACTATTAGGACTATATATGTGGATCAGCTAGGTAGTAGGTTATATGTTGTGCATCGTGATTATGTCAATTAATGAGACAAACTAAGCACACTTGTCATCAAATTTAAAGTATGTAGTAGAAGTACTTGTGTGTGTATAAGTGTATAATAAATATCTTGTGTATTTTCTAAATAGATTTTAATTTAGGTCTTCTTCACTTTTTGTTCTTTAGCAATTTAGCATGAATTGAACCGTACCAAGGACTAAAGAGTAGCCCATACTTCCTATATAGTGTTTGTCGTGGGAAGACATGCAAGTGGAGGATTCTGTTTACCTTTTAATTATTGCACATATATATATATATATATATATATATATATATATATATTTACATACCAACTCTTTTTTCTGGAATATTTGCTACAACAAAAATGTTATGATTAGTTAATTAATTACTACATGCGTATACACATGTAAGTTTAACTATATAAATGCCCACGAATTAATGGTAATCAATGCGTGCAATGAATTTGCTTTTTGCCGCGGAAACAAATTCTTATCTAATCCATATCCATAAGTATATAAGAAAATTTGCTTTTTGCCACGGAAATTTTTGCAACGAATGTCCATCGCAAATTAAATTACATGGATTCTTATTTTATCGCTATTTAGAATGAATTTTGAGACGGAAAATATCCTATCACAAAAATTACAATTATTAGTCCAAAATGTTTGTTTCTTTGTTTTTTGTCGATGGATCTTGTGATGGAAATGGTTTTGCAATGCATGATTCCTCAAGGAATTTACGATGCAAATTCCGTTGTAACCAAGTTGTTGGCATTGCCACGGAAACATTCTTTAATTTGCGTTTTGAGAATGCAATAATCAGATAAACTGTTTTTTATTGTTCATTGAAACACCCACTAAATAATTCCTTAAATAACATAGATATGATTGCTTTCCCCATTTATCCTGAATAACTTGTTTCCATATATAGTAGTATTTATTTACTTCTAATTGAGAGAATTAGGAAAGGATATAAAATCACTGAATGAATAGTCATTGGTGTGAGGATGTATATATCAAGAGATTACAACAAACAATCCCGGAAGAAGTGGAAAGATTACAACAAATATATGAAAATACAATCAAAGGATAAAAAAGAAAGATTATGTATATTATTTATCCTTAACACCCCCCGTCAAGCGATGCGTGGGGGTTGAGACGCGCGCAAAGCTTGGAGCGTAGCAGAGTGAAGGCTGGGCGCGCGAGACTCTTGGTGAAGATGTCCGGAAGCTGCAAAGAGGCAGGAATATGACAGGTGGAAAGCTTGCCAAAGGAGACCAATTCACGAATGAAGTGGCAATCAAGTTCAATATGCTTTGCGCGCTTATGAGCGATGGGATTCGGACTTAAAAACACCGCACTCTTGTTATCACAAAGAAGAACAGGCTTGCGAGGAAGAGATATCCCAAGCTCACGAAGAAGATTAGTAACCCAGATGACCTCTGAAGCAGTATTAGCCATAGCTCGGTATTCAGACTCACAGCTCGAACGAGCAACCGTAGGTTGCTTCTTGGCACTCCAAGAAACCAGGTTCCCACCGAGGAAAACTGAGTAACCATAAGTAGAGCGGCGTGTGTCAACACACCGAGCCCAGTCAGCATCAGAGTAACTGACAAGAGAAAGATCAGAACTGGCGGAGAAGTGCAAGCCAAAATGTAGAGTACCTGTTATTGACATATTTTGTCAATATTTTGCTATGATTTTGATGTGATTTTTTAGTGTTAATTGAATAGATATGCTTCTATTGATCATATTTTTGATGTTTTTGTAGTATTGATGAAAGATGCACAATCTTGGAGTTATTTTGGCTAAATGGACAGAAGCAGGCCGCATCCTTGGGCGTGATCACGCCAAATGACTGTCTTTGAATTTTGAAGCTTTGGGACCCACTTTCAAGCACCTAGATTATGAATGCATGATTTTGATGGGTATCAAATCTAATGGCATCAGATCTTTGGGCATCACATGATTTGGGAATCAAATTAAAAATAATAATAATAATTCAACTATTGAGTCACGTGATTTGGATGGATTAGGAAAGGGCAAGTGGAGGAGGCCTTCCATTATTAAGCACTTGCAAGAAAGAAAGGGGAGAGACGGATGAGAGAGCACACAAGACATTTTTGCCACTTTCCACCAAGGAGATTCCAACCATTGAAGAGCACACAAAAGGATTCCAACCATTGGAGACACACAAAAGAGATCCTTTGTGGGTGATTTTATTGTTCGATTTCTATAATTGATTACCATGTTGGATTGTATGGATTTGGTTATGTTTTGGATGGATTGTGAGTAGTTTTCTTATCTAGTTTAGGCTTTGAATTTGTGTGTGGATATGGAATTGTGAAACTTATTTTGTTGACATATTTTTATGCTTAATTGAATTGGGTATTTTTAATTCCTCTATTTATTATGTTTTGAATTGCTTGATTGATATAGCGGCCGCGTGTTGATTGAGTAATTTATTGCTATATTGGGAAGTGCATCCGTAATTGTGTAATTTTCCAATCAAGTAGCAAACTAGAGGAAGAATACTCTAGTGAGGGATTAAAATCGGTTTTAAACACTACCTCGTAGGATTAGTGTTGAATCGAATTGGGTTTTTCTTGTGCTAAATGCTATCAAGTCATGTTATGCTATGGTCGTACCTAGTATTCACACTTGATTAGGGGAATGGCTTATGGTCGTACCTAAGCCATCGAATAAGTATGGAAAAATTGGTTGGGAAACGCTTGTAGACCAACTTTAACCAATTTAGTCAATTAGCCAATTAAGTTAAATGCATGTCAATGATCAATTCCATATCCAATACATAATTCATGCCTAAACTAGAGTTTTAATTATCCTAAAGAGCTCACTTGTTACCTTGCAATTATTTTTGTTCTTGTTTAATTTTTATTTTCTTTTTACTAGTTTAGTTGAAATCAAATCCCCCCATCTTTATAAATATAAATATAATTTATAATTAATCAAGTGATTGAAATTAAACTCTTTGAGCAGTTCCCTGTGGAGACGACCCTACTCACTATATATATTACATTTATTTATCTTCTTCTGTGGTGTAGGACTAATATTTAATTTGCAGCTTTACGACGGGCTAGCAATTTTTGGCGCCGTTGCCGGGGAATATCGCCAAAAGAGGATTTTTCATACCTTGGTTAATTTAATATATATATTTCTCTAATCTTTATTTCCACTTATTGGTATATGCCTCGCACAGATCGTGGTGGTAAAAAGAATTACGATCCAGAGATTGAAAAGACCGCACGCCGTTTGAGTAAAGAAGCCAGGGAACGAAGGAAAGAAGAGAAAGCGGAGGTGTTGACACCTTTGCTTAATTTGGAAATTCAAATAGCGGAGGATTCAAGTTCATCATCAGATTCTGAGGAAAGCAAAAAAGTGGAAGAGGAAACTGAAATTCCTCAACCTGCTATGGCACAACAGAGAACATTGAGGGAGCTAGCATCCCCTGACTTGGCTCAACAGCCACTCTGTATTACTTTTCCTACTGTGGCCGACAATGCGGCCTCTGTGTTGAAAACTGGACTAATACATTTGTTGCCTAACTTTCATGGTTTGTCAGGAGAAGAACCACACAAACACTTACAGGAGTTTGATGTGGTGTGTACAAGCATGAAACCAGCTGGTGTCACTGAAGATCTAATCAAGCTAAGGGCATTTCCATTTTCCTTGAAAGATGCAGCAAAGGATTGGTTGTTCAACCTTCCTGCAGGTAGTATCACCACTTGGAATGAGATGAAGCGTAAGTTTTTGGAGAAGTATTTTCCTGCTTCTCGAGCTGCAAACCTGAGGAAAGAGATATGTGGTATTAAACAAGCTACAGGGGAGTCACTTTTTGAATACTGGGATAGGTTCAATAAACTTATTACTAGGTGTCCACAGCACCAAATTTCCGAGCAATTACTAATCCAGTATTTCTATGAAGGTTTAACCACTATGGACAGGATGCTTATAGATGCTGCAAGTGGAGGTGCACTTATGAACAAGACACCGGAGGAGGCCTGGGCATTGTTGAATAATATGGCAATGAATTCACAGCAGTTTGGACCAAGGGAAGTTGTTCCAGTGAAAGAAGCTGGTGAAGTAAGTTCTTTACAGCAACAATTAACTGAATTAACATCTTTTGTTCGTAAGCTTGCTGTAGGGAATGCACAGGTAAAGGCCTGTGGAATATGCTCAAACACGGATCATTCCACTGATGCTTGTCCTACGTTGTCTGAGGAAGTAGAAGTTAATGCAGCTGGATTTGTGCAAAGGAGGAATTACGACCCATTTTCCAACACGTACAATCCGGGATGGAGGGATCATCCCAATTTGCGTTATGGGAATCAACAAGCTCCTACACAACAACCTCCGGGTTTTCAACCAGCTCCACCGCCGCCACAACAAAGGGCAGCCCCACAAGCTCCCTTCCCAGGTAATTCTCTACATGATCTAGTTAAGAATATGGCAGCTAATATGTTGCAATTTCAACAGGAAACTAGAACAAGTATAAAGAATTTGGAGGATCAAATGTCCCAAGTAGTGAATGAGGTGCGTGATATGAAGCAAAGGGAAAAAGGAAAATTGCCTGCTCAAACACATGTTAATCCTGGAAATGTTAGTGCAATGACGCTGAGAAGTGGAAAGGAATTAGAAGGTCCAAAGGAGATCGTTTCAAAGGAAAAGGCAGAGGATGAAATTGAAAAAGAAATGGAGCAAGAAGCACAAAAATCAAGTGATGAGGTAAAATTAAATTTACCAATTACTCCAAAATCTAATATTGCTCCTTTTCCTCATAGGTTGGTGAAGCCTTCAAAGGGAGACAAGGACAAGGAAATCATGGAGGTGTTTAAAAAAGTGGAATTGAGCATTCCCTTGTTAGATGCAATCAAGCAGATCCCTCGATATGCAAAGTTTCTAAAGGACTTGTGTTCCAACAAGCAAAAATTGAGAGGAGATGAGAAGGTGATAGCGGGAGAAAGTGTATCCGCCATGCTTCAAAGGAAACTTCCACAAAAATGCGGAGATCCCGGTATGTTTGTCATTCCATGCAAGATAGGTAAAATGGAGGTAAAAAGGGCTATGTTAGATTTAGGTGCTGCTATTAATGTAATGCCTAGATCTATTTTTAACTCTTTGAACATTGGACCACTTAAAGAAACAGGCATAATAATTCAATTAGCGGATAGGACTAATGCATATCCTGAAGGGATTATAGAGGATGTCCTAGTTCAAGTTAATGAATTAATATTTCCTGTTGATTTCTATATTTTGGATATGCATGATGAAAACTCACCAAATCCTTCACCTATTTTGCTTGGAAGACCATTTATGTGCACAGCTAGAACAAAAATTGATGTAAAAACTGGAACTCTTTCCATGGAATTTGAAGGTGAAAAAGTCCAATTTAATATTTTTGATGCCATGAAATATCCAGTCGAATCTAATGCTTTGTGTTGCATAGATGTTCTTGATGCTAATGTGCAGGAGGTCTTTGATTTAAATGGGAAGGATGACCTTGAGACAGCAATTATACAGAACCTTCGAGTAGATACTTTGGATGAAACACCAGTGGATGAATGTGTGAAGGAGATGGTTCAAGCTTTGCACTCACTAGAACCTAAACCATCAAGGTATGCTGTTGTGAATTCCATACTTAAGAAATCTGACAATGGTCTTTTGCCATCGGTTGTGCAGGCACCAATTTTGGAGATGAAACCACTGCCACCCACTCTTAAATATACATTCTTAGGAGCTGAAAATATCTTACCAGTGATTATCTCAGCTGCCCTATCTCCTACACAAGAGGAAAAGTTGGTTCGTGTGTTGAGAGAGCAAAAAGAGGCTATTGGTTGGCAATTAGCAGATATAAGAGGAATTAGCCCTTTCTTGTGCACTCACAGGATTGCGCTTGAAGAAGATACAAAACCTTTAAGGCAAGCACAAAGGAGACTCAATCCGGCCATGATGGAAGTGGTGAAGAAGGAGATCATCAAGCTATTGGATGCAGACATCATCTACCCAATTTCAGATAGCAACTGGGTAAGTCCCATTCATGTGGTTCCAAAGAAGTCGGGAGTTACAGTGGAAGCTGATCATGATGGTAATCTTATTCCTGTAAGGAAGCAAACAGGTTGGAGACAATGTATTGATTACCGTAAATTAAATTCTGTAACAAAGAAAGATCATTTTCCCCTCCCCTTTATTGATCAAATGGTTGAGCGTTTGGCAGGGAAGTCACATTATTGCTTCCTAGACGGCTTTTGAGGGTACTTTCAGATTGCCATTGCGCCTGAGGACCAAGAGAAGACCACATTCACTTGCCCATTTGGAACCTTCGCCTACAGGAGAATGCCATTCGGACTTTGCAACGCCCCTGCCACCTTTCAAAGGTGCATGGTAAGTATTTTTTCTGATTATGTGGGGAAGGGGATAGAAGTGTTCATGGATGACTTTAGCGTGTATGGAACTGATTTTGACACTTGCTTAGATAATTTGGAATTAATTTTGAAAAGATGCAAGGACACTAAGTTAGTGTTAAATTGGGAGAAGTGTCAATTCATGGTAGAAGAGGGGATAGTCCTTGGTCATTTAGTGTCATCTAAGGGGATAGAAGTTGATAAGGCCAAGGTCGATATTATTTCTGCTTTACCCTACCCCACTTCGGTGAGGGATATTCGTTCTTTTTTAGGACATGCAGGATTTTATCGACGTTTCATCAAAGATTTCTCCAAGGTGGCTGCTCCTCTTTTCAAGTTGCTACAAAAAGATATCCAATTTGAGTTTGATGATCAATGCAAGAAGACCTTTGACAAGATTAAGGAGCTGTTGACTTCACCTCCCATTATTCAGCCGCCAAACTGGGAGCTTCCTTTCGAAATCATGTGTGATGCAAGTGACACCGCAGTTGGAGCAGTGCTTGGACAAAGAAGTGGAAGAATTCCTTGGGCAATCTACTATGCATCAAAAGCTCTAAATGGAGCCCAATTAAATTATTCCACTACTGAAAAAGAACTCCTAGCTGTTGTATTTGCTCTTGAAAAATTTCGATCTTATTTGCTTGGTACTAAAGTAATTGGCTTTTCTGATCATGCAGCTCTAAGGTACCTTATGACAAAGAAAGATAGCAAACCAAGGCTCATTCGATGGGTCTTACTCCTACAAGAATTTGATGTGGAAATTCGAGACAAGAAAGGTAGTGAGAACCTTGTGGCTGACCACCTCAGTCGACTCCCAACACCTCAAGAGAAATTATCTTTAAGGGAGTATTTTCCGGATGAGCAATTGCTTTCAATTTCTAGCATTTCACCTTGGTATGCGGATTTAGTTAATTATTTGGTCACTAATCAATTTCCTATAGGTTGGACAAAGGCAAAGAAGGATAAGCTTAAGAGTGATGCTAGATATTACATATGGGATGACCCGTACCTGTGGAAGCGTTGCCAAGATCAAGTGATAAGGCGGTGTGTAAGTGAAAGTGAGTACGAATCCATTCTTAAATTTTGTCATTCCATGGAGTGTGGAGGTCATTTTGGTGCCCAAAGAACCGCAAGGAAGGTATTAGATAGCGGGTTTTATTGGCCTACCTTATTTAAAGATGCATATTTGTTTTGCAAAATGTGTGATAAGTGTCAAAGGGTAGGAAATATAACTGTTAGAGATCAAATGCCCCTAACACCAATGATGTTTGTTGAAATATTTGATGTATGGGGGATGGATTTTATGGGGCCATTTCCTAATTCTCATGGATTTTTATATATCATACTTGTTGTTGACTATGTTTCGAAATGGGTGGAAGCAAAAGCCACCCGAACTAATGATTCAAAGGTTGTTGCAGATTTCCTCAAGTCCATTTTCAATCGTTTTGGGATGCCTAAGGCGGTTGTCAGTGACCGGGGTACTCATTTTTGCAACAAAACTATTTCAGCTTTGTTTCGCAGGTATGGTGTTCTACACAAGGTCTCAACCTCTTACCACCCGCAAACTAATGGGCAAGCTGAAGTTTCCAACAAAGAGATCAAGGGGATTCTTGAAAAAATGGTGAGACCGGATAGGAAGGATTGGAGCTTAAGGTTGGGAGATGCATTGTGGGCATACCGAACGGCATTCAAAACTCCAATAGGGATGTCTCCCTATAGGTTAGTCTTTGGTAAGCCATGTCATTTACCAGTTGAAATTGAACATCGTGCATTTTGGGCTGTTAAACAATGTAACATGAGTTTGAGTGAAGCTGGAGAAAGTAGAAAGTTGCAATTGCAAGAGTTTGAGGAGATTAGGAACGAGGCTTATGACAATGCCATGATTTACAAGGAGAAGAGTAAGAATTTTCATGACCAAAATATTTTGAGAAAAGATTTTAAGGTGGGTCAAAAGGTTTTACTTTATAATTCTAGACTCAAACTCTTCCCGGGTAAGTTACGTTCTCGTTGGATAGGTCCATTTGTGGTGACTAATATAACATCTTTTGGTGCAGTGGAGATACAAAGTTTACACACGGAGAAGAAGTTTGTGGTGAATGGGCATCGTCTTAAGCCCTATTATGAAGGATTTCAACTTCAAGTAGTGGAGGGAATCAAGTTTGTTGAATCCCATGAGCGTAATTGAATTAAGACGTCATTGTGTCTAGCCAAAGACCTAAAAGAAAGGCGCTTATTGGGAGGCAACCCAAGCTTTATTTTGATTTCATATTTTCTTATTTTGTATTCTTAGGTTAAGTATGTGTTGCTTTTAACTTGTTTCTATTGACTTGGTAATTGATTCAGGACTTGAGCAAACAGTGGGGGAAGTCATTCTTAGGCGTGATCACGGTTAAGAGGCTTTACAGGTTCTGCCATGTCAGTGGGAGAAGAGACAAGAAAAATTGGAAGGCAGAACCAAAGGATACCTTTAGGCGTGACCACGGCCAAGGAACAATTTTGCTTCTGTTTTCACATTCATAACAGTTTGGAGAGGATATTGGGAGACAGAACCAAAGGCCATCCTTAGGCGTGACCATACCCAAGGAGCACTTGTGCTTCTGCCATATCACTTGGAGGGCTAGGTTTTGAGACTTAAACAAGTTTGAGCCCTCCCTCTCTCAAAGACAGCCGCCACCCCCCCACTCTTCCTCCTCTCCTTCTCAAATCTGCTCTCAACCGGATCCATCGCCGCTCCTCCGCTCGCCGCCGGCCACCCTCCGCTGGAGAACCAGCCACCGCCGATTCGCGTCCGCCGCCCAACCTCCACCGCCGTTCATGTTCTCGGATCCGTCCTCGCCTCCGCCTTCGAAGCCCAGCGCCGCCGACCACTCCAACACCGCCGGATCCTTCCTCCGCCTCCGTCGCCACTCGTGACCGCCCACCGCCACCCCTTCGTCGCCTCTCAGTCTCAGCCTCTCTCTCGATCTGTCTGTTGCCCTGCGTCTCGCCGCCACCGCCGTTCACCCTATTCTCGCGAGCGCCGCTCGCCCACCACAGCACCGCCGCTGCTCCACCGTCGCGAGCGCCGCTCGACGCCCCTCGCCTCCGCGCTCTCTCTCTCGCTCTGTCTTCCTGCCCTTCTTACAGTCGAGCGCCGCCGCCTGCACGCCGTCGCCGCTCGCCTCCCTGCCCGCCAGCGTCCTTGCACAGGTCCGCCACCGCCCATATGCCCTAGTTTGGTTGTAAGTTGTTTCTTTCCATTTTACTTGGTTGCAAATTTGTGCCCTAGTTCTTCAATTTTCAAAATCCCAAATCTGATTTGTTGAAATTGCTGTGGTGAGTGTTGAAATTGGATTAACATTTGGAAAATTTGATTTGGGGCTTGTTGCTTATCACTGTGTTGCTATGGCTTGTGCAAATTGCATAGTTGGATTCAATTTGATTGAGGAATAGAGGTTGAATAATTGTGGAATTGTGTTGCTTGTTGGTTTGTTGGATAATTGAATCAAGGAAATTCTGAATTGATAGGGATTTGTTTTGTCATGGTTTAGCATTGCTCCGGATTTACTAGCTTGCATATTATTTTGGAATCGTTGGTATTTTCTGAGTGCAGGACCAATGACAAGGGTAAATGTGCCTAAGCCATCTCAACCTAGTGTGCCCCTTGCCACTCGGTCTAAGGCAATTGCAAAAATGGGAAAGCAACCGGCCACCACATCCAAATCAAAGAAACCGGCCCAGAAAAAGGCCCTTGCTGCCCCTGTAGCACCTTCCATTCCGGTACAGCCACCTACCAAGGTTCCCACTACTTCTAGAGCACGAAAAGGTAAAGCCGTTCAAGTGCTCCCTCCCACCCTTGTGGGAGGACACTTACACTCTTTTTCCCATGAGCAATTAAAGAGGTATGCACTCCTTAAAGACAGGGACGTTGTCACTGGCAGGTTTGTTCATATAGGAACTCTTGAACAATTAGGCATTCGGGAGGCTGTTACTAATTACTTCGGGGCGATTGGTTGGGATAGTTTACTTACTTTGCAATGTCCTGGTTTTCATGAGCTTTCTTTGGAATTTTTCACTACATTTGAATTTTCCTTACCTGATCAATTTGATGTTATGACCCCTAATGTAATTCACTTTCGCATGCTTGGGAAACAATTTCAATTATCTCTAGCGGAATTCAATTTACATCTTGGAGTCATAACTAGGGAGGAAATGAACAGTGAAGTTTTTGGTAAATCTGCTTGTAGTTTTGTTGCACCTTTTGGTACATCTTACAGGAACTTTTGGCCAGATTTCACAGGGATTCCTAAGGAGTACTTCGACAAGAAAGAGTTGCCGGCCAATCTTTTAAAAGATCCTGCCCTTCGCTACATTCAACGAATTCTGGCTTACAATGTCTCCGGGCGTGTTGCCACTGCGGGCACCCTAACAAAGACAGAATTTTTCTTTCTTTGGTGCATGAATTTAATCTTCAGCAGTCCGGGCCCGTGGAGCCCCTCGATATGTCTGTGCTCTTTCACATGGGCATGGTGAAAAAAGTGGGAAGCACTTATATCCTTGCCCCTCAAAAGAAAAAGCCTTCCCACAAGGCTACCGTCCAATTTGCCCATGACTATGAGAGCCATCCATCAGCTTCATCTGATGATGAAGAGGCACCATCTTCCTCTCATCAGGCTCCTGCTGGACCTATGTCTCATATTCTTATGCATTCTTTGCAGGATAAATTCAACATTTTGAAGGAGGAAAATGCCACTCTCCATGCCAAGGTGGATGCATTGCAACTAGCTCATGATAAGCTCTTGAAGGACAACGAAGTGATCAATGGCAAGCTTGATGAAGCTTTGGAGCTGCTGCGCTCCCTGCCCAGGCCTTGAAGCGGCCCGGCACCCCACCTATTTCAGGGACGTTCCTTTTCTCTCTCTTACTTTTGTTTCATCTTTTTATTGCAATGGGGACATTGCTTTATTTAGGTGTGGGGGAGGGATTGAGGATAGTGGTTATTTGCTATATATTTTGTTTCCCTGCTTGCTCTTTCGTGTGTATCCTTGATTGAGTTGTTGGTATTTTACTATGTCCTTTTGACCTTGCCATGCCTATTGATGAAGTTGAATGATTAGTATGCTTAGTCCTCTATTATTTGACCCTAAGTGAGTTCCCTCTATTATTTGAAGTTGAGTGAGTTCCTGAGCCTTTTTGAGCAAGATAAAAAATTATTCTACATCATATATGCTCAATTTTTTGTCCAAATTGTGTGAACACATGGGTAGTTGGCATCCTAGAACTTGCGTGCAAATACATGATTAGCTCCACTTTTATTGAGATTTTGATGTGAATAAGAGGATAAGGCATTAGGATTAACCTTTTTGACTTTACTTTTAACCTTTACCCTATACATTTGCCCTAGTGAACCAATTCTGAGCCTTACAATTCCTTTTCTTTGTTGAACACTAGACCCGAGCCCAAAGCCTTTCATTTTTTAAAAAAAAAACTTGTTTGTTTGAACCCGGAATTGAGGATTAATTCATTGAGCTTGTATCTCATTTGTGCTAGCGATATGGGTTGATGTCATTGTTTCATAGTTGAAGAATTGTGGAAGATGTTATGTTTCGAGATTGGGAAATGTTTTGATGTGTAAATGGGTCGAGGTTTGTTATTGTTGGGGGTATGTTGATTGAATCGTTCTGCTCTCTCTTTAAAAAAAAAAAAAAGAAGAAAAAACAGCCCTGTTTGTAAAATAAAATAAAAAAAAAGGGGGCAGTGGATGTAAGTACCTTGGCACGGTTTCCTCTGACTTAAGTGTCATGAACGCAGAGTTGAAGTTCCATCTGCACTTTTCAGATGTGAGAATTCCTCTAATAAACGTGTCAAGATATTGAAACCCACACACACAAAAAAAAAAAAACAAAACAAAAAAGAAGAAGAGAGAGTTAGAAAATAAAGGGGTGTTGAAGTCTTGATTGTTGGTTTTGCTTGTGTCACTTGTTTTAGTGTTTAATTGTTGGATGATTGAGTGATGGCAACAAGATTGAGATTTGATTATTGAGCACTTGGTTTTATTGTGTACAAGTTCTTGAGTTGATCCTCGATTCCCTAGCTTTTGTATCATTTTTTTTTCTACCCCTAGCCAATGCCCCGTTATAACCCTTATAAAGACCTTGGATTATGAGCATTTAACTCTTGATGAATGGTGGAGTAAATTTGATTAGCATGCAAGCCTATGGGATTTGTCACTATTTCATGTGCATTGAGTGGAAAAGCCTATACACTTGAGGGTGAGAGCATACTTATATACATTCCCATTTGGTGAGAATAGTTGATTTTGCACACTTTGAGTTTGATGGATTCGATGGCATGGTTGAGGAATTTTGGATCTAGTGAGTGCTTATTTCTTTCTTATGGGACACATGCTTAGGGGCAAGCATGAAATAGGCGTGGGGGAGTTGTTATTGACATATTTTGTCAATATTTTGCTATGATTTTGATGTGATTTTTTTAGTGTTAATTGAATAGATATGCTTCTATTGATCATATTTTTGATGTTTTTGTAGTATTGATGAAAGATGCACAATCTTGGAGTTATTTTGGCTAAATGGACAGAAGCAGGCCGCATCCTTGGGCGTGATCACGCCAAATGACTGTCTTTGAATTTTGAAGCTTTGGGACCCACTTTCAAGCACCTAGATTATGAATGCATGATTTTGATGGGTATCAAATCTAATGGCATCAGATCTTTGGGCATCACATGATTTGGGAATCAAATTAAAAATAATAATAATAATTCAACTATTGAGTCACATGATTTGGATGGATTAGGAAAGGGCAAGTGGAGGAGGCCTTCCATTATTAAGCACTTGCAAGAAAGAAAGGGGAGAGACGGATGAGAGAGCACACAAGACATTTTTGCCACTTTCCACCAAGGAGATTCCAACCATTGAAGAGCACACAAAAGGATTCCAACCATTGGAGACACACAAAAGAGATCCTTTGTGGGTGATTTTATTGTTCGATTTCTATAATTGATTACCATGTTGGATTGTATGGATTTGGTTATGTTTTGGATGGATTGTGAGTAGTTTTCTTATCTAGTTTAGGCTTTGAATTTGTGTGTGGATATGGAATTGTGAGACTTATTTTGTTGACATATTTTTATGCTTAATTGAATTGGGTATTTTTAATTCCTCTATTTATTATGTTTTGAATTGCTTGATTGATATAGCGGCCGCGTGTTGATTGAGTAATTTATTGCTATATTGGGAAGTGCATCCGTAATTGTGTAATTTTCCAATCAAGTAGCAAACTAGAGGAAGAATACTCTAGTGAGGGATTAAAATCGGTTTTAAACACTACCTCGTAGGATTAGTGTTGAATCGAATTGGGTTTTTCTTGTGCTAAATGCTATCAAGTCATGTTATGCTATGGTCGTACCTAGTATTCACACTTGATTAGGGGAATGGCTTATGGTCGTACCTAAGCCATCGAATAAGTATGGAAAAATTGGTTGGGAAACGCTTGTAGACCAACTTTAACCAATTTAGTCAATTAGCCAATTAAGTTAAATGCATGTCAATGATCAATTCCATATCCAATACATAATTCATGCCTAAACTAAAGTTTTAATTATCCTAAAGAGCTCACTTGTTACCTTGCAATTATTTTTGTTCTTGTTTAATTTTTATTTTCTTTTTACTAGTTTAGTTGAAATCAAATCCCCCCATCTTTATAAATATAAATATAATTTATAATTAATCAAGTGATTGAAATTAAACTCTTTGAGCAGTTCCCTGTGGAGACGACCCTACTCACTATATATATTACATTTATTTATCTTCTTCTGTGGTGTAGGACTAATATTTAATTTGCAGCTTTACGACGGGCTAGCAGTACCCTTGACATATCTTAAGATGCGCTTGACAGCAAGAAAGTGATCCTCCGTAGGACTCTGTAGAAACTGACTGACTTGACTAACTGCATAAGACAAATCAGGCCGAGTAATAGTTAGATATTGAAGTGCACCAACTAGAGAGCGATAAAGTGTAGGATCCGAGTAGGACTTGCCAACGGAAGAGAGAGTAACACCGGCAGCAAGAGGTGTGGAAACCGGCTTGGCATCCACAAGAGTAGCTCGAGCAAGGATGTCATGAGCATACTT
>JAOANR010000009.1:2697105-3027346 GCA_030278955.1 Hygrophila difformis
CTTAATCAAACTTTTAAAAGGTTTAAAAGCTGGTCTAGTTAAATAAATAGGTCAAGCTTAGACATATAAGATAGGTCTATTAAAGATAATAGTTCAGGCTCGAGCCTTAAAAAATAAACATAAGTAAGCCTAAACCGTACAAACCTAAGCCTAACCCGACCTAGCATATTTCCACCCATACATGGGAGCTTCATTTATAGCTAGTCCTTCGCGAATGCAAAATGGCAGCCGACAGGTTACTTAAAGGGCTCAATATGTCAGCTGGAACTCAACATTTCATTCGGCCTCCAGATTTTATAGATGATATTTTAGCTTTGGATTTTGCGGGATTGTACCATACTAAGCAAATTTTTGAATAAATCAGCCTCGACCCCTTTTTCCAGAAAAAAATAAATAAAAAATCTATCATATTAAATCATTCTAATTTATTTGAATTAAAAAAGAAATTTAGGGATGTATTTCAAACCATCTCCATTAATTTTAAACTAATTAAGGTGCCCATTAATTTTCAACTAATTAAAGGTGTCAAATAAATTAGGGATTTGAAATCCATCTACCAAATCCTACATTCCCAAGGCTTGAAGATAACCAACAAATCAAACAATACATGATTCCTTCTTTCTTTTTTTTTTTCCCTTCTTCTAACATATGCAACTAAAATACAAAGCCAACTTTCGAATTTCGATGTGCATGCATGTTTGTAGTTAGCTACACAGAACGCAATATAAGGAGGTGCAAGAAAGAAGAAACCCTTAACTATAGATATGGTATTACTACAGGCGTTAGTTGGGGAACCTCACAGTCGCAGTTTCAGTTCAGAGTTCAGACTTCAGACCGCCTTTGTTGATGTAAAGGTAGCTTATCTCATTATTTTTAACCGACGATGATATTGGCACTGGAATGAAACCACTGCAGCCCTTGTCTGTCCTCTCCAGGCACACATCTGCGGTGTACTTGAAAATAGGATGCCCCTCCACAATCGGTTGTGCTGCATATTCTGTGATTGGCATCCACTGCAAGGGACAAAACATTAGCAGTATTTGTCATGGTCTCATGGACCCTTGTTATGTCGATTACATCATTATTTAGTGATCAAGATTCAACAATACCTGGGCTGCCTCAATTTCTGAGTCTTGTTTTTGGATTTCGAAGGATATAGGATGCAGCGTGCATAGGAAAAATAGATCCGACTTGTTGAAAAAAACACCCATGTGTTTGCCTGTTCGGGGTAAACAGATGAAAACATTTCGAGACCATTACAGCAGGCCTTCAAATTCCCTAGTTCTAAGAATGGAAGTAGCTCAAGATCCAACATACTCGAAAGGAAAAATACGAGCCAAATTGGCTCCTTCATCTACTTAATTAACTTACGACCAATCACCATGATGTCAGAAAATTTCCTCGAATAAAGTCATCAAGGAGTTTACGAAGGCTCAATTCATTTGTGCTCAGAAAACTTTAACTTGAATGACGCTGGAATCTGATTAAGGGCCAGTTTGACTCCATGAAGTAAGATTGAACTCAAAGATCGTTTATTCAGCTTGAAGCCTTGAATCATTCAAATAAGTGCTTGTAGAAATTCATGGATGAGAGGCTCACATTTAAAACCAATTGGTAATAGATAGAGTTGCTCCTAACCATATAAGGTAGTAAAAGGGACACATCACAAGCGATGTGGGATACCAACAGTGCTTTAGTGTAAAATTGAAACGACGACATACTGAATGAGTGGTGTGCTTTAGTGTAAAAGTGTTTTTTTGGTTGTCCGAGTTACCAGTCAATCTAATGATCCAAGCAGCATGCATCAGTTTGTTAGATCACAAGCCTAGCAAAAGTTTACCTGAATGCCAGCACGTCCATAAATTCTGTGTCAATCTGCTCATATCAAATAACACCTCTCAAAAAACAGCAGTGGTACAGAAGAAGCAATATATATGTATCAATTTATTCACCGGTTAGAGATTGCTTACTCCTGTTTCCTCTTTTACTTCTCGTTTTGCACCTGAGAAAATATCCTCCCCCTGGAAATTACATCGCAATATTATACATAGGTCAAAGTAAGTTGAAGAGACACCTTAATCGAAACATCTGTCAAAGCACAAACCTCTTCAACAACTCCTGTTGGAATCTTCCAAATTCCTGTTCCTTTATAGTTGCCATACTTTTCCTGAACAACAAGCAACTATGCAAGAGAATGGAAGAAGTTATCAACAGAATAGTAAATCAGTTAATTCATAATATTCATTCTTTTTTATTTGTTTGACTGCCATTAAGATCAATAAGAACATGAGTGAAAAGGTGGACACCAAGCTAACTTAAGACTTGAACGTGCTCTATAGTTAGCATAATGAGATGAAATACTGATTGGGGGCCATCGAGTGGGTGATGGATATGTGTTAAAAAGACAGAGACTAAACAAATGAGAACTGAGTGCAAACTGACCTCCTCTTTTTCTTCATTATTATAATGGCACCTATGCGCAGTCGATGAGTTGCATTTGCTGGATTGTTATGAGTGTTTCAGGTATCCAGTATACAAGCATCAAATATGAGGTTCAGCGTTGGTGATACAAAAATCCCTACCTGCAAAAAATTTAGTATTTGTTTTCAGACTAAGTTCATCAAGTTGAATCAATCATCCAAGTACAAATGATAAATGAATTGGGCAGCAAGAGAATGATAGAATGGCCTAAATGAAGGAGAGGATTTTTTTTTTGCCAGAGATACACTCAAATAAAAACACTATCGTCTTCATTAAAAATCCACAAAAGAAATTGTGCTGTGTTTGCAGCTGCTGATAATTGTGAATTTTACATTTATCACACAATGCATACTATATTATAGAGTTACTTTTTTTTTAAAAAAAATTCTTTCCTCCGCAATCTGATTAACAACCTATATCGAACTAGCATAACACCACCCAAACTTGTAAACCAGCAGAATCTGCGCCTTAATTTGCCCATTCATAGCAGCAGCAAGCAGATAACAGTTTTCTTAAAAACACATCATTAGATTATGGTAATTAATCATAGTCATAATATTACCAATAAGCTTATCAATACGTACCTTGACTGCAGTTTTCAACAAGATTAACCAGTTCAATGGGTAACTTGATCCACACACCTTTTTTTCCCTGCAAGATATAACTTCAAATACATGCCTCACAATCACCATCAAACAACATACGAATAAAGATGTGTAGTATGTACAGAGATGCAATTTATGTGATCCAGCTACATAAATGGTATGAGACAAGAGGCAAATGGAAGCAACAAAAAATGAATATTGCCTATCAGAAAAATATCCGGGGATATCTTTAAGGTCATTCATACCAAGGAGAATATTAAGAACCCTGTCAACTCATCCTCATGAAACCAACATATTGTGATTGGATCAAATGTGTTTCCATATAGTTGTTTTGAGCCTAAATTTAGCTAAAGACTACAATAATCCAAAGTACAGCTAACTACAATTTTCCACAATCAAATGAAGCCAGGCACCTCGAATACTATCATCTGAAACTTTCTCTGAGAACCCCTATTTTTTTCTCCCCTTTTTTATGATGTGTAAGAAAAATCACAAAACCTGACCCACGAAGGTAACACTTTCTCATGAGATAAGCAACAACTACAATCGAGCTTGTGAAGCATAACTTTGATCCAAAATCGAATTCACATCTTACTATCCTCAATTTGGTTTCCCTGGAAGGTATCATAACTTTCAGAAGGGTAGTTATTCCCACTTGGATGGTATGTTAGTTCAGTTGTCCAAGAGGAAGCTTTATCATCAGAGAAGAAACTGAAGACATTCGAGCATAGTTTGCCTATAGTAATGCTTAGAAGGACGGAAATCAATTCCATAAATACCTGCAGCTTCCACTGGAAAAGTGAACATCTAAGAACAGCGCAAAAAATCATTGGGGTGCATAGCTCCACCATTTCCACTATGACACCTCCGTATTCGTCATCATAAGAGGGAAGCAGACGAATATCTTCAACTCCATTTGCAAAAGTTGTCTGAATCCATTTAGCTCCAGAAAACCTGCATCATAAAGGCAAATTTCATCAGGGACCAAGAAACTCAAAAGCTATCATGAGTAAATAGGCTCCACGAAACAAACACAAAATGCACTTTCACATGAAATCAACATCTTTTTCGATTTTCAAACAAGAAACAAGACCTAAAAGGAAACTTTAAGATAACCAACAGCAAAAATCCATCACTCTTCTGAACCAACACCACCAATCAAAATCATCAGAAGCAAAACGAAAGAGCAAATAATAGGCAAAATGTTAGAGAAAATATACCTCTGCGAGTGCAAAACTGCGATTGAATCAAAAGCGTTGAGAATTTACACACATTATTGGGTGTGGGATGGGTAATAGCCTAGTATGCCGCAATATGGGGCGTACCGCCATAGAATTCACTGTGGAGGTGCGTCGTGACATAGCGTCGCTACTCGCTACCCGACAAAACTGCGTGGTACCACTAAATGGTGGCTACGGCCTATGATTATGGCCTTATGGGCTCCATCATATTCATATTTAGGAAAATTGCGTAAGGATGCACTAACGTGTCGAGGACGGAGATGGAGATTGGCGGACCCACGAACCGGATTCAGAGATATGAATGCGGTTGCAGATGAGTATTCGCAGTTGCCACAATTTCACACGCTAGTGCGGACGTGCGGTCCCGCTGTCCACTTCAAGTCAAGTGGACACTACCAATCTCTTCCTAGTTTATATACTTTGGAAGTACTTTGCCTTCTTCAAAATTTGATGTGGAAAAAACAGATTCACTCTGTTGTCACTCATGTAGATTGCCATAAGGATGCTCTAGAAAAACAGAGGCCATATTCAAATTAGCCATTAGGAAATCAACACGCATCCCCCGCTGGGAAGCCGTGGGAGAATCTCTCATCACATACCCGGGGTTCAGATAGCCGTTTTTGAGGTTCAATCCTGAACTCCCCGTGCTTCCGGATTGAAGATGGTAATAAGTGACTA
Source organism: Hygrophila difformis (assembly GCA_030278955.1). Classification (NCBI taxonomy): domain Eukaryota; kingdom Viridiplantae; phylum Streptophyta; class Magnoliopsida; order Lamiales; family Acanthaceae; genus Hygrophila; species Hygrophila difformis. Next base: position 2,702,111 of record JAOANR010000009.1, read on the forward strand.
GTGAAGTGAATCATCAAAGAGCAGTTTTCAGTTGGAGGCAAAAAATGAACGGAAGGGAAAAGGGACAGCGACAGGGAGAATCAAGATGCAGAGCAGAGAAGGGCAGCTGTAATTATGGGCCAAAATAATGGGCTTCCAAGTAATGGAATAAAAACGTAAGCCCATTATGCCTGTGTATACAGTATATACTTGAACACAGCCCATTAGTTGGAACTTGGAAGCCCATTATTATCTCATGACAAACGGAATTCAAGAACCCAGTCTACTAGACAACAGCACAAAACGCAGAATGTACTCCTACTCCAAGTAGAAGCTAGTTAGGAAAGTCAAAAGTGCATATGCAGTCAGCCGATGAATTTCTTTCCCTGCACAAGGGTGATGCTAGTAGTCCATGCAGTGACTATGCATCAGAAGCTTTGGATTATCTACTCAAATCAAGGACCCATATAATATATGATGAACACACAAGTATATAAAGCACCCATACGTACATATTACTATGATATTAACCACCAAGAAGAATTTATAGCGACGCAAACTTACCAAAACAGAGGATTTGAATTGAAGGCAGGCAACCTAGGGAACCCATAGTGAGTCGATAATCCACACCAATAAGTCAATATCCATAGTGTTTCCTCTTCCTATTCCCCATTTGAAACTACCATGAACATAGTCTTGTTCTACATCTTCTTCTTCTTCTTCATCTTCATCCTCTCTTCCTCGACAATCTCTACAACAACATCATTCTTGATTTTCCACCTCTTCACCTCCACAAACCCTCACCCATCCTCGGCGCACCGCCCTTCTCCGCAACGGCATTGTCTCCCTCACCGGTGACCTCCGCCTCCCCTCCTCCAACTCCGGCTCCCTCCTCTACTTCCCAACCCATTTCTCTCTTCGACCCCCAGTCCGACTCCACCGCTTCCTTCTCCACCCGTTTCTCCTTCTCCATCGACAACCTCGACCCCTTCTTCCTTCGGCGATGGCATCACCTTCTTCATCTCCCCCAACAACCACACCCTCGGCAGCCCCGGCGCCTACTTGGGCCTCATCAACTCTTCCAAGCTCACCAAGAACAGGTTTCTTGCCGTCGAATTCGACACCAGGATGGATCCCGCCTTCCACGATCCCGACGACAACCACATCGGTTTTGATATTGACAGCCTCGTCTCCATCAAGACGGCTAATCCCATCATTCGTGCTATTAATTTGAAGAGCGGGAATCTCATCACCGCCTGGATTGATTACTTGAATGAAGAGAAGAAAGTGGAGGTTTTCTTGAGCTATTCGGGGCTCAAGCCGGAGGAGCCTCTATTGTCCGTCACTATTGATCTCTCTGATTATCTCAAGGACCTCATGTTTGTGGGATTTTCGGCCTCCACTAACCGGAGCACCGAGCAGCATTTTGTCATGAATTGGAGCTTCCGGACGCTCGGGCTTCGCCTGATTAGGCCAAGAATTCATTCCTACAATGTATCTGAAAATTCCGTGACTTGGAAGAAACATAGTCCGTTCTCTCGCTTCTTCTCGAGACGCCATCAGAAGATAGGTTTGGGCCTTGGAATCGGTTTCCCTGCCCTGTTTTGCGCCGTCGTCGTGGCCGTCGGTTGGTTTCCGTGCTCAGGATGAGGAGGGGTGATCAGCCGGGGGAAGATCTCAAGAAGGAGCTCATGACACGGCCGAGGCAGTTCACTTACAAGGAGCTGAAGTTGGCCACCGGAGGGTTCCACCATAGCAGGATTCTTGGAAGCGGCGCTTTTGGCACTGTCTACAAGGCCTCTTTTGTGGATGGCGGCATGATATCTGCTGTAAAGAGGTCAAAGCATACACATGAAGGGAAAGCCGAGTTCCTTGCAGAGTTGTCTATCATAGCTTGTTTGAGGCACAAGAATTTGGTGCAGCTCCAAGGATGGTGCGCCGAGAAGGGCGAATTGCTGCTTGTCTACGAGTTCATGCCAAAACGGGAGCCTCGACAAGGTGTTGCACCGGGATTCTGCAAACGGCAACCCTCTGCAATGGCCTCAACGGTGCAACATTGCTGTTGGGCTAGCGTCTGCTCTTTCCTACCTGCATCAAGAATGTGAGCTGCAAGTGATCCACAGGGATGTTAAAACCAGCAACATCATGTTGGATGGAAGCTACAACCCAAAGCTAGGCGATTTTGGCTTGGCAAGGCAGATGGACCACGGCATGAGCCCTGTTTCGACTCTTACTGCAGGAACCATGGGATATCTTGCCCCTGAATACCTCCAATACGGCAAAGCCACTGAGAAGACCGATGTGTTCAGCTACGGTGTGGTCATACTCGAACTGGCCAGCGGGCAGAGGCCTATCAAGAGGGAAGAAGGAACTCAGAGAATGGTGAATCTAGTCGACTGGGTATGGGAGCTGCACGCTAAGGGCAACTCAATTGCAGCAGCCGATGAACGGATGGGTGGCGAGTTTGACGAGGCAGATATGAAGAAGTTGTTGCTCGTAGGCTTGAGCTGTGCCAATCCGGCCTGTTCGGAGAGGCCAACAATGAGGAAAGTTGTCCAGATCCTTAACAATGAGGCGGAGCCGGTTCCCGTGCCCCGGGTGAAACCGAGGCTTAGTTTCTCCAACGGTGTTCCACTCAGCAATCAGTGGCATCGTTTCTGAGTGTGAGGATGATTGGGAGATTACACCATGAACCTTGGCTACCGATTAGATTAGCGTTCGTTAATGTGTCTGCTTGAATACATACATGACCGTTAAAAAATGGATCATTCTTTGAGTTTTAAATGTGTCCCATGTCTGGTAGTAGTTTTCTGCAGATAATGAGAGAAAATCAACATATTGAATCTGGGCTTTAACAAATAAATAAATTAATTAGCACTTTGAAAGCTTCAAATAATCCGCAGATAATTGAATGTTCAACTTAATATGAAAATGCTAAATGTATTGGTATTGATAGATAACTATAAGCAATGACCACTATTTTTGTACATATTGGCTAAAAATTTTCAAGATATAAAAGCGTGAAGGATTCTAGGAACAAGCATTTCGACAGCATTGTGGCAACACTACACCTTCGGTACATGACTACATGAGGACTGTGCACCTGATAAAGATTTGTCTCGTGAATTTCATGTATCAGGTCCAATAGTAATACCTCCAATCCATGAATGTTCTATAAATAATACTCACACAATTGATGATCTCAGCGCCATTGGGCTCTTCCCATTTTTCTCGGGTATGATTATTTCTACACCTGGTTCACGCATTCTTTGTGGTGATGGTGCAGCGATCATCTTGAACCTCATGGTCTGAAATCTCGACTCTCAAGAGAAGGGAAATACCTTTCTACTGAAGGAAAAGTTTCACAATGAAGCTTGGCACTGTAGAGTATATAGAAGAGGAATAGCTCAAAACAGATTTCTGATGAATAGCATTAACAAAAACGTATGCCAAAAAATTTACGTTGTTGAAGTATTGAACAACTCAACCCCACAACTGCATTTACCCGTAACTCATGTTGATCGCAACAGGCGAGCAGCGAAGGCTCCATCCATGGAATGTTTGGTAGGACTGGAGCTATAGAACCCATTTACTGTGATGAAACAGGAAGGCACATATTTGTCTACAGGATCTATGCAGAACTCCTGTAGATAAAATCATTCAATATTCAGAGATATTTCAACTGTGAGATATTCTCCAGTGCAAGCATAAGCATTAGCCATACGTGATCCAAGGTAAGATGTGAACACTTATCGTCCAAAATTCATATGCAAAGAACCAATGCATCCATTAAAGTGGCTGAAAGTAAAGAGCAAAGAAAGAGTATTTGGAAGTTACTGGATATCTTTGAAGAAAAGCAGCCACTCTTTCCTCATTCTCCTCAGGATCAATTGAACAAGTGCTATATATCAGTACTCCACCAGGCTTTACTAAGCTGTCAATGCAAAGCAAATACAAGTTGAACTTATAAAAACAAGTAGTCACCAAAATCATGTTATCTAGATCGCAATTCTCCAGTCTCCACCTTGCTTTATCAAGGAAAGATGAATTTTGTAAATTTCAAATCTCAACCCCAAAGCAGAAAATTAAAGAAAATAGTCCCCTGATTCTAAAGTAATGTCATTTTAAAGTTACGCAAGCATATTAAGAAAATGGATAAAGGGTGATAATATAATGATTATCTTGGAAATTGAGAAAAGATAGGAACAATATTGAAAATTGGGAAAAGATGGGAACAATAGAATAATACATGTATTGAAATTGAAAACCATGGGGATATCAATGATTGTCTTGAAATGTATAATGGCAGTCAATTTGAGATTTTTTTAAGGTTCTTAAATAGATATTTACTGTGAATCGGAGGGAGTATTCATTTCGCTCAGGGCTTTTAGTTTCTTTATATCTTACTGCATTGACTACCAAATTGCACTGTTATAACAAATTATGGAGCCACGTATGAAGAGACTCACGCAGAAGCTGAATCAAGAAGTGCATCTTGCAATTTTTTAAGATGGTCCATGTCTTCAAATCTCCTGTTCCAACGTAAATCAGCTCTCTGGAAAATTGAATACTCAGGTAGTTACTATAGTTAATAAACATCAAAGAATAAATTCAAAACATCTTTAGTAAAGTAATTGAAAAGTAACAGAGAATTTATGAGCAGTAGACATCATCCTCAGTTCAACGAATGGCATTTTATTTCCAGGCATAGTACTGTTTTTGATGTATACCTTTGACAGAACACCTAATCCGGAACAAGGAGCATCCAGCAAAACTTTATCAGCCTTCACATCATTATTTTCCTGATTGGATGGAGCATAAGACAACCTAATTTGAGTTCATTCTTTTAAAAGATAATTCCACTAGGTCGTCAGAAAATTCCTTACAGCAAATGAACGAAGATCAGCATGAATAGTAGCAATGACATGATTGACTTCATGCAACTTGGCTGCCTCTTTTAGGATTCTCAATCGTCCTTTGTTTATGTCAATAGCATATATGCTTCCTGACAAGAAATATCACCTCCGAATAAATAATTTACAACTCCTCAAAAGTGGGGTCATACTAACTATGAGCCAATATATTTTCCTTTGTTTCACCAAAATACTCCAACTTAACTCATTCTACAAGAACTCTGTAAATTCAAGTGGGCATAAATCAAACACATGCTGACAGCCTAAGACAACAATAAAGATTGACATAAAAAAGCTGGAGAAAGCAACATGGTTTACAGATCGTGGTAACATAAAATCTGTCTTAACATTGTTTCATAGTTGATATCCTTCCTGAGATAAATTCTACTCCTTAACAACATACAGCACAAACCTTGGCCATTCATACGTGAAGCCATAAAAAGAGTCTTTCCTCCCGGTGCCGCACAGCAGTCAATAATACTCTCACCAGGTTTTGGATCCACAACCATAATCACCAATCCTGCACTGAAAGTTATCATTGGGTGCTCCAAAACAGTAATGGTGTTGATGTGGCAGCAGTTGTAATAACATAACCTACAGGTTCACTGCTTGAAACCATTTCACTCAAAACTTGAACATACACACATAACAATTATAACTTCTAAACAATTCAAAGATGTTTCACCCTTAGATAACATAACACACACCAAAATGCAAAGTCTAGTCACTGTCTCTGCTAATTAAAACCACACCCACACACACTCTACATACACTGACACAAGACAAATACACGTGTTACACTATCGTCCTTAGAACTTCTATTCAATTGGTATACAATGAATACATGCCATCAAACTTCAGAACAGAAAATGTTCCAAGACAGCTAAAATTATTATTTCATCCATCCATTTGTAAAGAGTATTCCACTACTAGGGAATAAAAGCATTTCAGTATAATAGAAAATTTTGCAAAGAACCAAAAGAAAACAATACGCGTTATATCAGATAACATAATTACCAAACAGTGTAAGCAATCTGTATGACATATGTTCACTTTAAACCGCAGTTATTAGTCAGGGGTGATCACCTGCACTCTCATCCTGGACTGAACATAGTCCTCTTTTCAGCAATCCAGCTTGTATAACAAACTGAGATGTACAATAAGAATCAGAAAGGTATAACAGCAGATTACTAGCAAAAACAATAAAGATGACTATGGCTACGAAAAAATGCATAGAAATTATTTCACCTGCATTCCTGTCTCTATTTTGAGAAAATCATCCAAGTGTGACGAAACTTCATATCGAACCTAAAGTTCAGGATATAAAAACAAAAATGAGAATTGGCCTGATGGCACAGTTCTAGTCCTCTTGCTAGGTACATTTAAAAATATAGCATACAACCAAAAACTCATACCCAGCAAATTGTCTTACATTGTTACATGGTTAAATTAGAGTTCGGGTATTTGATTTGAATTTTTTTTTTCTTTTTGGGATGTGTGTGTGTCTGTGTGTGTGTGTGTGTGTGTGTGAGAGAGAGAGAGAGAGAGAGTAGAAACTTGTGAAACCTTTAAGGCGTCAAGTTCTGTAACTAAATCTGCTCTTGTGAACCCTTTATTGGTGTTTGCTCTGTAATTTTTATCAAAGAATATGGTGAGAATAATAGAGATCGTGAAGGGAAAAATATATATATATATATATATATATATATATATATATTGGCGTCCAGAGGAGAAAAAACCTAATGCTGAAACAAGGATCAGAATTGTTCCAGATCATTAACTTGATAGCTTCTTCTAGGCCGAGGTAATTAGTCCATCGCCTCAACATCCACTGGATAAGAAGTATATAACAGTAAGGCAGGTGCCAGATCAAAAACATAGGAAAATCATAGATATAAGAAATATGATCACGGGGAAATTCAATTATTTTATAAGGGGTTGGACCCAAGCGGGCAATATCTACAACTACAAGTGGTGTGACTGAGACGTTACATATAGGGAGAGGTATCCACCGTTCCCCTCTCCAACCGACCCTTATTGAATTACCACTTCTATAATTAAAAGAATAGCAGACAGTCATGGTTAGTCATAATTGTAAACCAATAGGCTATTTTAGTAGACCAAGGACTTTGGGACCAAACTTTTGAAACTAAGGTACAACAATATAAAGATAAACATATTTGAGTTGGCAATACTTAAGAAATAACCAATGAATTAATTTTCTACAACAACTTTGAAACTAAACTGTGAAAGAAAAGCTTACGACAGGATGAGAATGGATAGTGGCTAGAGCACGTGCTTGCTGCCTATTATCACCTTCCACTACTGGAGCAGGGAGTGAGTTGCTTTCCTGAAGACACTCAAGATGGAGGAAAATCAGTGCAATATCATAAACTCAAAGTTCTGTATAAAAAGAAAAAAATTAAATAGGAAGGTTAACCTTCAGCAACACTAGCTTCCTCAAAATTGCATTGACCAGATTACCAGCACCAAGTCTTAGTGCAAATTTTGCTAGCTTTACACTCTGACATATTTGGATGATAGAACGCAAAAGAAATATAGATTAATAATGACTCTAAAAGTCAAAGGAGATTCTCAAGCACCACTATATATATACTTATTAACTACTAAGTAAAGCATTGCTGAAAGAAGAATATTTTGAGAACTGCATTAATCAAAGATGAGGGAAAAAATTGTAATATATGTTAAAAGAACAGCCACAGCTACCCAGTTTAACACTTCATAACAGCACCAACAAAAGTCAGCATACAAACTTAACTTGTAAATAACCAATTACATTGCACAAATGCTATTCTCAAGGTCATGTATCAACTGTATACCTGAACAGAAAATATTGTCAAATCGGAAACGCTATATGCTAAAGCAGACATTTGAAAAAACACACTCACGGAGAAAACAAGAAGAAAACTTCAGTTATCCAATTTTATACATTAGGTTACCTCATCGACAACGGCATATGAAGGCATTCCAAGCTTAACAATCTCATAAAAACCCATTCGTAGAATCTGAAATCAGTATGAGCAATCTTTCAAAGCTCATATGAATGATTTACTAGCCAGCGAAACTTCATATTCTATCATCCAAACTAAGCAAGCAACAGAAAGTCTTACCTGTAATAGAAGAGGTTCCATGCCTCTGAAGGTTTTTTCATCATGACACAGTGAAAGAATCAAATAATCAAGATATTTCCTCCAGCGGATTGTACCCCCCACAATTTCTGTTACCTGAATTAGCAAGTTTAGATAATTCCATGTATCTTTTTAACCATTATTAAGATTTCTGATCATTCCTTTAATTAGTTGTGCACACTACATGCATTAATTAAGCAAGATGATTACCAGTCGAAGATCTCTGTCATCCAAAGCACGAGTACGGAAACCAAGAGTTCTCTGAACATAACCCATCTCATTATCTCTTGAACCTTTGCCTTGTTCATTCAACAGATCAGCAAATGCTCCACCAAGCTGAATGCGCATCAATCTCACAGCAGACACTGTTTAAGGCAATGAAAATAATCAAAACTAGTTAATTCAACTGATATTGTTACACCATAAGTTTCTATAACTGTCTTCGAAGCCTATGACAGTTATTGATATTCAATGACAACATATGAGAAATGTGTGGTGTCTCAGAATCATGTTTGAGATCCAGAACAGATGATGCCTGCTCCATTAAATTGATCCCAGTAAAAAAGAAACCCTCAAATTCACGGTTTGGATTTCTTGAGCAGCATGCATTATATATTTTTGAATAAACATGTTCATGTTTTGAACCTCATTGATAACTAATCCAATTTTCCAAGGGAAAATGCTTATCTTAACATCCTAGAATGAAATACTAAAATCAAGAAAACACGCACAAAAAGCTGAATCATGAACTAAAATGCCTTGATAAGAAGGATGCGTTAGCATACCTGCTCTATGAGGCGATACTTCCAAATTCACACTCTGTGAGATGCCTGCACCATCAGCATATCCTGTAGCTGGAAGCATACGAATTCAATCACCCAAGATATTGCTCTATTGTTCGCAGTAAATAAATAAGGAGCAGAACGGAAACCCAAATATAAACGTGACTCATATATTCAAAGTGGCACAGATTAGAGACTCTGCGTATTCAAGCAAACCAAAAGAACCTGTTCTTCTTCCAGCACTGGATGCTTGCAGATGACCTGCAACACGATGGCACACCAATTAAACAAATAAAAAAAGTAGAGCGTAGCAATAGTGGGTCAATCCAAGAATTTGAAACACTAAACCTGCTTTAGTTTGTGCAGCGGGAGTTTTTAACCCAGTTATCTCCTGAAATTTGCTCGAGGTTTTGGGCCAGCGCTGGAGCTGAACGAGAAGAGGCTGCAAGCGGACGCACGATGGGGTACGGCACTGTGACCGAAACTGAAAGTGGACAACAATTGAAGGAAACAGAAAGTGCATTGCAATTGTGTGAGTAGGATAGTGGCAAGGGAGTGGGCAGGCGGGTAAGAGGGGTCAGAGTCCCCGCGTCCATGAACTTGCCCCGGCGACCGGCGAGAACCAAACGGGGAATTGAGAGGCAATTGAAAATGTGGAATGGACTAGCTAGTGAAGTGGAGTATTTGTATTCTTGAGATATAAATATCCAGTACCCTCTCTTTTTCATCCATCTGCGACTGCGAGAGCCAAATATCCTGGAATTTACATACTTCAAAAATGTATCTGGGCCGTGGGGTAGAATTATTTTAAATTGTTGTTAACATTATTTATTGTGACAACAAATTCTTCCTCGGTTACTTAATAATTGACATATTGGAGTTTTATCACTATTTATTGAGTAACTTTAATTCAACTTTTTAACACAATTATACAAGATAAAATATAGTCATGTGGAATCTTGTTGGATTCGTCTAATCGCATAGATTCGGAATATCAAATTTTATAATTTTTATTCGTATAGAATTTGAATTATTGATGATTAAAAATATGTATTGAATTGCGTGAAATGTGGGTCCGTGATAAATATTAATGAATGGAGGAAGTATCTTAAATTGTTGTTTGCATTATTTATTGTAGACCCGGGCTATTCCTACCCCATTGTTTTACTACATACACCCCATCTAAATTTAAGTTACCCAAAATGCCCCCATTACTTAAAAAAAAAAAAATATTTACTCACAAAAATTACTCATACACCCCATCCATACACCCCATCCAAATACCCCATCCACACACCCCATCACTCCTCCAAAACCTTTTCCCTACTCCAAAAACCCTAATCTTCCAAAATCTTCCCCATCTTCAAATCAACTCTCATCTCAAAATCTAATACATTCTTGCAAAAAGTAGAAAAAATCAAAGCACTGGTGGTGTAGATTAGTTACTTAACAAATGGAGAATCAATGGCCACCTTGGGATGAAGAGGTAAGGATTTAAAATTTCTGAAATTTTCAAATTTCCGCACAGCCGTTCGGCACTGGTCGGCCGCACGCGTAACACAATGCACGGCAAACCAAGCCGCACGCTTAGAAGGGTGTTCGGCGAAGGTGGCCGCACGTTACTCATCCTGTTCGGCCGAGTCTGCCGTGCATTTCACGTGGTGTTCGGCCATGATGGCCGAACAGACCTGACTCAGTATTTTTTTTTTCTTCTTTTCTTGTGTTCTCATTCCTGTCTGAATACATTTTAATGCAGATTCCACCTTCTATTGAGACGAATTGGAGCGGTACACAAGACATTGAGAATCCACTTGGAAATGAGTTGAGCACGGATGTCATTGGCACTGATTACACACACATATTCACGACAGAGGAACGATATCCTTCGAAGGAAGCTGTAATAAAATGGGTTCGGGAGACTGGGAAAAACAACCACATGGTGGTTATTATTAAGAGGTCAGATGCGGGTGGGGGCATCCTTAAAAGGAAAGCCCGAGTATTTTTTGGGTGTGAGCGCGGTGGTGAGTATCGGGAATGGAAAACCAAGAAGAATCCATACTTACCAAGTGAAGAAGGTAGCGTTGATTGTGTTGATGGGAAAGGTAAGATAGTCCGGCCGAGGGAAGGAAAGACAAAGAAATGTGGGTGCCCGTTTGAACTAAAGGCTCAAGAGGTGAGTATTGGTGGAGTTTGGGAGGTTATAGTTGTGAAGGCAATCCACAATCATGGGCTTGCAAATTATTTCGAGGGACATGCATACATGCAGCGGTTGCTACCCGAGGAGGAAGATTTTTGTGGTGGCGGGTTCGGTCATGGGTGTGCGGCCTAAGGATGTGTACTTTGATTTAAAGAAAACGTTCCCAGAGAATACGTCATCAATTAAGACAATATACAATACCCGTCAGAAACACCGTGCGAAGGAAAGAGCTGGGCGTTCCCAAATGCAGTACTTGTTGGGGAAGTTAGACGAGAACGGATATCACCACAATCATCGTAGGTATGAATCTACTACTGAGGTGCGAGATATATTCTTTGCGCATAAGAAGAGTATTGAGTTGTTGCGGGCCTTTCCACATGTGTTATTCATGGATTGTACCTATAAAACAAATAGGTTCAAATTTCCTTTGTTGGAGATTGTGGGTGTTACCTCTACAGGTTTAACATTTTTTGTTGCTTGTGCCTATTTGGAGGCGGAAAAGGAGGAGAACTATACGTGGGCTCTTGAGATGTTGCGGCTGCTGATGGATTCCAATTGTTTGCCAAGTGTGATTTTGACTGACAGAGAGTTAGCTCTTATCAATGCAATTGAAACCATATTTCCCGATGCCACCCAACTCTTGTGTCAATGGCATATAAACAAGAATGTGTTGGCAAATTGCAAGAAATACTTCCCGACAACGGCGAAATGGGACATATTCTATAGACAGTGGGCAAATGTAATGGCATCAGATTCAGAGGACATGTTTAAAGAACAAGTGAATCGTCTGTGCAACGATTTTGCCAATGTATTACCCGCCGTTGAATATTGTCTGAAGCAATGGTGTGAAACTTGGAGTAAAAAATTTGTGGCTTATTCCACCAACAAGATTAAGCACTATGGGAACACTACGACTAGCCGGTATGTTTTATTATAAATTTAAATTTGCAATAACTGTCCTAGTAGTTTATATTATCATGCGTGTACTAATGCATTTCCTTTATGTGTAGCAGAGTGGAGAGTCACCATTCAGCATTGAAAAGGCAGCTACGAACATCAATGGGGAATTTTGAGACATGTTGGGCCACTATCAATACATTGTGGGTGAATGCGCATCAAGCCATTACTGAATCATTTGAAGTAAGTCGGAATAGGCAAGCCAAAAAGCACCGGAATGTTATATTTCAAGAGATACGAGGATTTGTGTCGGCATACGCACTAGACAAGATGGCTGCTGTGGTTAAAGATCTACCCGAGGGTGTTATGGATGCCGATTTTTGCGGGTGCGTTCTACGTACTACTTGTGGCCTGCCATGTGCTCATGAGCTGTCAGAATACGTCTCGAAGCAGATGCCTATACCGCTCAATCAGATTGATGACCATTGGAAGAAACTGGATTGGACACCGCGTTTTGTGGACGGTGTGAAACAAGATGTGATCCCGGATATTAATGAACTATTCCGGAGTGCAACGGAGAAGTGGAATGCGTTGGATGATGCGGGCAAGAAAATGATGTGGAGAAAGTTCAATGAAGTGGTCAATCCCAGTACCACTGCATTGAATGAGCCTTCAGTACCGATCCGCCCTCGTGGGAGACCACCAAAATCAGCGAAGAAGAATGGTTCCACAAAAAGGGATCCCAGTGCATTTGAGCGGGTCGACAGTTGTTCTCCCGATGTCTCTAAGATCATTTACAATGCGGGTCCGGTATCAGCTGTTCCAATGTTTACATCAGCCAGACGACCCCCCAAACCCAAGGTAAATGTGAATTTTTATTCACTTCCAAAAGTCAATATCTGCCAAAAAAAAAAAAAAAAAACCCTTTTTCACTCATGTCGTTGTATTTATCATTCCAGGTCCGTCGAGGGCGTGCTTCCCAGATTAATTGTGCTGTGAGATTGCCCATTAATGCACCAGATCATTTCAAAACTTACATAGTCGGTGTCAAGGATGTGAAAGCCGATGGGCATTGTGGATTTCGGGCAATTGCAGAGCTGTTACAAAAGACAGAGGAGTCATGGACTCTTGTGAGGTCCGATTTGAGCCATCATCTACAACAGAATCGGGCATTGTACGAGAATGTGTTTGTTGAAAAAGGCCGCGTGGATTATATTCTCAATGTGTTGTATTGCTATGAGGAGAAAGCCGACCCTGAGCATTGGTTCTGCCTGCCTGAAATGGGCTACCTTGTTGCTACAGTGTATAAAGTGCCTTTTGTTGCTCTCTCGGACACCGTGAGCAACACATACTTGCCGCTGCTCACCCCTCCCGGTGATCTTAAGCAGACCTTTTGCGTAGCTCTTATCAATCGGTGTCATTTCAACGCTGTAAGTATCTCAAATATATGCACTGCTCATTTTTTGAGTGTCCAACTCTACATTAATCCTTTTTTTTTTTGTATTCACCTTTAAAGGTATACTTGGCACATGAGTGTCCTCTACCGCCAGTGCTGATTCAATGGTATCAAAATCACTCCCCAGATGCCGCTGCTTGGATTCACACCCTTAGGCATCGGTTCGACGGCTATACTCCATCGGGCGATCCGAGACCGAGCACGGACGAGTCCATAGACTTGGATCCAGAACCGTTGAATTTGAATGATGTTAGTTGGGCGATGTGATGATGTATGAGAATTCACAATGATATGTTTTAGTTTGTGTTTGTATGAGAAACAAGATTATGTAGTTGAATTTAAAATTGGGTAGTGCATTTGAATATGTAGAGTGGAGATTGTGTATTTATTTAACTGTTTATGCAACAGGTCTGTTCGGCCAAGCTGGCCGAACGCTATGCATGTTGCGCGGCCACAACGGCCGCACGGCTCTAAGGGTGCACGGCCGACTTGGCCGTGCACCACATGACACGCACGGCGCTGTTGGCCGTGCGTGCTGCATGCTGCACGGCAGTTACTGCCGTGCGGTCTTTCAAATGTTCGGCCTATATGGCCGAACAGACCTGAATCAACATGAAAAAATTTTAACAATCCTCCAGCTGCTATCAAACATCAACAGAAATCCACAAACAGAAACAATCAAAAGTTATAACAAACAAAATACATAACATATTAATCTTAAATCCGTCGTAAATTATAATCCAAATGTTCCAACACATAAAAAAGTGAACATGTCTCTAAGAAACAAAATGAACATCACAGTCAATCATCCCGTCCTCGGCCACCGATCATCGTGTAGAGAGTATGGACTATATCACGAACTCTCGGATCATCGTCATCCTTAAACTGATCCAAATATGCCCTAACATCGTGCAATAGCATGGCATAATCGACCCGTACAGGTGCACGGAGCCTACGCTGATGTCGCTGCATCGGTCGCTGAACCCGAGTGTGTGACATGTCGGTATACCAACCCATATACGAAGCGGCACACTCGTGTGGGTACCCCGCCAAACGACCGCATCGGATATCGGGAAGGACGTGACTATCCCATGTCGTGAACTGCTCCCCCAGCTCATGCCATAGCGGCCCGCGTTCTCTGATTCTCCCGGTTGGTGCGGTCTAAGTGCTGCGCCAACGGGGCAGGCGGAATCGTCTGTACATACCCGAACTGTCGAAGTACACGATCGGGCATGTATGGCTCAACTATATCACCGGCGGATAGATAGCCACGGTAAAGAGCGGACTCGGGCCGTGGAAAAACACGTCGCACCTCAGTGTACGGATCGAATATGACCTACATATCATTTTAGTTTTTTAGTTAAATACCCCCACAAAATATATACCATATGTATATGTATATGAAAATTGTACCTCGTCTGCTGTAAGCTCATCCAGCCTATCCCGCCATGCACGCCTACGGTCAATTGCCTGTGCGGTATGCCCTTCCTGCGTCCACCGTAAGCACATCGGTCCACGACCCCTGTAATCGGGATCCTCGGGTGGCCTGCCCACTGTGGGGAAGTGCTCGTAAATCCAAGCCTGTGGCAAACATCGAATGAAAGGCATTAATTGAATGTATCAGGACAGAATTCGTGATTATAAAACTACATACCTCCATCAAGGTCCAATATCCCACTGCCTGTTTCATCGATGCGGTGGCAGCCAGACCGAGCTGCTTGTACAGGTAGGCAAGGATTGCAGCTCCCCACGCATAATCTCTAACGCCGCTCATGCTATCGAGGTACTCCAGCCACTTCACATCCGCACGAGACCCGCTCTTGTTAGGGAACAGGACACTCCCCAACACATATAGAAGGTAGGCCCTGGCGGACCTCCTCACAGCGTCGCGCTCCCCTGATATCATCTCCGTCTTAAATGTTTTTTTCAACCAGTCCAACGAAACTTGAGCCCCCCTAACCCTCGTCATCTCCGCTCTCACCCCATCTACTGAGTACCTAAGCACATTAGCAACATCCTCGTGGCCCATGGATATACCTGGAAATAGAAATATAGTCATTCCATTTTAATTCATGAAACAAAAACAAAATTAAACTAATACAAAACTAAATGTTAGAATACCTCCGCGACTGGAGAGCACTGGTCGCCCCGTCACTGGAAGACCAATCAAACAAAAGACATCATCCAGCGTGATTGTCATCTCGCCGAATGGTAAATGGAACGTGTTTGTCTCTGGATGCCATCTCTCAATGAAGGCCTCGATCAGGTTCTTGTTCGGAGCCCTAAAAGTGATTTGTCTAATAATGTGAAATCCACATCTCTTGATGTAGTCCCGGAACCGTTTAGTATCTCCCACTTTCTGAATCTCCCACGTCGACAGCATCGATGCATGGCTAATGATCTTGAGCGGCTCTCGCTCACGACCATTCCATATCTCATACGCAACGTGATCCCTGAATAGCCTCAGCAGAGGGGGTGCAATATGGTCATCACCGTCATCCTGATCTTCTTCCGCTGGAGGTGGAGCCTGATCTACAATGGGTGAATGTCGTGCTGCTGGCTCCTCGGGTGCGAAATCCTGAACCGAATCGACTATATGTGCAGCATGATCTACCACGGGCGATCGTAGTACAACTGGCTCCTCCTGGTGGGGGTGCTCCTGAACATGATGCTCTACTATTGCAGCATCTCCATCGTCTCTAAGCTGTCTGACTCGTTCAGCTCGGGCTGATGCTGTAGGCCGACGACGACGAAAATATCTTATTATATCTGGAATTCAAGAGGAAAAAATTATAAGTATAAACACCAAGCACAATAGATAAAGGATAAACAAAACATAAAAAACTAAAAAGAAAAAAAAAAAAAAGTGAACAGACCTGTTCGGCCGTGAGGACCGAACAGGCTTATGACCGTGCGGCCAGCTTAGCCGCACGGTCTACGTCGCGTGCGGCCGCAGTGGCCGCACGACTTACCCGGTGCACGGCATATCTCTGCCGTGCACCCCACTTGCCGCACGGCGCATAGCGCCGTGCGGCACTCCCAACGTTCGGCACACCAGTGCCGAACAGGGACTCGTCCCCTACCTCCAGCAACTCCATTTTGGACATTCACATCTCCACCCAAATGCAATCCAAATGCAATTTCAAACACAAAAAACATCAATGTACCATTGCTAAGTCTAAATAAAAGCTTTTTAACATGTTATATTAACATTTACACCAAATGGGTCAATTAAATTTATAAACCCTACAAACACTTACTTTTTCCTCCAGCCATATTACTTGTAGAAGCTGTGTGTTCCTCCATCTCTTGTGCTTCACGACTGAATGGGAGCAGCCGAGCCTTCTTCCTCCTCCAAACGTTCGGTTCTTCAAGTTCGGTTCTTCTTTTCCTCCAGCGTGCGTGAGTTGAGAAGATGGGGTGTAGGGGATTAGGACTAATGGGGTGTATGAAGCATTTAGATAGAATTTCTTTGCTTTTTTTACATAAGGGTGTATTGGTCTTTTATTATGGTGTGTATTGAGAAATTAGTATGATTTTTAAATTTTGGGGTGGGGTATATCTAGAAATGGGGTGTATTAGTAAAATAATGGGGTAGGAATAGCCCGGGTCTTTATTGTATTTCACCGTCCATTTCATCGGTATGGTTCATATGTTGGAAGCCCATTTTTTCTATTTTAAATCTTGATCATTGAATTATATTTTAAATTAAATGGATGGTTTTTATTTTATAATAATATAAATGTAGTTTGATTATATTGTGTTTATTTGTTTTTTATTTTATTTATTGTAATTATGATTTTGTAGGTAATCATTACCTTTTTGCAGGTAATTATTATTTGACAAAAGTCTCTTCAAATTCAATTGCAAGTTTTTGTGTAAAAAACCATTCTCTTCAAAATTGGTGTTGAAGTATTTAATATTTCTGTTTTGAAGTATTTAACATTCTGCTACGTCAGATGTGACATTTTGTGTTAACATTCTATAATATACTTCGTGTAACATTCTGTATTGAAATGTTTAACATTATGTTGTTATCAATAAGACATTATGTATTGTTAGGTATATATTCTCAATGAGACATTATAGTATATTGTTAGGTATCTATTTATACAATGCATTCTGATTTTTGAGTGAAACATTATGTCACCTATAGTAACCATTATGTTTTCCTAAGTGCAACATTCTGTCTCATATTACAATCATTCTATCTATATTATAATTGTTCTGTATTAGCAAAGCAACCATTTTATTTTACACACATAACATTCTGTTGTACTTTTTAGGCATTCATTTATACAATGCATTATGTTTTTATGAGTGAAATATTCTGTCTCATATAATAATCATTCTGTTTTCCTAAGGGCAATCGTTCTATCTCATATTACAACTACCATTATGTATCAGTAAAGCAATCATTATGTTTTTACACACATAATATTATGTTGTACTCAATTAGACATTATGTATTTTTTAGGTATCCATTTATACATGGCATTTTGGTTGCTTGTGAGATAACGGAGGAACGTTTCAACTCTCCATTATTATTACAAAAACTCTGTGTATTTGGGTGTGAAAAATAAAGAGTATTCAGAAAGAAAATAAAAAAAGTAATCATGAAGCAATCCAACTTTTTATTATTTTAATTCATATGAGAAAAGATACAATTATCCTAACAATCAATATAAACCATTAGCAACATTCTATTCAATTGTTATAAATTGCCCAGTACATGTTTGAACCAAATTGCCATTTCATAGTGTATATCCTATTAAAAAACAAATTCAATTATTACTATCTCAACCTTACAGATAAATATAAAAATGAGCAGTGCGGATGTTTAGATAAAAATTATTAGTGTAGATGTTTAGAATTGAGCGGTATCTTGGCGAATAGTGAATTTAAGGAACAAATTATGAGACAATTCTATCCCCAAATTATTTTTCAAATATCTATCGGTTTTCACTGTTTATAAGGTACAAATTATTAGTATCATCAATTGGCTACCAAGCAGCATATTAATATCAACAATTGTGTTCATTTAAGTAAAATTTAAGATTCGAGTTCTACTAAGTACTTCATCCATTTTTTTAAGTATAATAAAATAGGTGTATTATTTGATAATTTTGTTATGTTTTCTTTACTAGTATATGAAGTATTTGGTTATAATTCTATAATAACTATGGATGACAATGGGTCCGGACCAGAACCGAGAATTGAGGAAGATCCGAATTTTGTGTAGAGTCTTGGTTTTTATTTTAATGTACTCTGTTGCCATCCCCAAATATGACAATGGGTCCGAATAAGATCCGAAATCGAACCGAACCGAGCAGCATGTTGCGTTGTGGATTTTGGCGGATCCAACTCCAACCCGACCCACTGTCATCCCTATCTATAACCACTCAATCCAGACGTGGTTGCTATATATTTTAAATGAGTAACTATAAATATTAACTGAGAAAATAATTCAAATAAATATAAATAAAATAAATATTTAATTTTTAAATTAATTTTTTGGAATTTTAAACAACAACATCTAATAATTAAACGACCAGCTGGAGGCTAATCCTCCTTGATGAAAGTTTTACTAGGGGGAAGTATTTTCTTGGTCCCATGAAAGTCTTATTTTTAGACGTGCCGCGGCGCGCAGCAGCGCCTGGAATTACGCCACACTTGCTAAATATGGAACATATTAACAACCCTTCATCTTCCCGGTCAACTGTCTCCTCAATTCTCCGGCATCGCAATTCGCCGATTTCCTCCACAACGCTTCTTTTCAAGTGCCGTTAACCCAATTCTGACGAATTTCAGGTTTCTGTTTGTCCTCAACTTGAAGTAAAGGAAGGTACTTTGCACTTTAATTGCCATTTGTGTTGATTCATGAGATTCTTGTTTGAGATTTCAAATTCTCTGAGGCGTTTTTACAATGAGTGAATCCTGCTGTGTGCGCTTTATTTTGGGCAGTGTAGTTTTGCATTGTGCATTTGTGCTTGCAGGATATGATAATGGTGTTCCGTGCATTGTAATATATTCTGTGGTTAATAGTACTTCTTAAGTTTCAGTATCAATGAAATTTTACCATTGTTAACTGCCTTTGTTCAGATTAATTGACCATAAGCTATATGCTTGAAATTCTTTTTTTTGGTCATGTGCTCGGCAATTCATTTATCTGTTAATTGGATACAGTGCCTATCGTTCAAAACCACACAGAAACACATAATGCTTTTTGGGGGCATTTGTGTGCGCTCTTCAACTTTTGGAAAGAAACATGGTCTAGTGAATAAATGAACAAACTTTTGGGCTAATGCACACACCTTTGTTGTCATTGATCAGTTTCTGACTTATCATGAAGTGCGCCTCACATATTGTGGTGTGTTCCTTAATCATTCGTGTTTTGTGCTATTTTTTATTATTTTTGGTTCTCCACATATGTTTGGTGTTCCTGGTTTTTCTCAGTTTTATTTTCCTATTGTTTTCATGAAGTGTTTGTGACGTTTAAATTTTGACTCTCAGCTTTTAACAGTATAGTTTTCCCTTTTTGACATAATCACCATTTGTGATTATCAACCAAAATGGTTGCTGAGGCCAATGATGTTGTTCTGCCCAAACTCTCAACTACTTTGTTGCCGGCCACTGCTGCAATCACTGGAAATGGAGTGATCATATCGACTACAGATGCCATCCAATCATTCCTTATTGCAGCATCCTCTAATTCCCATTTGTCCAAAGATCTCAGGGACCTTTCGTCCTCACTTATAATGCAGTCAGAACTACCCTATAAAGCCCTCAAAACTGTCTGGTCAGGATTAAAACATGAAACTCAACCTGATTTGTGTTCTCTCCTCTCTGGTTCTCGGCTGATCTTTACCAGACCTAAGCCCAGGGAAAAGGTACTTGCAATATTTGTCTGTCTTAGAAGGATGGAGTGATTTGAAGCTTCAATGTTCCAACTTGATGAGTTGAAAAATTGTTATTTCAAGTTATGCCTTTTTACTATTTATTTTTTTTGGGTGGTCTGTTACTAGAGTGAGCAACTAAAGGCAAGATTAAAAAAGCTACAAGAGGCTGCTGAGAGAAAGGCGTATCAAGCTTTGGTGAAGGATATATCTCCTAGAAAGGGCGTGGAAGAGCCTTTTTCTTCGTACAAGGACCAGTTCGGATTCGGTATGTTTTCCTACCTTTGTTTCCTTCATTGTCATTTGGATGATGCAGTGTTTATTCATTTATCATGTTATGTTCATGTGCACTTTCAAAAAGATTGGAGACCTAATGCCATATTTCTATTTAGGGATCAATCAAATATTTGTCTGAGTTGGTGATTAATGTGAATTGCAGTCAATTTCAAAGGATCCAGAAGATAATGTTGACTGAGGTTAATACAATAGTTTAATTTTAACCTATCAGTTGGGTATGGAATGACTTATTGATTTGAAGGTTAAAACATGTGACCAAAAGTATTTTTCTCGAAAGCAAAAAGCAAAAGCTGCTAAAAGCCTATCCAGACGGCCAGGTCTCAAACAAGACTAACAATTTTGATGAATTTTAGGCAAAAGGATTTGCACGTTATGTGCTATGTTATTATCTAGGTTATGTAAAGCCTGATATTCCAGGTCCTCTCTTTTCTGTGGAATGAGGGATGTTTGGCCGTTTTGTTCCCTTAAATTTCCTTTGAATCATTCTCTTCTTATTTCAATTGGGTATTGGTGTGCAATATCTGTGGCTTAAATAACTTGAAACCAGCAATAACTTCATCATTTTTACAGGCTTGCATGTTGTGTTGATAATGCTCACAGGCTGCTTGCTTGGTTACTTGGCATTCACAGCCCTTTTTCACCACAGTCCAGTTATGGTAACTCTCCACCACAATCCCACTTTCTTCAGTGTTCACTGCATCTAGAAATTAAAAGAGTTGCAAAGCCCTTCTGTGTATAGTCGACTGTAGTTTGTTCCGTATCATTCCCTATATCAACATTTGACATTGCTATTCTTTGTTTATCAGAGCGCTTCTGGAAGCATTCTTGGGTTGGTTTTAGCTATGCTTTTTGAGACACTCATGTTCATTGTCAGATTGTCCGAGCAGCAGTATGGATCCCCTTATTCCGATTTGAAGATTAAAAAAGAATAACTAGGCCGTATGAAGTATGAATAACCCTTTGATCACTAAAAACAATGCAATTTTGACAGTAGTAGATGACATTCCTTACGTGTAGAACAGAATTAAATGTTGTTGCTCAAAGGCAATAATGGCGGACTTCAACTCTCAAAAGAAAAGGAAATACAAATTGTTGTGTTGAAGAAATTCGCCATTCGCCTGGGGCTTAGCAGCCGGACTTTACTATAGCTTATTTGGATGTAAGCGAATAGTGGTACTTGACTTGTAGGTTTGAGTAATAAATAATGATAGATTTAATCCTCGTATAGTAATAGCAAATTTAATTAAAAATGAGTACTCCATCCGTTCCATTTTAGGCTGTCTCTTTCAGTTCAATTTCAATAACCAAGATATGCATTAATTAATTCATAAATTTTCATTTTTACCCTTCAACTAAACCATTTCGTAATAAATATCAAGAAATAACATTTATGTAAAGCAAAGGGCAATATAGTAAAAATATTACATAACTATCTAAAACTACTTAAAAATGACAACTATTGTGGAACACTTTTTCATTTATAAAAAGACTACTATTTTTGGAACGGAGGGAGTATTTTGTAGTAAAATTTGTGACCTGCCATATGTTTCAAACAGCCACATACTTAAACGGGGATTTAAGTAGAAAAGTGACCTGCCATTTGTGACCAGTGGGATTTGTTCATTTGAAGCCTCGCATTCTTCTTCAACGGCTATAATTTTTTTACAGGAAAAATTTAAGTAGAAAACTGCTATTAATAAATTAGTACTGTGGGGATGTTTGGGAGTCAACGGATCCGCCAGCAGATAGCAGATTCGGAGAGAGAACTGTGAGACAATATGCTCTTCCAATATGCTATATGCTGGCCAATATGCTGTCATCCAAACAGCCCTATATATATATATATATATATATATATATATATATATATATGTGGGAAGCATATATGCATGGGGCCATGTTGGGATATGGTGGAGCAAGTTGCACTGATCAGAAAACAGCCTGGATCTTCCACATTTTATTTTTTTTTATTTTTGTCCCTTTTTATGAAATTGCCTATGATTCTCAAAATTAACAATTAAAGGATTCCTTGGTCAATTTAAATATGCACTTTTTGCTATAATTGTTCTAGAATGTTCCTACCCCTACCCATTTATTTTTTTTCTAAATTGTGAAATATTTGAAGTAAATGGAGAGAGAAGTTTCCATTCCAATATGGTACGCAGGGGGAAATTTGGAAAATACGCAATTGATTTTAAATTCTGTATCAAAATTCGAATTTAATTTCATTTCATGACGAGGCAACGATATTATTATATTATTAATATAGAAATTCAAAATGGAAGTCAGTGTGAGGCGTTACAACTGTAGCCATCCTCAAATCTTGTCCGTTGGCTATGGTGTCTTCATCAATCTGACGGCGTGTTTGGATTATTCGGTCCATTTGATTAATTCTATGCGCAGAATCCGCCCACCAAACAGCCCCTCTCACTTGTTTAAAATGATATGAATCCGTTTCCCTTTCAATTTATATGTGCAATATATTTCCATGTATAAACATTGAACCCATCCCCCTAAAGCCTTCTCTTACTATCCCTCCAAATTCTCCGTCAGTTTTCTGCTGAGGATTCATGTCGGTATGTTATTTGGTGTTTTTTAAATGCGGTCTGTGGTGTCGTTTTTGGTTCTGAACTGAGCTTTTTATGCTTTGTTATTATTGTGGGATTCGATGTTGGGTGTTTATGATTGATTTTGATGATTGTGTAGGTAATTGTGAATATTGGATTAAATTTTTGCGCTGGTAATCTATGCAGAGAAAATCTGATATTGAAACAAATTGATTTGCTCAAGTATTGTTTAACATGGTAACTTCTCTAATTCTTTCTTTGGTATCAAATTTGGCAATTTGCCTTCAATTAGGCCGTTGGTTCTAATTAGGGTTAATTTATTTTGCCGGGTAACGTCGAATTTAATCTCGTGTTATAGGAAGGTGTCAAATTTGATTTGTTGACGACACCTCTGTATGAAAGATTGTGTTTTTGAAGGTGGTTGTGATTATATAGTATTGGTTGTGGCATCATTTCTGGTTTGCTTCAACTTGAATGCTCTCCTTGCCCTCACCTATCCTGACTAATGCTGTTCTAAAATCTATCCATATAATAGTTTCAATTTGGGCTCCATTAAGATATATTGTAATGTAGGAAAAGGGTCAGCCGCTGCCAAAGTTTGGCGAATGGGATGTCAATGATCCAGCTTCAGCAGAAGGGTTTACTGTAATATTTAACAAAGCACGTGATGAGAAGAAAACAGGTGGGAAGCTCGAGTCTCCTACAAAGGTGGATATCGACACAAATCATGGTGTGAAACCTTTAAAACCTCCCACTGTAAGTTCTTAATCAAGTTAACCCTATTCCAGCTACTGTTGCCTTTTTAACCATCTTTTTAACGTCAACTGTAATTGATGTTCTATACCCTTGATTTGCAGAGTAAATGGTTTTGCTGCATACAGAGTCCCAATGCAAAATCTTGATGATCCATTTTTGAGTACAATGTAGAGCTGCAGATAGGATAATAGCACACACCATTTAATTCTGTCGCGGTGTTTACATACGCGTGATAAAAACATTGCCTGCGTTACATTTGGATGATGATTGTCCCAACTTTTTTGTGATTCTTGTTTTCTACATTCTGCAATTTTGTAAAGATGATTGTTCTCGTGTTGCTCTCTCTTCAGACAAACTTATGCTGGTAATTACTACACAAGCCTCTTGTTGTTCATCTAGCAAACAAGGATTATACACACTATTGCTGCCACGATGGCAGTAGCCTTCAGTACAACCGATGAAGGTATCCTTCCGGCATCCTGTCGCCACAACATCACTTCATAAACAGGCAAATTCAGCAACACTATCGCCCCACAGATGCCCAGCTGAGGGACAAACTTTCCGGAGGCATTCAATGCGTTGTGAATCCCCCATCCCAGTCCCAACAGGTTTAGCAATGCCAGCGTTGCAATGATCGTTAGCATGGTCGACGGCCCTCCAAATTCGATCATCCCCTGCTCGTACCTCTTCCTTGCCATGTCATCCTCGACTTTGGCAGTCAGCGAGAATGACATCTGGCCGAAGCCTAGCTGCCCACGGAAGGTGTCAACAAATGCGAAGAAGAAGGCAGTTGATCGCCTGATGAGAATCATTCTTTGCAGATTCCACCAGCCTCTCACAGTGTCTCCGAGGATCACACCTTCAACCAAATTGTAAATGGTTTTCGCGGTCAGGAAGTATGCAAATGGCAGGAACCACAAGTCAGATGGTTCGGGAAACAATGGAGTGGTTCGGATCAAGGAAATGGCGGGAAGGATTGTGTAGCAGAGGGCGGGCAGTGAGACAGGAGCCCAAAGAAGGTAAATGCAGTACCCCATTTGTGCACCTAATGATATTTTCCCCCTACCGTAGATGAAGGGGCAGTATCTGGAGACGAACACCTGGAACATGCCTTCGGACCATCTCTTGAACTGAATCAACGATACATCCAAGGTTGTCGGAGCTATGCCCTCAAAGCCGTGCTTGCTTGGATTATAGAACACTGGCCTCCAACCCCTGCACTGGATTGTCAGGCCGGTTACAATGTCCTCGACTGGACACCCATAAACCAATCCCATCTGCGTGTATATACATCCAAAAATCGACAACATCACAAGGTATCCAAATCACGATTACCATTAATAATGTGGTAGGCGATTGAAACGAACCTCCTTTCCCCAAAGCGACCCCTTTTCATAGCGACAGACTACTAAAGCCTTCGCAGCATCCTCCAACTGTTCAACGGTTCTTCCCTTGACGATATCTTCAACATTGTGGCATTCGATCTTGTGGCTCCCCGAGTACTTCTTCCCGGCCAGGCTTTCCCTCCTGTGGAAACATCCCGTGCCAACGTACAGCGCGCCACCACAGCCATCCAGACCAGAAAGCTCGAGCTTTTATGCAAACAAAAGGTAAGTTTACCAGTGCACAAAATACTTTTATAAAAGACTAGCATTTTGAAAATTTGTCATCAGGGCATACTGAGTTGACTGTGTAATTTATGTTAGCATAAACGTCATCCTTGACAAGGTTGTAGTAGTTCTGAGGATGCTGCACGTAGGATGTTCGTTGCCCGTGCTCTTCGTCCAGAAAGAAGCACAGTGCTTCCCGCACCGCATCAGGATCACTGGAATACATATCACAGTCGACGTTAAGAATAACTGGTGCATTGCTGATTTCTCCGGACACTCGTATCTGCACACACATTGTCACATCCAATGTATTCAATTATTCATTACCTGAGATATTCACTAAACACAGCAATGATGAAGAAACAAGACAGAGTACTACCAATGCATTCATCGCCCCAGCCTTGAAGTTATGAGGCCATCCCGGTCTCTTCTCCCGGGAGATATATACTAACGTTGGAAATCTGTTTCCCTCTGCATCGACGGCCTCTGGATTCCATCCATCAATCAATATCTTCATACATTTACAAGATTGGAATTTTAACCATTATTCTCCATCTTTAGATAATTTGCTATTCAACTATCCTGAATTAACAAGATCATACCTGAACAAGAGGTTGGTGATCCTGCTTTGTGACCTCAGAGTTCCATTCGGAGAATCCTCTGTATCGATCCCTGAATTCTTCTGGAACACATCCGTTCCTCACAGCCGAATCTATTCGGCTTTTCATTTTGTCATACGCTTCCTGAAAGACCACAAAACGCTTATACATTCTTCCCCCTTCAAAAAGTTCCAACAATAAACATGGAATTTGCATTTTGCATTGCCCGCACCTTCAAATCAGTCGATTTTTGGGCTAATCCGGATTCGTCTGATTGATTTCTTGGCCGGGAGAAGTAGCGTTCGGGCGACCTTGGCTCCACGTCGTGCTTCTTGCAGAAGGGTATCCAAACCTTAGCAAAGTTCGAGGCCTCAAGGAGAGCATAGTAGGTCAATTCGGAGCCGCCATCATCGGATAAGTAAACACTGAGCTTCTCCGGAGGATAATTGTATGCCATGACGGATAAAACCGTGTTGATCACCATTGATGGCGGCTCTATCGTTGGATCAGCTGTGCAGACAAAGGCGTCCACTGCTGGTAGCTTGTCTTCTGCATATCTTAAGGAGAGCCTATCCTTGAAGGGATAGCGATGAACTACGCGCCAGCGTGCCGACTGAGTAATTATCCAGTACAAACCAAAGATGAGATCCGCAGAGAACATCCCAATCCAGGCATATCTCCCGGGCTGTCCAGCTGCAGGGAGATGCAGAAATCTGTATGCCCATATGGAACATATGCTGGCAACCATTGTGAGGCTAAATGCTCTGTGGAGAGGTCCTCCTCCTGCAACCTTTGTCTCGAACAAAGGAGGACCTGCAGCTTCTCTTGCAGCCATGTTTGGTAATTGGTAGAGTGGAATCTGTGTTTTTTCTTTTTGATAAGCTTTGGATTGGAGAAAGAACAGTTATCTCAGTCACTCACGTTGGTATCTTCTAGGCTGCTGCAGGTTGTCTTCAATGATAGTACTCTCACTTTGAATCTGCTCCACATAATTATGCAGGCGATTTAGAATTTTGTATCCGCTGTTAGAAAGTAAGGTGAAAGTAATGTTTTAACACATGTAAAGCATTTCTTTGAATTGTTACCTTATCGTTGCGGTTTTTTTTTTTTTTTTTTTTTTTTTTTTTTTTTTTTTTTTTTGGGTTATTTCAAGTACCTCAGAACATCAGACAAAGCCATCAAAGAAGGGAATGCGCTTACTTAAAATAGAAATCAATAAACTGGAATTTCGAAGTGTTAAATTTGAACTCTTGCGCATATAGTTGGTTTCGTCTAGGATGGTCTTTTTTAACATTTAACTACTAGACTAGATGAAGTCTCTCTCTCATTTTTTCTTTTTTTTTTTTATAAAAAAAAAGAGATTACAAGAATTGTTTGCCTGTTAGTAAAATTAAATTTTAAATTTTATTAGTAATAGACTTACTTATTCTTATTTTTATTTAAATTATTTCAATAATACTCCTCCCGTCCCAGCTAACGTGACCTGTTTGACTTTTTGACATTGTTCATTGTTCAACTTTAACTCGATTTTATCGCAAGTATATATTTAGAAAAAAAATAGTCGAGTTAAATCTTGTTAGAACCGTATAATCATCTAGTTTTAGAATATATATTTTACATAATTTTTCATTATACATATTTTGGGATATTAAAGATTAAAAAAGTATATTAAATTGTGTATAAAAATCAAACAAGACAAGTTAAATGGGACGGAGAGAATATATATATTTTTTTAATGTTAAAAATGCTAGTGGATAGTATGGAATAAGAGGGCAAAATTGAAATGAGTGTAGCTGTTGTGTAGCTCAATACCAAGAAAGGACAAGGAAGAATAGGAACAGTGGGTCAAATTTAGACAATTGCAGAATTGAAACAAGATGAAATGGTCTTCTTGGTTTGTGGGATTGGATAAGTATATTATTATCGGCATCTCCAAAGAATTGGTAATACTCTCTTGTTCATGCAGTATTTATCCCATCCGGAGATGGAAGAAAAATCTGAAACTGTGGATTAAAGTTTGCAAAAAAAAAAAACAGTAAAATAAAAAATAACTACTGAAATTGGGTGTCCTCAAAAACATCAAATTTAAATATATTCATATAAGGAGAGTACGACAACCACTTAATTGGCATGTGAAAGAGTTTTCCGACATTGCATAATTCATATGGTTATAACTTACGACTAATGTGGGCACAACTGCACAAGTTTGACATTGATATCTACCATAAATTATTGCAAGTGGCATTACAACATAGAATCATGCAAGGATTCAAAACAATGACAAGATGAATTCCAAAACCTGCTTCTAGTTGATTCAACATGGCTATTGTAATCCAAAAAAATTGTGACCCACTTATGACCATCCAATTTGGTCAACCCCAAAAAAGGGGGGAAAAAAAGGAAAAGAAAATAGTTAACGAGCGTTTCTTGCTTGATTCAGCGCTACTAGCATTGAATAACTCACTTATCTATAATCTACTCTGTTATGAATTTCACCTATTCCTATCAAATAAATATAAATGATTACGGTGAAAAATCTGCATTGTATTTACCAATAGTAATTTAGGCATATCGATAACCAATTAAAGAAAAATAGGCAACTACAAGGCGGTGTATTGTAGTGGCCTATGACCTTGTAGTGACCTATATCTGCATTGTAAAAATTGGTCATTACAAGTTTATTTGATTTATTTTTATAATAGACCGCTCTTGTAGTAGTCTATTTTTATAATTAGTGTTTGTTGTAACCTAATAGATCGGCGTATTGTAAAAATAAGTTAAATCGGCGTATTGACCTATATTTGCATTGTAAAATAAGTTACCACAAGGTTATTTGGCCTAGTTTTACCATATGCCACCACCCTTTTAGTGACCTATCTTGATAGTAATTTGTATTTTTTTTTAGCGTATTTGTAGCAGTCTAAATAAAAAAGCAAACACTTATAGTAATAATTTGATTGAATTATTACCTCCGGAAGAATATTTTTAAGCACCACTATATTTCTGCCAATATATTTCTTATTAATCCTTTTATTTGTCACTATTACATTACATATTTACATCATTCTAAGTAGTATTCTTCTTTTTTTTTTCTTTTTTTTTTAAAGTTCAAACTGGAGTAACATCATCAAATAACTGGTTATGAATTGAGTTGTTATTCAAGGCAAAGTGACGGCCAATTTTTTCAACGAGGTGAAATGGATTTCCGGCACAAGATTTGCATAGTATTATTACAATTGAACATAATATAATAGCGATAACATAAAAAGTCAATCTGTTTCACAAGAGTGCATTTATGTCTGAACGAGTAGGATGACCTCTAGTTGACTTTGACCCCTCATCCCCGGACAGTTAGGGTTGTAAACGAACCGAATCGAACCGAATATCACAGTATTCGCTTTGATTTGATAAGCTTTTCGAATATTATCGAATCGAATCGAATTATTCTATAAGGTAATTTAATAATTAATAAAATTAATTTTAATTATTAAACTTAAATATTTAATTTGATTTATAGATCAAATTTAATATTTTAATATTATATATAAATATATTTATATTAATTAGTAAATATAGTCTCTAAAATTAAATTTTTAAATTATTAAACAAAATAAATTTATATATTTATATATAATTTTAATATAAAATCGAATATCGAATCGAATCAAATATTAATCGAATATCAAAATTCCGAATAATTTCGAATCGAATCACGAATCGAACCAAAAATATTTGATTCTTTTACAACCCTACGGACAGTAATAAAACTAACACTCCTTCCCTCCCTCCCTGTCTACCTGTCTCTGTCCCGTCACTCTCAAGGCTGACTCCCCCAAATCCCATCCCCCCATCACTCTCTGCCACCTCCGCCGTCTTCCCAATGCCGATGGCTAAATCATCCATGCCTCCTTATCGAGACGATCCTCTTTTCCTCCTCAAATGCCACCCACCTTACTCCACCACCAACACATCTCTAAACGCCACCGCCGGAACCACCGCCGCCGGTGCGTCTCGATTCTCCGGTTCATCACCCGGCTCCAATGGTTTCTCAGGAGGCGGGGAGCAGAATTCCGAATTGATCGGAGGCGGCGGGATCATGTCCGATTTCAGGCAGAGTTTGATCGCCGGTGGGGTGGAGGTGAAGGAGCGCCACGTGTTCCTGTGTTATAAGAGCCCGGGAGTGTGGCCGGCACGAATTGAGGCAGCCGAATTTGATCGTCTTCCCAGGTTGCTTGCCGCCACTTTGTCTATAAGAAAGCGTGATATGAAACAGGAGGTAGATTTCTTTGTTGTTTTCTTTTAATTTGTTGTTCTGATTCTTTACGTGTTCTTTTTAATTTCAATGGAACTCTAAATGGGCCGTTTTCTTTTTGATGCGTTTTACGTTGTGTTGTGGATTTTGGTTGTGTTTCTTGAATTGTCCTGTGTCAAGAAATTCAAATTGGATTGTTTGCAGTTAGTTCTTTCATTTGATTGTGCTGTTGGTAAAATGGTAATGCTGATGTTCATGGCCTTTATATGCCTTGAACTGTTTGAGAATAGGGAATGTGGGCAATGTGTCTTGTTTTGGGAGTGTTAAACTTGTTACTTATTAATTAGAGGCCTTTAGTGAGGATATTTAGCAATGAAGATTTGGCTTCTGTTTAGTTTGTATACACATATCTCCACGGATGGTATATTTAGTGAACTTCAAGTTCTTTAATTTCCAAAGTCGGAACTGTGTTCGTGTGAAAGGTATCTAGGCATTGTGCGATGGACATGAAAAGATTCGAACTTTTCGCTTTAATTAAAAGTAACTCTTAATGAATGCTTGATTGAATAGCTTCATTTATGGCATATGTTCGAGAGTGATTACAGCTGAAGTCGATGTGGAGTATCCACGTGGAAGTGTTACAGAGGTTACGTCCCTATCTCAGATCAAAGTGCAAAAAAATACTTTATCGACACAAACAGTTCATCACCCTTGCTCCATAGTAATGGAAATTTAGAATGGATTGATTCCACTTGACAATATGCTATGAGCTTTACATGTTCTAATATAATATAATACACATTGTGGATTTTGTGTGAACCTTTTACTAGGCTAAGGCTGTGTTGGTAATCATTGATCTTCTATTGCTCACTTATTTCAGATTCACTTAGCTATATGCGAAGGACATGATGGAGATGACTCCTCAAATGGTGATGTGTTAATCTTCCCAGACATGGTTAAATACAGGTTAGATGAACTCATCATAGCATGTTTTTGATCCAATAAGCATCCCTTCAATTTCCCCTCTGCAAATACTGATGTCCTCTAAAATGGCAGGAGCTTAACACATTTTGATATTGATTCATTCATTGAGGATGTGCTTGTGAATGATGGCGAGTGGTTTCCTGGCAATCCAGAGCCTCTCAGTGGCTGGTACATATTTGTCTGTTGCCATGGCAGTAGAAATCCACAGTGTGGCATCCGTGGACCATCTGTCATTCGAAAGTTCAATACAGAGATAGAGATGCGTGGCCTTCAAGGACAAATATTGGTTAAGCCCTGTTCGCACATTGAAGGGCATGAATATGCAGGGAATGTTCTTGTTTTTGGACCTAATACCAAAAAGGAATTCGTGGGGCGTAGGTTGGTGAATGACTTGTGTTGTCTTGTTACGATAGTTTCTCAATAAACTTACAATATGACTCATTTTGCAGGTATGGAAATGTTTTGCCTGAAGATGTACCTCTATTGCTTGATCATCATTTTGGAAAACACAATTTTGTGAGGTAAAAGTTGTTCATAATTATTGATGGATTTACTTGGCTACCTTGAATGTTTGTATACTTAATAAACTTTTAAAATGACTGGTTTCATCTTGTGTATTTTTGTTCCTCTTCCATTGCAGCAGACAGATGGGATTATCCGAACATCAGAATAAATTGCAGGAACTAACTTATACCATCGACACTACTGCACCTACAAGCGATGGAAGTGGCAGCGAATATGCATCCCAAGTGGAGAAGGTCGATAAATGTGAGTTACAGGAAATGAGGGGGTGCCCAGATTCTACAGAAGCTACAAGCAACGTTGCGGTGGAAAAGAAGATCCTTGAGAAACAAGTCATGCCAAGCAACCGTGATGAATTGATTGATCCCAGGAGTATATGCTCTATCCCCGACACATGGTATGGGAACTGGGAGCGCGAACACACCTATGCTGTACTTGCTGTTGTTTTCGCTGTTGTGTCGGTTGTGATGGCCTGTAGGACGAGCAGTTAAGTTAGTTCTTGTTAAGATGCCCTTTGATTATACAGCTAGAATAGAAACTGCAGCCTGCTGTGTGTTCTGTAAAGGTGCTGTAAATAGCCTTTCGATGACATTTGAAACTATAAGAGACTGAGGGGACTGGAAATTATTTATTTCTTATATATGTGGAACTTAATAAAAATGCTATTGCAGATAGTGTTTATTTCTCTTGTTGTGGTGTTATCTGCAGCAGAAAGGGATCCTTATGGCCTTATGGAGAGCTTCTAATGTTTTTTTTCCCTTTTTTCGAAATATTGTATTTTATAGTGAATGGTAAAATAAAAATGTTTTAGAATTCAATTGACTAGATGAAGCCCGGGTCCATTTCATTTTCATTCCATATCTGGGAATTGAATTTTCATTGTCTATCACAATCAAGTTACAAGCACATGGAAAAAGATGTAAGAAAAAAGGCACAAGCTGCAGAGAGACACAATCATGATCTTTTGATTCTGTCCCTCCTTCAAAGCGTGTCGTTTTCATTCATCTTTTGGACAACCTTGAAGATCAATCACATGAATAGTTGGCATTCTCATTTTTGCAGTTGATTCTAACCTATGTTGTGCTTAAAATTATGCCATGTTTTTTTTTCCTCACTGAAGTGGAGGAATGGATGATGTGTTTCAAATTTTCAAGAAAAATAAAAGTCGGTTCATTGCAAAAGATTTACCAAATGTAGGTGTCAATTTTAACTTTCTTGCCATCAGAAACCTGTCCTAAAAATACATTGTAATCAATCAAGGAAAACAAACATCAAGAGAAGAATTGATACAAACAGCATTTTCAACACTTGCAATACAGACAAACAAATTCATCAGTTGTCCAAACACAATCAAAACACTACCAAAAGGGCATGAAGCCCTGACCCTTTTTCCCCGTACGGTCCCCTTTAAACGTCTGGAAGTTTTTCCATTTATCAAATTCTGCGAAAATAGGTATCAGGAGCATAAACACGAAAACTTCTAAAAGAAATCGAATTCCAGATAATTATCTGTGTTTTGGGGGCTCGAGATCGCTGCTGGTGTAGCCTTTACACTTGTCGAAGCTGGAGGTGGCGCGGGAATTCGCTCAAAGTCGACTGGTCTTGGGACCTCCGGAGGGCTTGCACAGCGGATCAATGCCCAATTCACGCCTTCGAAAAAGGGATGCTGTTTGATCTCAGTTGCACCACGTTTGTAAGCCAGTCTATGTTGAGGCTCTTTCACCAATAGTCCTCTGATGAGATCTCTGGCTGCGAAGCTGACAACAGGCGACTCTGGAAATCGGAGGGGCTGTCCTACAACATTGAAAAGTGTGGCTCGGTTTCCCGATCCCTTAAATGGGGTCTTACCGAACAATAACTCATACAGAAAAATGCCAAAAGTCCACCAATCCACTGCGCTGCCGTGCCCTTCACCTTTGATGATTTCTGGAGCCAAGTATTCATGGGTCCCCACAAAGGACATTGAGCGTGCATCCGTTGGCTCGGCAATGAGCTCAGGTAATGGGCTCACTTGGTTGCCAATTTCATTCTTGGGTTTCCGCTCTTTCTTGGATTTACTTGAGAAGAAGCGAGGACCAAAACATGTAGTAGGGCCGATACATGCTGGCTGGATGCAAGATGGCTCAATGCAAGTAGGTTGGGCGCAATAAACTGTGTTTTTCTGCAAGGGATCTGCCTCGAGGGAGGCTGACTTTATCAGGGTTGGGCTCACAGTGCAGCGAAGGGAAAGGTCAAAGTCCGATAACATTATATGCCCATCCTCCCTTACAAGGACATTTTCAGGCTTCAGGTCACGGTAGACGATGCCAAGCATGTGCAGATACTCCAAGGCAAGGAGAACTTCCGCAACATAAAACCTGCAAGGCGAATCACAGATGTTCAATGAGAGCATGCCATTGACAAGGAAGACTGCTAAAAAGGTAATGACATGTAATATTTATATCAAAACACACTTCAATTCAAATAGAATATGAGAATAACATTGAAACCCATATAACTCAAACTATTCAAAAAAAAAAAGCATGAACAAAAACACTTTCTCAACAAACATCTCAAATAAGGACATGATTAAAATGTGAATTCTCTAGAAACTTATATCCACAACACATGTTGGATCTATTCATAAATTGGCTTAAATTCAGAATGATAAGGCCTATGACATACAAATATATTTCCAAGATAGGCCTTACAGATAAGGCATCAATCCACCCTATATAGCAAGTAAACAGCATAATTGAATTAAGAATTTCCTAAAGCTACTAGCATAAATTCCAAGCTATGTCATTTGGGATCTAGACTGTTGCATATTTGGAGCTGAAGTATATTTCTTCAATCTGTGTTAGTCTATTTTGGCATTCTTTTACTTGCTTTTAGATAAAAGTACTGAACCACAATGGTGGAAACAATAAATTGCAAAGTCTAAAAAGGAAGTAGCACAGCCAAAACTGCAACTGTATTAAAATTGAAACATCTGACTAGATAACCATACAGAAATTGGAGTAAGGAAGTATCATACTTCACAGCTTGCTCAGAAAAATGCTTTCCCGGCTGCCTCTGTCGAAGTGTATGCAAATCACCTCCAGGACAGAACTCCATCACCAAACAAGAAAACTTCTCTGTTTCAAAATGAGTGTATAGAGTTGGAAGGAAAGGGTGGTCTAGGGATTGCAATATTTCCCTTTCTGTCTGGGCGCGCAAAAGTTTCTTCCGACTAGCCAGTGAAGCTTTATCCATAACCTTCATCGCGAAGTAACACCTTGTACCACATAATTCCGACAGGTAAACGCTGCCAATGTCACCACAACCCAATTTCTTCAGCAGTCTAAAGTGCCTCAGATCTAAGGCCCCATCTTTCATGCGGACAGCTTGTATTGCTTCCCACCTGAGGTCATTTGCTTTATGCGGTTTGTTAGCACTGCTACTCAAGCTGCTGCAAGTGCTTTCATCACTAACATCAGTGCTCGTGCTAGCCCTGCACATGCTGCTTTTGCCACTCTCAACAAATTCTGCCCGCTCGCTGAACTTGGCACATCCACTGGTCTTTGCAAGGCTACTCGCTCCATCACTCACTTTAGTAGTTGACGAGCTATTCTTGGCGCTTCTGCGATCTGATGCTTTACCTTCTGGATCAGTGGCACGGTCAGTTATCTGTTCTTTAAGAGAATTGCCCAAATGTAGGTTTAAATCCATTTTACTAGTCAAAGAACCAACACCTCCCTTGTGCCGGTGATTATGTGATTTTGTTTCTTCTGCAGCTTCTAACGTAACCTTCTTAGAGGTAGCATTTTCAAAATTCCGGGGCATTTCCTTCATAGGTGGGTCCAATTTCCCTGTTTGACAATCTTTTCCGGCCTGGCTTCTATTGTGCTTTCCTGAGCACACCTTGGCACAAGATTCTGGATCCATTGGAACAATTTTCTCAATTAATTAGATACCGAAAACAGTATCCTCGCCCCTTCAAAAACACGCTTGAACATCAGCAACTGCAATTCTGCATCCACATCACTAGGTTAGTCCCAACAACAAGCATTTATGTAACCACTGTAAACAAATAGACAAATGAAGCTTCAATAATTATCTTAAAACAAGGTTTACTCTTGATATCGGTCCGCGATCCCAAAAACCGACAAAATTAAAGATATAAGTGGTGCATAGTCTATCTTCATAACTACCAAACAGATGATCAACTCTGGAGTACCAAAGCACATCGAAAGCAAAATCAGAGACACAATTCAATTTTTTTTTTTCTTGCAAAAGGAAAAATTATAATAACAATACAGAAAAGAAAGATCTACTGTAGGTATAGATTAACACAACAAACATCATATTGAAATTCCCACGGAAGCTATAGCATTGTACTTCTAATCTAAAAATGCAAACTTTCGGCCATGGGAGCTACAGAAAATGGGGAAGTCATCAAACCATTAAATCAGCATGAAACAGCAGCAACTGAGATCAATTTAACCAGTAAAGCTAAATGTTGTCTCTCCAAAACCTTACCACTGTAGCACATTACAACATACAAAAAGAAAATCACAAATCTTGGGCGGGGAAAGGTAAGAAAACTGCAGAGCATTCAGAAAATCGCAGATCTTGGGCAGAAACCCACCTCTTAGCCGTATAACCCTCACAGAGAAAGATCCATAAACCCCCGCACAAAGTGAGAATGCCAGGAAGAAGAAAATAAACAAGGGAAAAACCCAGAACCAGAAGGGCGCGCAGAGAAGGAAAATTTGGAAACCGCACCTATTAACCCAATGGGCAGTTCAAAAGTAAAGCAAAAAAAGCAGCCCGCAAAGAAAAGAGACGCAAACTTCATTCACAAAAATCACAACTTTATTAGGGTTTGCAAATTTTCACTGCTTTAACAACGGAGGAAAAGAAGAATAAGAAGAAAAGGAGATCACCTAAACTGTAGAGAGAGATAAACAAGAAATTGTCAGCTCCACGTCCTCACTCCTCTGTTTCTTCCTCCAAAAATGTGTTGAGTGAATGATTAGGAAAAGAAATGAAAAGGAAAAAGAAAAGAAAGGCTTTGAGAATGCTGAAAGGGAGAGAGAGAGAGAGAGAGAGAGAGAGAGAGAAACACTGGTGGGCAAACAGCAAAATCAATGTACACTTATTACACTGTATGTATATACATATAAAAAATTACTACTACTAGTATTTGTGTGTGGGGGGGGGAGGGGGGGGGGGGGGGGGGGGGGGACTCAAAGCTGTGCGCCTATACCTCTACTGCCTATGCGACATAGATCATATATCATCATACATCTTCAATAATTTGGATGAATTTCTTCCCAGACACAAGAAGTTCCTGAAATTTGAAGGTAACTAACTCGGTAATGTCCTTGCCACCACCAGACTACTACTCTATTATATCTTCAACTGGATTTAATGGAATTTCATGGGGCACATGGTCCTGATTTACCGGTCTTTATTGGGCAATAATAGATAGTACTCCTACTGCTACACTAAAACTAATCAATTTTAGTGCCTCCTCACCTATCAGGCATTCAATGATTCAATAGGTGCTGCATAAATGACATCCTCTGATCTCTCTAACGGCTTCCCAGTTTACATCACTTTCAGGAGCTGATACATTTAATCGAATCTGATGGAGTCAATTACACCATTTACTAGTTTCATATTCTTTTAAAAGTACTACTATAAAATCTGGTTGATATATATATTTATTGACTTAATCGATTGAAGAATGAGGAGTGCATGTAGTTTTGATCGAGTTCCTGAACAATTCAAAGGGGGCTTCCCACCTGTCACTCCTAACAAAAACAAACACACACAAGCAGTGGTCTGTCAAGGTTGCATTTTCCAATTAAACTCAAGGGTTTGTTAATGGTGGCACTGAAAAAGCATATTGGGAAAAGTGTGTGTGTGTGTGTGTGTGTTTGGCAGCCTGAATTATGCCTTAATATTCGGGGATTATTGTCCTGTAGTGTGCCCATTACATGTGGGTTTGTGGTGCTTAATTTACTTATTTATTCCTGCAATAAAGATGATCAGCTTCACGAGCCCCCTAGCTATGCCACAAAAGACTAGTAGTGATCATTTTTTTTAGAGGTAATAATTAAAATAGGCCACCAGAATGAGTCATTTCCACTTTTTGGCCACGGTATTTTGATTTAGGAAAAAGAGCCATTAGAAGGATTTCGGGCCTGAATTTAGGCCATTAGGCTGGAATTCGGACTGCGATGGCCTAAAAGTGGAAATTACTCATTCTGGTGGCCTATTTTAGTTTTTTGAATTATTTTTTATTTATTTAATTAAAATAAATAATACTCATTCCGTCATTATTTATGTTCAACTTTCTTTTTTTCTTGTTCCAATATTTTTATTTCCATTTTAAAAATAATTAAATATTAAGTACCAAATATCCCCATCATATCGTATTAATAAATAAATAGATTAAACTTTCAAACACATTACCACTAATAATTCTCATCCAACCTACAACCATATATCAGTAAATCACACATAAATAAATAAATTTAAATTATAAATTCATTACAACCACATTATATAAATTCTTAAGCTACATTTTTTAATCCTAATATATCCTTGTATTTAATACTACTAATTATCCCTACATAAAGTATCATGTCCTAAAATTTTGGGATACTTATATAAAACATGTTTATTTTTTACTTTATAATTTATTTGAATATATGTTTGTTTTACTTATTTTATAATATATTTGAATTAATATTTTTTTTATATTACTTCATTCGTCACATTATTAGTGTCAAAAAAGGTAACTTAAAAATTTATATAATATGATTTTAATGAGTTTACAATTTTAATTATTTATTTATGTATGATTTACTGATATGTGGTTGTGGAGTGGACTGGAATTATTAATGGTAGAGGGTAATTTGAAAGTATAATATATTTATTTATTAATGTCAGGTGATGGGTAGGATTGAAGATTAATATTTAATTATTTTTAAATGAAAATAAAATAAAAATATTGGAACAAGAAAAAAATAGGACATAAATAATGACAAAATGAGTATTATTTATTTTAATTACATAAAATAAAAAAAATAATTGAAAAAAACTAAAATAAGCCACCAGAAGGAGTCATTTCCATTTTTAGGCCATCACAGTCCGAATTCCAGCCCAATGGCCTAAATTCAGGTCCGAAATCCTTCTAATGGCCTATTTTCCTAAATCAAAATAATGTGGCCTAAAAGTGAAAATGACTCCTTCTAGTGGCCTATTTTAGTTATTACCTCTTTTTTTTAGGGAGGAGGGGTTCTTGTTTGGTCTTTCTAGTGGTTGTCACATGTGTAGTGTAATGTATCTTAGGGTGGGTGAGAGGGTTTTGTTATACCCGTGATTGATGTTACTCTAGGAAAAGATTAATATTGAAAGAAACATACACCCTCCGTTTTTTTTAAAGTTATAACATTTCTGCATTTCACGCAATCTAATGTACATTTTTAACGCTCAATATCTCACACTGTGTATAACTAAAAATTCTAAAAAATTGATATTATAAAACTACGGTGATTAGACGGATCCAACAACATCTCACTTGACTATGTTTTATCGGAGGAAGTATATATTTGAGTATATAGGAATAATTTGTGAGATGGAAATGGGAGATGAATCTCACCTTATACTCGATCTGTATACCATCACATAATTGAAAAAGAAGTACTTAAAATAATACACCATTTCTTTGTTTTAGTATATTTTAGTACGAGTTAGAAACCAATGGACAAATTCAAGACACCAAGTCGAATCCTCAATTACATTCGAAAGACATAATTTCCTCTTTTTTTTTAAAAAAAAATTGTCCTCCTTTTTAATTTTTGTATGCATAAGAAGAGAGACATAATTAAATACACTATTTTTTTAAAAAACATTTAATACTAACAAATGGATTAATAATCACTGAAAATAGTTATAATTTGTGTAATAGTAGTATTATAAAGAAACAAAAAAAAAGGATGAAATTGAAAATTTTGTCAAATGCTAGGTTGAAATGATAAATTTGAAAGGTGTGTTAACTCAATTGAAGTTGGCAATAAAGAGGCGCTATATTTCCAAATAGGGGCCAAAGAACCTACACCTACTCTACTCATGCACTACTCCCTCCATTAATTGTCTATTTCAGCTCAATTTCAATAACTAATGTTTGCATTAATTAACTCATAAATTTATATTTTTACACACCACCTAAACTCATTCTTAATAAATGCCAACAAATAGCATTTATGTAAAGTGAAGGGCAATATAGTAAAAACATAGCATAACTACCTATAATTACCTAAAAATGACAACTATTTTGAAACACTTTTTAACTCTAAAAAGACAACTAAAAAGGAAGAGGGGGAGTACACTACAACAAATTAGGTGTCAGTTGTCACCGCTTTACTTACAAACGGAAATGGTTTTTAGTTTTTCTTTATCGGATTTTTTTTTTCAAAAAAAAAAAAAAACCCAACTCACACACAATACATCAAAACTATTAAAAATTCAGGCTCTCCGAAAAAAAAAATATATTAAAAATTCAGGATTCCATCATAAATTCATTTGAGGAAGCTAAGCTTTCCTGTATCACGATTCACGAAAATGGCAAAGGGTCACCACAACAGACAACACACATACTACCTCCGTTCTCAAATAAAGGATCCATTTGCATAGTAGTAACTATTCATTGAGTAACTTTGATTAATTTTTTTAACATAGTTATATAAGAAAAAACATAGTCAAGTGAGATCTTGTTAAATTCATCTAATCACGTAGTTTTAAAATATTAAATTTTTATAATTTTTTTATTTATGTACAATTTGAGGTATTAACCTTTAAAAATATGTATTGGACGGCGTGAAATGCAGGAATGATGCATTTAAAAGAGAACAGAGGAAGTAGTATATATCAATTCATTATGTTAATATACTGCCAAAACTATTCATTATTAGAAACAGTATTAATGCGAATTGCAATGAAATTCACTTGACATCATCAGACGACAAGTGATAGTACAAAACAAGCAGATGATTTTGCAATATAGTAGAAAATTCCATTTTATTTTGTTCCCAATCCCAATTCTACTTATTAAGCCACTGTCCAAACTCCAAACAAATCAAATTGATCGACACCATAGTTAAACGTTGCTCTGATTCGTTAAGCAAACACACCCGTCAGCTGCGCAGGAGCCATTATTGGCGGTTGGACTGTTGGTGGCCGCCGCTGCTGCTGCTGCACGAATTGAGAAAAGGCAAGTCCGTGGAGCCAGAGCCCAGAAGGGTGGCCGCGGTCACGGTCAGGGCCTCGGCCGAGGTGATGAATTCAGAGACGTATGTACGCATTCCTGGATGGTCTCTTTGGCATCGTCGGCGAAATGGGTAGTGAGTGGTGTGGTTGGAGTTTCCATCAGCAGAGCAGTGTGAGTGTCCATAGCCAAAACTTTAGTTTGCAGCGACACATTACACATGGATGGATCATATGGATGGAATTTATTCATACATGACAACTGAGGCCTTGAAAATTATTAGTCTCAGCATAATTAAAGCAAATGATTACATTTCGTTACCGGTAACAATAATTGGAAAAATCTATTAAATGGCTTCACCATAAAATATAATCAAGTTTGCATAACAGAAAATTGTGGATTTAATTAGGAGGAGAATAACTTTCTTCGAATTCTCATTCATCTTTTTATTTTTCAGAAAATTTGAAATAAAAGTCTAATAAATTGAATTTGGTTCCAGTTTTTAAAAATAATAATACTATTTCCTATAATTATTATTTTGATGAGTATCCTCAAAAAATTAATAATTGTTATCATAAATTAAATAAACTGTAAAATATTTGCAAAAAAATAATTATATTAAATAATTTATTCAATTAATATTCTTATTTTTCCAACCTTATATATAAATATATATTTTTTCAACAAAAAAAGACTCAATTTTTCTTCACAACATTTTCTACTCTACATTTCTGTGATTTGTATATGTTCAAGAACAATAATACACATTGAAAAAGATGTACTACAGTCTAGCTCAAAATTACCAAATTATTTTGATGAGTATCCTCAAAAAATTAATAATTGTTATTATAATTAAATAAACTGTAAAATATTTGCAAAAAAATAATTATATTAAATAATTTATTCAATTAATATTCTTATTTTTCCAACCTTATATATAAATATATATTTTTTCAACAAAAAAAGACTCAATTTTTCTTCACAACATTTTCTACTCTACATTTCTGTGATTTGTATATGTTCAAGAACAATAATACACATTGAAAAAGATGTACTACAGTCTAGCTCAAAATTACCAAATAATTTGCTAAAGAGGTCAATGAACAATCATAGATCCTCTTGCAGTACAAGCAAACAGATCGACCCTACAGGCTACAGATTGCTGCATTCAACTTAGTATAGAAATGTGTCCGATAGTCTCTGTAACATGTCAAAGAATGGTCCCATGAAATTTCTTCTAGCTAGCTCCCACGCACAAACACAACATTAATCCAAATGATTCAATCACAATGAGAACTTAATCACAGACTTAGCTGCAAGCGAGAGTTATAGAATCAGCTCGCTTTCCTTCTATTTTCTCAATGTGCATGTAACAGGAAGATCACGCCTTGGGTTAAAGGTTTCACAAATGGTATGGAGTCAGACTACAAAACATCCATAGCTCTTGAGATATTTCCATTAGAAGTACCAACGCTCAGCTATGTAACAAGTAGATGTGCATAATCATTCCATAATAAGTGTCCAAATGAACCAAAAGCTTGTGAAACAAGAATAATCGATAAAACATAATGGGGCAGAATACGAAGTGTAAAACAACTTTCCAATTAGCCATGTATAACATGTCAACGGAATTTAGAGTGTACTGAAGAAATACTGTGAACCGCATGAGTTAAATTAATATTGCAACATGAGAAGTTCTGAAAATTTAATCATGTAAACATGATTGTGAGGTAATCTTACAAAGTCCCAGTGGCTCTATGAAGGACGAGAATCCGGAACTTATCACATTGTGCATATCTGACAACTATTTAAAAAGCTCTGGGTTCAGCCAGTCCCTACAAGAACGTTCCAATTTTGGTCATTTGATTTTTATACAATGACCAAAAAATGACTAAATAGTGAGGAAACTAGCTAATGATACTTACTTGCTGGCATCATCTAGATGGTCATCAAAGTCTACGATGTCCTTCCATTTCTCAGATGAGATATAATCCAAAAGCATTATATTTGCTGCAGGCTCCTTCAAAGCTAGAGGGTGACTTCCCTCTGATCCAGAAAGCTTCCAACTGCTAGATGCATCCTTTGTGTAGAGCTGAGCAATGGAATCAGGACAAGTCAATTGATTATCAAAGTCAGAGAATGTCTTTAACTCTCCCATCTCCAGAAAAGATAGAGTCAAGTAATTGGTGCTAAGAATAATCTCAATGCAACACAATTTAACTGACAATGCAAATTCTAGAAGAGGTATGATGAGAAGCATGTTTTGAACTAGAAAAGTGCACAATTAATGTTCATGTCAATCGTCACAATTCAAAAAAATGCCATGTTTTTTTAAATTGCTTGTCTTATGTATTGCATTCCAAATAGTGCTCACATAAATTGCAGTAGATGTGATTCTTGATAATTTTACATCCCCTTGCATGAGTTGCGGCTTCTCAAGACAGTGAAAACTTAATACTAGCTTATTTTACAAGCAAGTACTGGAC
Organism: Hygrophila difformis; assembly: GCA_030278955.1. Taxonomy (NCBI): domain Eukaryota; kingdom Viridiplantae; phylum Streptophyta; class Magnoliopsida; order Lamiales; family Acanthaceae; genus Hygrophila; species Hygrophila difformis. The sequence continues at coordinate 2,745,694 of JAOANR010000009.1, forward strand.
AGTCTTTAGCAGTGGAAGTTGGAACACATGCAGACAGCATTTTAAGAAATATAGAGAAATCAAAAGATTGAACATTGGAACATAGTATTGTTGAGAATTAACACAAATTACCTGCATCACTGGGCTCCGATCTTTTTGCTTAGATAAAGACTCAAGCTTTCTGTTGTCCAACTGAAAATTCACAAGTTCAAAGAATCAGAATTCATCCAAATACTAGAATTCAGTGTTCTAAATTCCTACACAATACTTTGAAACAAACCAAAACGTACCAAGAGCAAGGCCGCCTGAGGAAAATATCGAGTTATATGATCCCCAATATTCTTTACAACAGTGGCAAGCTCGAAATCATCGTACCTCTCATTAGCATGAAAATAACCCACGATGCTCAAGCCCTTCTCCGCATAGTACTCCTCTACCTATAGAATTTCCACTCCGAGACATTCAATTTCAACTCAGAGAAGTAATTGACGTAATAATCAATGAGCGGATAGCGTTGAGTATCGAGTAACTAACCATAATAAGCGCAATTTCGAGTGGAGGAAGAAGACCGATCTGGGAGTGAAAGAGGGGCACAGATTCGACGATCTCAACGGCAGCGGCATCACCGGAGGAGCGGCCGATGAGGACGCCATTGACGGCGGATGTCCGGTGCTTGAGGGCGTGGAGAACAAGCTTTATGTATGCGTTCTGGTGGATCTCAAACCGTGATTCACCTCCCATGACTCAAAAATAGTCAGAATCAATGCAAAAGGCAAGCACGGGAAGAGAAAAGGGTGTAGGGTTTCACGCTCCGGATTTGTAAAATATTCTATCGAGGATCGGCCACTGCCCACTGGGGCCTGAGCCCTTTTTCAATTCTCCCGTTTTACCTAAAATCGTGCTTCGGATTCCATTATCGCGTTTTACGTATTCATTGATTCTGTATTTATGCGTTTTTTCCAGTGGCCGTCTTAGTTCTTATTGAATTAAAAATCTCAGCTATCCAATCAAATTATGGGTTATAACTTATAACTTATAAAAATAGTATTTTGTTGCAACCCTTTTTAAATATTTTTCTCTTTTTTTTTTTTGTTGGGGGGGGGGGGGGGGGGGGGGGTTGGGGGGGTTTATTTCTTATGTAGAAGATAATAATAGATGTTTGCAAATTGTTGTATTCTAAACAATTTACCTTTCCTCAAGAAAGTGCATGATTTTGATTATGAAGGGAAAAAAAAAAGTGGATATTGTTACACGTTCAGTTCTTAGTGAAATAATGTAATGTTGCACCGTTAATTGGCTTAGGCCCTCATTTCTTACCGAAAAATGTAAGGTTGCACCTTCTTGTCTCCTTCCTTAATCATTACAAGCAGTAGCAGAAGTCCCAAGTGAAGCCTGAGGGACGCACAAATCAGGACAAGAATCAAATAGAACTAGTCAGCATGAGCTTAAACCACAGGTTCAGGAAGAGAAAGAAAAACCAAGACAGACTTTCCAATTTATTTCAAAATATGCACGCATAGCAAATACTACCAGATTTCACTTCATTTAACTCAAAAAGGTTCACAGCAGATGCAAATAAGGTACATAGAATCATGACAAAACCACAGGTGGACTAGCATTATCTGCCAATTCGTCTAGCTAGCTCTCTTCTTATTCTTACATGAGAAAGTGTGAAGTAAGGAGCATGATCAAATATTATGCAAAGCATGCTGATGCTGCCAGGGACGATCTATGGCTATATTCCCCCCCTAAACCCGAAACACCACGCTTGAATTGTTACACATTCAACAATTAATCAATAGCTCTAAACCCATAAATTGAAATGATGCAAAAGAAAACCCTTCGTGCATGAATAGATGATAAAAAAGAGAAGAATCACATTACATTTGAATTTTGATGAGCTATACGGCTAATATTAATTTAGTTATGCTTATTTTTGGCATTCCCATGTCCCTTTTCCCTGTTATTTTCAATTTGGGTGGAAATGAAGTAAAAGACAATGAACGAAATACTTCCTCCGTTTCCGTGAAAATGCAACATTCACCCAATGCACGCAGTCCAATACATATTTTAAACCATTAATAACTTAAGTTCGGTATAAGTAAAAAATTTAAAAGTTTGATATTTAAAAACTACATGACGAGACGAATCCAACAAGGTCTCACTTTACTATGTTTTTCCTTGTATAACTATAATAAAAATTAGAGTCAAAGTCGAATAATAAATAGTAGCAAATAGTGCTTTGTTGCACTATGACAAAAACGAAGGTAGTATCAAAATTAAGCAAGAAGAAGCTAAGGGGGAGGATAATGGGGGAGTGATGGGGATCACTCGTTGCTTTATCTCTTGGTGATAACCTTCCCCAGGCCACCTTTTCCACACGTGTCGCCATCTCATTTCTCCGTGACGTCACTCACTCTACTATATATATACTCGTCCCTTCCTGTTATTGCATGCTCTTTATCAGTAAACCAGTCCACAGGTTTTCAGCACAGTCCCTCTCCTGAATTCAGCCATGTCTGCTTTTGTAGGCAAGTACGCTGGTAAGAATATAATATATACTATATCCCATCTGATATAAACGCACACATTGAATTCAATCATTCAATTTGACATTTATGTAGTACTACTATTATTCATCCATCCACGTGTATTATATTAAGATGAGCTGATCAAGACCGCCAAGTACATAGCCACGCCGGGCAAGGGCATTCTCGCCGCCGACGAGAGCACCGGCACCATCGGCAAGCGCCTCGCCAGCATCAACGTCGAGAACATCGAATCCAACCGCCAGGCCCTCCGCGAGCTCCTCTTCACCTCCCCGTCCGCCCTCCCTTTCCTCTCCGGCGTCATCCTCTTCGAGGAGACCCTCTACCAGAAAACCTCCGACGGCAAGCCCTTCGTCGACGTCCTCAAGGAAAACGGCGTCGTCCCCGGGATCAAGGTCGATAAGGGCACCGTCGACCTCGCCGGCACCAATGGCGAGACCACCACCCAGGGCCTCGACGGCCTCGCCGGCCGCTGCCAGCAGTACTACAAGGCCGGAGCCCGCTTCGCGAAGTGGCGGGCCGTCCTCAAAGTCGGGCCCAACGAGCCCTCCGAATTGAGCATCCAGCAGAACGCCCAGGGACTCGCCCGGTACGCCATCATCTGCCAGGAGAACGGCCTCGTTCCCATCGTGGAGCCCGAGCTGCTCACCGACGGCGGCCACGACATCCACAAATGCGCCGCCGTCACCGAAACCATCCTCGCCGCCGTCTACAAGGCCCTCAACGATCACCACGTCCTCCTCGAAGGAACCCTCCTCAAACCCAACATGGTCTCGCCCGGTTCCGATTCCCCCAAAGTAATTAATTAATTAACCTAATTACCAATCATCAATCAATTTCTATTCCAACCGCAATCGAGATTCAAGATCCCATTTTTTCTTATGTACATTTTCCCCAATTAGGTGGCTGCGGAAGTGATTGCTGAGTACACGGTGACGGCGCTGCGGAGGACGGTTCCGCCGGCGGTTCCAGGGATCGTGTTCCTGTCGGGCGGGCAGAGCGAGGAGGAGGCGACAGTGAATCTAAACGCCATGAATAAGCTGGACGTCCTGAAGCCATGGACGCTGTCGTTTTCGTTCGGGCGTGCACTGCAGCAGAGCACGCTCAAGATATGGGCGGGGAAGAAGGAGAACGTGGAGAAGGCACAGGCGGCGTTCCTGGCGAGGTGCAAGGCCAATTCAGAGGCGACATTGGGGAAGTACGGCGGAGGAAGCGGCGACGATTTGGCCTCGGAGAGTTTGTACGAGAAGGGATACAAGTATTGATTGATTGATTCCGTGGTTGCTCATCAGTTCAATTAATTTGATTATATGAATGTTGTTCTGTGCTTCAATTCCTCTGTAACTAAAAAATCAACTACAGTACAAATTTGTACGTGTTTCCACAACATGCATACGTTATAAACACACATATATATATGTTTCTCAGAATTCTATTACGGATGGGTAGGATAGGATTGAATTGGATTGGATTTTGTGTATTTTGATATTAATTCAGTGGTTTAGGATGGAGGAGCTAGGAAGGAAAAAGATGGAGGCTTTACATTTTAGATGTGATTGATATTTGGATGGAGGCGAAGCTTTTGTCTTTAAACATGATGGAGTCGAATTCGGCATAATGAATGCTTGAAGGTAACATGAATAAATGATTATTATGCATTTAGCTGAGATTCTGCAGTTTTTGTGGACACTAAAATTGCAAATACTAGCATATAAGCAAGTATATGGGGGCCATTGAATTGAATCAAACAGTCCGAACATTACTACTATATGATAAGGTTGTGCAAGTGTCCGATTACGGCATTTGTGGGTTGTATGTTTTTCCTTGAAAGGACTCATATTTGATATGGGATTTGGGTTTTGATAGATCACGTTCTTAAAATTATGATTCGCATGCAAGTATATTTTCTTTTTTAAAAAAGAGTTATCTCCACAATGTTCCGTCCCGTGAAGGCATAAACTAAGTTGTATTTATAACGAACTAAGGATGATGAAGGCGGATAATAAATAAATAAATAAATGTAATTTTAGGGCAAAAATCATTACAATAAATTTGGCAGCAAATGAATTAAATTTAAAGACAAATGGGTCAGATGTGGGTACAGGGACCCGGACGGCTCAACTTCTGCCGAGGGTTTTGACTTTTAATTTACCGACACCAGACACTAAATGAGCTTATGTATATCGCATATGCATTAATAATACATACATTAGCGCAGATTAAATACAATATTAAAATAGTTGCAATAAAAGGCGATGGCCCTCATTTCATCTCCCAAAAAAGAAAGAAAGAAAAATACAGTATTAAAACATTGAATTGGTGCTCCAATATGATGTATACTATGTCAACACCCGATAACGATTTATTAACCATAAATTATAACATGTACTAACATAAAAGTATTACTACTAACTACTGTATATATATGATGATATATCTTTTGTTAATATTATTATCATTATAATTAATATTAATACTAATAAATAATGAATATATAATAATATAAAGGAGTATATTTTTTTGTGGTTGGGTTGTGCGCTAGGCCCCCCACCATGGTGGATCATTACATAAGTTTTTGGAAACAATTATGATAGACCACATACATGTTATATTATAACACGATGGAGTAGAGATTTAAGCTTTAAATATTTTGTACCCAATTTTCATTGTTAATCATATATTAATATTTCTTTTGTATTACAACTCATGATCTTAATCAAAACAATATATATTAGTAATTTTGTTTCTACTGATCATCAAAATATGTTTAATAGAGTATATTTTATTTGTTACATGTGGTCGTTGATGAAAAAGTAGTAATAAATTGAGGGAATAATAATTTCCTTGACTATATCTAATAAGTAGCTATTATTTTGATTTTCAGCGGTGAAATTACACGATGGCTTGTCATGGATTATTTTGCTCTGGTAATTATTGACCCAATATTACCCTATGTAACCAAGGTTGTTGGCTCTTTTTTTTTTTTTTTTCCTAAATGGATGGCCATATGTCGATATTTTATTTGAGGGGAAAAAAAACAAAACACTAATTAATACACTACATGCGTAGCTTCCTAATTACTAGTAATTGACAATGAAACGGTAGACTAGAAGAAGTTTGATTTTCATTTTAATTGATGGGTTAAATTTATGAAAATCTTAATTAGTTTTGAACTAAAATTCATATACCAATAAAATGTACAGAATTAGTACAATATTAATACAAAATTAGTTATGTGAAATATTTTGAAGAAAAGAAAAAGGGGTGGGGGGCTACCGACTTGAGAGCCTTAAGAGGATCTTGTGTAATTTTTATACCTGCATAGTATCTGTTAGAAATAGACAAAAAAAGCCAACCCATCTCAAGAGCTATTTAATGTTCTTTACCTAACCACAAGTGTCATGTGGCCCAAACAACTCATGATTTTAAAGGCAATAAAAACAAAACAAGCATATAAACCCCCTTTCAAATAACAAATCCCTTTGCCCATCATCATATCCATCATCTTTGAATTCATTGAAAATGAGAATATACCCTTCCAATTCCAATTAGGCATATATAGCAATCACATTTATTACTTCTTGTATGTTGTGGATCTTCCTCTTCCTCACATCTTAATTTTTTTTTCCCACCCTTTTCTACTCATATCCTTCAACCATTCATGGATCCAATAAGGAAGACAACAAGAAAACCCCTTTCCCCAATTCAAGAATCGACTCGACCAAAGCCAATTCAAGTCTGTCCAAGCTTCGACATGGATCCCAATTCACTCCATAGCCATGAGTTCGTTGAGCCCAAACAATCGGCGAGGTACAAGTTCGATGTCCTGAAAAGCCGCCCACAGGACTCGTGCAAGATCATATCTTCTTCAGGTAAATTGATTTTCACTCCTTGCAATCGTGCCAGAAACACTCTCCTTGATAACTATGAGATCGAGTGGATATCGAGACAACTCAAATACTACATGGAGTCCAATCGAGGTATGTCCGAACAAGCTGGCTTCTCCGATGTTCGAACGCCGGAAGGAATTCGAGGTATTACCGACTACAAGGCTGCCCTAAAGAAGAACTTGGCAAGATGGTTCTGGTTAAAGCATAGTATGGCGTGTGGTTCGTCGGTAACATCAGATGTAGTTGAGAGTCAAAGGTTCGAGCATCGGAAAAAGGATAAAGACAATTATGAAGAAGCATGTTGCTGGCTGTTAGAAAGTTAGAAAGCTAGAATAATCGTCATATCATATTGTCTCTTTCAATATTTTGCAATTTTTCTTGAATCATATCATATGTATGTGTGTGTCATCCTTTTGTATGTATTCGGACTAATTATGGATATGTTCAATCTCTGGCTCTTTCTTTGTTTGAATGCTCATTTTTCTTCTTGTTTATATTACTGTTAGTTGTATGTCTGTGTTTTGATTGATAAGAAAATAATGATTGAAAATAAAATGATATTGAATTTTCCTTTCTGATCATTCATAAATGCACGTATGATTTTTTTTATCTTTGTTGTCCCGTTTTCATACATATGCTATCTTGTCACTTTCTAATTTATTTATATATTGAAAATTCTAGCTATGTTTACATTGTTTTTGTAAAGTCACTGTTGTAATCTGAATTAATATTTCAGTTTTTCTAAATTACTACAATTTATTCAGCGTCATGCTGATTAGGGTTTGAATTCAAATCTTAGCCAATTCCACAACTGTAATTTTCTTCCATTAGTTTGTAACTTAGGAGTAGTTCCAAGAAAGTGCAATAACTAACCAAACAGGAGTGCAGTGCAGTGTCTGGACATTCTCACTGGATGATTCGGCATGCTTTGGATGGATATATTTTTATTTTTGTTTTCTTGGAAATTAAACTATATATAATCATCCAAGAACAAACTCCTGTTCAATTTGGGACAATCTTATTAAGATTAATAAAAGTAATAGTATAATAGAAAGCATAGAAACTTAACAGTAAATTAAAACCTAGCTAGCTAGCGGTAAGGTTGGAGTGATATGATGAGCAAAATCCTCTTTTTTCTTTTTTGCAAGGCCATTGACGAACTCATTTCTTTCCTGCGTGGAATATCACTGCTTGTTTGGCCAGCGTAGGGTCTCTCAAAAACTGGACAATGGACGTCTCCAAGCTGACAAGCTCCATGAATTCTTTAGATTTTTTTACCAAGCACTTTAAGAATGTTTGACATGCAATAAGAATTCTTTAGATTTTTTTACCAATCACTTTAAGCTTGTTTGGGCCAATAAATTACAGGCTCAAATAAAATTAGCCCAATCCACGTTGAAGTAGTCCGGTCCACAAGTGTGCATTGTTATTATCGATCGTCAGAAAAAGGAGTCAAACAAGAAGACGTACATACAGAAGTTACTATGGCTTCCAAGACTATAAATACTGAAGTTTGGCGGCTACGTAAACACATCAAACCCTAAGCTCAAAAGCGCGGCACTTTCATTTATTTTCATAGCTTTCTGCAATTTTAATTTCATTTATTGCTTTCATTTGTAATTCCTTGTACTCTTTCAGTTCATTCAATTCAAACATTCCTTTTCAGTTGTTCAATTTTTTAATTTCGTTATACTCCTTTCAATTTCGTTTGCCACCATTTGATTCTCGTACAACAATAAAAGTCTAAATATCCATGACTCCACGTAGAAGGTATTTGTATAGCCATAAAATTTTAAAATCGCCTCTCCATACACATTCCAAGATTTCATACACATAATAGCGGGATAAATACACAACAAATCCTGTAAGTTCTACTACTACTAAAATTGAATATTAAATACATTTGGGACTATTTCAGCTAAAATATTAAATTATAGGACCATTTGAAATAAACAATTATTTTACGGACCAAATTAAATAATAGTAAAACTTACGAGACTACTTTTATATTTATTGCCACATAATAGCTCCTCGCCTCCTCGGTAGGGATGTAAACGGATAGGGTACGGTAGGCTACCTCCACTCATTACCCTATAAATATAATTACTCTACCTTTACCCTACCCTATACCCTAAAATTAAATATCGGGTAAGATTCGGGTAATAGCCGTCGGGTAGACGGATTACCAGCGGGTAAACGAATACCTGAAATATTAAATATTACATAGTTAACCGACTCTACCCGACCCAATTTTAATAAAGAAAAACTTAATTTTTTACCATAAAAAATATAAAACCTTCATACTACCTCCGTTTTTTTTTGTTAGCTACTGACTAATGAGTACTGTTCACTTATATACTTTGACTTAAAGTTTTCTCATGGTTATACAAGTTAAAATATAGCCAAGTGTGACCTTGTTAGATTCGTCTCGTCTTGTAGATTTTAAATATCGAACTTTTAGAATTTTTACATGTACCTAATTTGAATTATTAATGGTTTAAAATGTGCATTGGACTGCGTGCTGAGTGGGTCTGTAGCTATCTTTAAAAAACGGAGGAAGTATAATGCATGAAAATAAAATTTAAAAGAATATTTAAAAGAAACCGCTAAAGCAATAGAGTATTCTTAAATCAGTAGGAAATTCATTCTAAATAATCTTTTTACTGTGAAATATTAAGTGCTAACATATTCAAATATATATATATATAAAATATAAATAAATATATAAATACATCTAAATGTGTATAATATAAATATGAATATATCCAAATATATATAAATAAATAAATATATAAATATCTTTACACTGTAATATAAATATATAATGTATAAGTATATATATAAAAAATAAATATATATTTATTCGGGTAATGGGGTAGGGTAATCGGGTATAATGTAAAATCCATACCCTACCCGCACCTGATATGTTTTATTTCGGTTTCGTGTAATACCCTATCCGTTATCCGATTATCTCTATCCTACCTGCGCCCGATACTCGATTATCCAATGGGTTACCCGACCATACGGGTAAAGTTGACATCCCTACTCGTCGGTGACAATCGTTCTTGTAATGTTGTTTCTCGGAATGGGCCGATAACCCAATGAAACGAGTGAAATTTCACCCCTACTTTTGGCCCATCAAAATTTCTATTAATGGGCTCGGCCCATTTCATTAGAAGCATAAGATTCTGTACACTATAAAGCAGCCACCGCCCGCGAGTGGACAATGGAAATCTGATTCGGTTTCTGATGACCAGTTATCTAGGGCTTCAATTGATCATTGTCAATTGATATTCTTCTCCAACGGTTGAATCGAATCCTTGTTCTTCGTTTTTCTCCGTGCTAATTTGCTCCTCGATTCCGAGCTTTGTCTAGTTGACTATACTTTGATGGGGAGACGAAAGGAGCGTCGGCTCGCCGCCATAAGCGCCGCTGGGCGTAGAGTTAAACTCGATCTATTCGCGGAACCCTCTGGTATACTTCAAATGAATAGTACTCTCTTTTGTGGCTCGGATTCCTAGGCTTAGTGAATTTAGGAATATTTAGAGCATGAAGATTTTAAATTTCGGGGAAGTTGCGTACTCTTCTAGTGCTATTTATTGTTGCTAATTACTGATCATAAACGGGATGCTCGTTTGCCTTCTCTATGTGCGATTTTGTTTCTGGTTCTGAGTCTAGAAAATATTGTTGCTTGGACATTTATTTTGGAATTGGGTCTATGTGCGGTGGCTTATTTTTTCCATTTTAGGAGATTTGGGTGACTCCTCTGCCCAGGAAGGAGTTGGAGGGGACGGTGACTCCAGAACTCGTACCGAGTTACCCAGTTCACCATCATCTTCAGGTGGGTTCCATCAGTTTTCTTCCAAGGACTGCTCTTTGTAGAGAAGACTTCATGTGACCGCATAATATTGGTGGAAATTATTGGGTGTTTTTGTACAAGACATGTCTTTTGTATCCCTCGAAAATTTTGTTTCAGACTGTACGATGGCTGTGGTATTGGGATCTGTCAAACGGTTATCCCGGACTACATCCGCTCCTTGCCACAGTGCATCAATGTGTAAACTTTTGATCTGTCTTTCCTTTTCTGCGGCGCTTCAAAGGCAGTATGGAGATCAGAAGGAAAATTTTCCCAATTGGTTCGTATGTCTTTGGCTTTATTTCCTTTTTGGTGACACTAATGGTTTGGAGTTTATTTGGCAGGTCTTCTGGTCACCATTAATGTTCTATATCTCTTGCTCCTGTGTTTCAGCATACATTATAATTATATAATACTAATACTGACTCGTTTTCGTTATTGATGCTGACATGCATGCAAATATACCAAGATCTTTTTAGGTGTATAACACTGTAGTATCTTGTCAACAGGACAACAGCCACAGAATCCTCTCCTTCTGCTTGAGCAATACAGTGATGAAGAGTTGGAAGATGATGGTTCAACTGAAGGACGAAAAAATGCTGTTTCTCAGGAAACTTCAATTAGTATGGAGAAGGAGGTAATTGTACAAAACTGTGATTATGTTTTTATCTTAGGTGTAATTGGATCAGTTGGATTATTTTCATGTAAACAAAAGAAAAATCTTGCTCTTGAAGCAAATTGGAAAATTCATTCTCCACTACTTGGCATGCTTTTCATGTGTGTCTTGTAGGAAGAACTATTTCAGTTTTCCAATTATTTATTTTGTATTTTTGTGTTAGGCAGCCATTTTCTAACTTGTATCAATACTAGAATGGTGTCAAATGGTCATCATAATTTCTTGGCACTTTCATGGTTCCGCAGGACAATGAATTCCTTATTGCTTTCTCTTTTTCTTACAAAAGCTTGTTAATGGCTGATGAAGTTAGCACAACGGTTTTGGATCCTCTTCTATTTTGATCATTCTCCTATTCAAAGCTAAATTATGATGATCAATTTTCTTCCAGGTAATTGATACTGCTACTGAAAATATTGGTGGGAAAGAGCATGATAATGCGGTTGAGCAAGTCCTGATGGATGATGGTTCTGCTTCTCTGGACCCATCAAAGAAACATGAGGAAGCGAGCATCTCAGGGGTTGCTTCTGATGAGTTACTGCAACAGCAAACAAATAAAATGGTTGAAACCACAAATACTTCTGCTCCTGATGACCGCCTTATTGGGGGTGCAAGTTCTGGCTGGAAGATGGTTTTGCACGAGGAGAGTAACCAATACTATTACTGGAATATTGTGACCAGTGAAACTTCATGGGATGTACCTGCTGCTTTTACTAAAGAAACTATTAAATCTTTAGAAAGCGCTGATAGTTGTACTAGAGGGGATAAGGATACTGATCTGGAAATGGATAATGCAAACATGCCTTTTGATGTGGAAAAAGATGATATGTCCACTAGAAATGTTGGTGTGGAATCAATTGTTGGATGCCAAAACTGTGGTGGTGCTATTCGAGGCACAGAAACAGATGATTCTCATGAAGAATTAAAAGGCGGTGATGTTATTGATGATGAGGAAGCCAGAAAGGATGCAGATCAAAATGATGGGAATTCTTCACTTGGTGTACATTCTGCAGAAACTAGAAGTGGTACTGAATTTCCTTTTCAGTTGATAAAGCAATGCGAAGGTCTTTTAGAGAGACTCAACTCCGTGAAAGGGTACTTAACATTTCTGTACTTCGTGTAAATGTCTTTTACAGCATTAATGCACCTCTGCTATTTTTTGTAACTTGTAAGCAGCGGATAATTTCAATGCTTTGTATTTCTGATATGATATGATGTTTTAATTTGTAACATTGTTCACTGATTATTTGCATTGTCTACTGTTCAGCTTCAACTACCATACCGAAGACAAAGATCTTAAATTGTTGAAGTGTTTGATGGAAATTGAGATCAGGCTTGCTGACGTGAAGGCTTTAGCATCTAATGGATTGTCTCTTATTACATTTTGGATGCACTCTGAGGCTCAGCTAAAAAGAGTTGAAGCTGCTATAGATAATGCTATCAATAGTTACAATTCTGCATCCCCTATTGGGCTTGGAGATGAAGTGGATGCAAGTGTAAAAAGGGATACTTCTTCTGTTGAACCTCATGCTGTGCCCATCTTCAATTCATCGAATTATGAGGCTTATGGTGTTACCGCTGCCACAGAGCATTTGAATTCAGTGTACTACTCCAGTACTTATCCTGACAATGGTGTGGGTCAGAAAAGTGAAATAACTGTAACTGATAAGGAAACTGTATTTCCTCCTAGTTCCACGCCTGATTCTGGTGAAGATGTAGATATGGATGTTGACATGGAAGTCGAAGATACATCTACAGTTCAGTCTCGTCATGGTGATGTATCTGGTAGTCCTTATCATGTCTCGCCTGAACCTTCATCGCAGCATAATATACAGGCAGAACGAGGAGCATCAGTTCCAGGCAATGTTTTTACTGCTCCTGTTGAAGAATGGATTCCCCCACCGCCTCCTGATAGTGAACCATTTCCTCCACCACCTCCTGATGATGAACCAATTCCTCCACCGCCACCAGATGAACCTCCAGAAGTTTTGCATCCTTCATCATCTCATTTGGGGCCTGTTCAACCATTTACATATCCAGAACAGTACACAACATCATACCCTGGTGCTGGTCTTGAATATTATGCACAACCAAACCTTGAAATGTCAGCGAGTACTCTTTATACACATCCAGATGGAGCGCAAGTGGTATCCCATTTACCCCATTACTATGAAGCAGTCCCAAATTTATATGGTGTTACTCCCTTGGTGGTGACCCAGGTTGACTCTGCAGCTTATTACGGACCACAGAGTGCTTCTCTGAGTCATATTCCAGTGATCAGTGCTACTGCTGAGGCTTCAATTGCACAGGGTGAAACTGACCCTGAAAATCATAACTCTGCGAAACAAGGGCCTTTGGATTCCCTTCCCATGGACGGTGTTAAAGCTATTGAGTCTGTCCATAGCACTGTGAAGGCCTCTTCAGAGGTTCCTAATGCTCAACCTGTGATAGGAACCCCATCTACTTCAGTGACACATGATGTTCCCGTCTCATCCACCTCGGATCCCCCTGATGCCACTTCTGTTTCATCTGCTGCTGCTGCTGCTGCCGCAGCCGCGGCTGCTGCAGCCTCTAAGCCTCAATCTAAGGGTAAGAATTGTGAAGTGCAAGTTCTGCCATTTTTAACACTTCTCAACATTAATTTCTCAAAAGGAGTTTGTTTCTACCATGTTCTTAGAAACATGCAGCTTGATCGGGCTTCATTGTCTTGTTATGTGCAATTTGACTTTTGCATTGCAACTGACAAGCAGCATCTTCCTGTGGTTTTATTGCCATTTCCACAGTTTCACGAAGCAAGAAACGGACCGTTGCTGTGGCATCCTCATTGAGATCTAATAAGAAAGTTTCAACCATGGTGGACAAGGTTGTAACAGTGATTTGTTAGTGATATACATCTCTCATTTCCTTTTTCCATGGTTATGATTATTTAATTTTTTGTACTTCCAGTGGAAAGCTGTAAAGGAGGAGCTGCAAGAAGAAGAAAAAGAAGAGGAGCCTGAAGATGCTTATGAAATCTTAGAGAAAAAAAGACAAAGGGAAATAGAGGTTTAAATTATTTCTTTTTTTAATCCTCTCTTGTTTGTATTGTGCATGCTGCATATTTTTACTTTATTATTGTATGTCTCTTTGACACGTCCTTTTAATTCAGGAATGGCGTGCTCAACAGATTGCAAGTGGCGAAGCCAAATCTAATGCTAATTTTCAGCCACTGGGCGGTGATTGGTACTGGCCTTGAACTTCCTGGCTTTAAATCTAGTACTAGTAGTAGATAACATTCTGAAATTGCTTGTGAGTTGTGAAATCAAATCATTGATTTGAGATTTGGTGAAATAAGAAAATATCAATTCATTCGCACATGACGCATTTTATTTTTTTTGGGTCACAAAGGCGAGAAAGGGTGAAGCGCAGGAGAGCTGAACGAATGAAAGAGAAGAAGCAGAGCTCACCAGACGTTACTCCTCCTCCAAGTGGAAACCAGCAGCAAGAGATCGATCTAGTAGAACTCTCCAAGGGTATCCCATCTGGGTGGCAGGTGCTTGTCACTTTTCTAGCCATCATTTTATTCATATTTACATTAGTGAAGTATAATTTATTAAAGCGATCAAGTTGACCTCTTTGTTTTGACCCTGCGTGATCAATTAGGCATTCTGGGATGAATCATCAAAACAAGTCTACTATGGGAATGTTTTGACGTCTGAAACCACCTGGACAAGGCCGGCTGACTGAAGAATTATTAGCGGACGAAATGAAATCCCACAGTTGGGTTGTTTTCTTCTTCTTCTTCTTTTTTTTATTTTTGTCCTTTGAGATTTTGGTAGACAATTCTTTTGGTGGATGTATGGCGCGGCATAGGTTGACCACAGAAACGCGCCTCACGTATACAGCAATTTTATGATGCCTTTTCCAGCCTTGTGTGATTTACTGTACTACTCAAGGCTATCAAAATTTAGATCTTATGTAGGATTCTTTTTCCCTTTGCAAGATTGTAGATCGAATTCAGATCCTAAGATCATATGAAATTAGGACAAAAACAATATTCATATTAGCAAATTACAATAACCAATATCAATAGATAATAATTTATTTAGCAAAAAAAAAAATGACAATAATTGAGCATTTAAGACATGATGCTTGAGCTGAGTTGGATTTGTCATTAGAATTTTTCTTATTTTCGTCAGTCTCAACCACTGTGTCATTAGATTCATCATCATCCATCTGGACAAGGGGTTTAGGATTAAGATTTCCATCAGCAGAGGATGCTGGAAGGGGTAATATTGACAAAGAGAAGGGGATACGACAGCGTCGGCAACAATAAGAAAATGAAGGAGATACAACGGCGACGGTTGGAATAGGAAGATGAAGGGGATGCGAAGAAGATTGAGATGCAAACAAAATTCCCTAGATCATATTTTGGAAAAGGAAGGGAGGACTGAAAATTAAAAAAATGAGATGAAAAATAAGTGGGGGTGGGATCGGATCGTTCAAAGATTTTATGATCTTGTATAGATCCTATAAATCTTATCCAGATCTTATCCTAATTTAGATCTCATACCGATCTTGATCGTTTTGGCTTTGTGTGGGATCGTAGAATCTTAAAATTCTAAGATCTAGATCTAGATTTTAATAACCTTGGTACTACTTGATTAAGTGTGTTTGGCAATGGGCAGAGTAAATGAAATTCCCGTAAAATTTGTTCTTTTTTAAGATTATAGGCTACTTGGGATTGGGACTTAGCCCAAGTGGTTAAGCCCCTGGCTCTCAACCTTTAGGTTGAGGGTTCGATTCCCACCCGACCCCTATCCTTCCCCTTTTCCCCTTTGTAATTGTGTGGCATGGGCCCTCAGCACTTCTCTAACCTGTATAGGTTGTTCCGCAAAAAAAAAAGATTATAGGCTACTTAAAAACGGTGTTCGCATTAACAAGTTTTTCGATACTTACAATTTCTTTTAGTTGAAAGTATAAATACCTTTAAATGTGGAGTGATTTTTAAAAAAAATATGCCTAGACTATACTAAATTCTAAAGTTATATTTCAACTTTTGTTTTTTGGAAAAAATTTTGAATGTGTTTTTCTGTTGTTTGGTGAGTTTTCTATTCTAAATCATTCAAACAACAACACAGCAAAAGAAGTACGATAAAAATCATTCAACGCCATGAAAAATTATGAAAGCATTTTAGGAGCATAGATGCCTTACATGTGAATTGTAATAATATTGTACATAGTTTTATCATCTCTTCTATACAACTAAATTAATAAAATGACTTATTTTTTGAAAAAGATGTGTATAATAATTCATACAGTAAGTTTTAAAAAATTCCCCGCATATGCTTATATGCGTAGACATAAACGACCTTTATTTTCTGCATTACCTGTTTGTACATATGTGTGTGTCTAGTTATTTACTTCATCTCTCTCACTATTTTTGTTACGGACCCACCCAACACGTATGCCGATGCACATTTTTAACGGTTAATAACTTAAATTGTGTACAACGAAAAGTTATAAAAAGTTAATTATCTAAAACTACAAGATTAGATGAATCTAACAAGATCTCACTTGACTATGTTTTTTCTTACATAGCTATAATAAAAATCCAAATCAAAGTTGAACAGTGAATAGTGTCAAAAAAAACCATCCGTAACAAATACTTATATTGAGACGGAGGTAGTATTTGAGATGTCTGTATATAGTAAGAGAAAGAGTGGAGTAATAATATAAATAGCATTACTAGTATCTTTTTTCTCAAGTAGTAGTAGTTTAGATTACATAGAGTAAAATTGTATTTGATTGCTTGCGTAATTAGTCACAACTACCTATTCTGATGTATGATTTGCTTCCATTTGTTTGGCCGGTGTTCAAAAATTGGCACACCAAATTACCTACCTTACCTACTCATATTTGTCCCTATCATAATATTAGTACATAAAAATGTAAAATTGAACCAAAATTTATGCGGGGAGATAGGGAGGCTGAAGGCAAGGGGTAACTAGTAACTAGTGTGTGCGCTACTAACAATTTTGTTCTGTTTCAGTGTTGATAAATGGCTTCATGAAGAGAAAATAAATTAGGTAAAAATAATTTTCAAAGGAGAGTAGCAATTTATCAAATAAACCCAAGTTTATTTAGGCTAAGCCATGAACTCGAGCATCCTGTATTTGAGCTTGACAGAACTGCTTATTATAAGTGTGTAATTACAATCAAAATGGCATACAATACATACATTGATAATATATACTTGAATATCAGTATTACATATATAATTATATCATGTTATATATTACACTCATGATGAATATATATATATATACTTACCGGGGAGCCAAAAATACATAGCTACTCCACTCACTAGCAAGTGTGTATCCATTTGCACACCACAATTCAAATCCCTTTTCTTTCACGTGTTGAAATGTACCCCAAAACCCAAAAAAAAAAAAACAAAAAAACAAAAAAGAAAATAGAAATGTACATGATGCAATTTCATTTATGTATGTCTTGCTTACAAAGTGGACAGCAGGAGATTATCCTAAGCCACTGGTCCACACACCTTTGATGAAATATATGATCACACGGCAACTGTCGTATCTCCTCCTTCTCCCGATACCTGGTCAAACATATGCAACATTCCTGCACGTTGTTGTCAACACAACCATCCAATTAATTAATTCCTCAATTTTACTATTATTATTCTATTCAGCAATCAAAAAAAATTCAACACAAAATTGAAACTCTGAGTTTAATTTGTCTCAAAACATACAGGATCTTCCCGGTTCTTGGCGGGCTTTTCCATGTCCGAGGCGCACTCTGCTCCATCCTTGAACTTCCAGCTAGGCAGGCGTGCCAGCTGTTCCTCGGTCGCGCCACGCTGGACGGACGCAGCGTTCATGTTGTACCCGAGGAGGCTACTGAGTATCGGCACGAAACAGCAGAGCAGCACGAATATGATAAACGGGAAAGAATAGGTCACGGCGTTCCACGCCAGCAGGGAGATGCAGAGGATGTGGAGCTTCGGCGCGTGACGGTACGACCCGAACCGCGTGTCGAATAGCCACACGTTTCCCATCACAAACCATATCGCGAACAGCAGCTCCACCGTCGCCCGGCACCTCTGCAAGTGCTGCACTTCTCTGATCGCCATATTCAATAATAATAATCAAATTTCATAGAAAATACTATTTTGTACGCGAACAAGTTGGGGACTAATTGTGATCAATCAACTGACCTGGATTCTTCGCGGATTCCTTGGTGCTCGATATCGGCGATTTCGGTGGGAGGAAGACGATGGGTTTGAAGAAACCGCCACACGAGAATTATAAGGCTAAGGAAGCATCCGAAAGCGTAACCCGAGAGCCAAATCCTCATGGGCCAAACCGGCCTTTCGTCTCCAGAAATCAATAGAGTATAAACGGTGACCAATATTTGAACCGCCAACGCCGCAAATTCAACAAGCATCCATCGCTTGGTGTCGAACGGGTTCGGGCCGAGCTCGGAGCCCGACCCGTTCTGGTAGTGGAACACTCTCCTCAGGAAACTGTACCACCGCGATCGCGATATCTTCATCGCTAGACGAATCAAAAACGGCGGCGACGAAGGCTGTAGCTGCGACGAAGGCGACGAGAAACTGCTACTGCTCCGGAAAAGCCTCGAATTCGAATTCGAATTCAAAGCAATCCTCTGCTCCTCCTGAACGGAGGAAGCAGCCGCGGGTACGCCGGAAGCGTCGCATAGCGATTCGTGAGTGAATATACTGTACCTCGGATTCATTGTTCGTCGTCCAGTACTAAAGATTGGATTTTTAGGTCGGGATTAAAAAGGGGAGGGAGATTATTGGGAATCTGAGGAAGGTGGAAGTGGGATGGGGATGGCGACCAAGAACCCAACTGCAGAGCCCCAGCAGGAGGATGAGCAGCAGCCAGCAGCAGCTTTGCTTTAATGGTAAGAATCGGGGGATTGATTTGGGGAGATGCAAACGGTTGGCCTAACAGGGGGTGACGTTGGAGCGGTTGTTTAACCGCCAAGCAAGTGGGTGGGTTTATGGTGAAAGCAATTGTTGAAGCACAAGATGGTTTGCTGAAGACTTCATCTGATCGAAGGAAGCTGCCTGGAATTGGAATTGGTTAATGGGCTGCTGGGAGTATTGGGTCATTTTTAGTATTGGGCCATTACCTTGTATTGGGCTTATTCTTTTGGCCCGTATTGGTTTGATTACCTTTCCTTCCCTATTTAAGTCTCTGTAAGCTCTTGTTGAGCAACAACAATGTATTCATTTTTCTCTCGTTGAATATCAATATACAGAGACAGTTATTTACATTCCTCTCGTTTCTTACTGAATTCCACATGGTATCAAAGCTCTGAGCTCTATTCGATCCTCGTTTACCTCTATTTGCCTCGATCTAGCTTGATTTTTCAGCTGTTTTTTGACCTACAATGTCGTCTGAAGATGAATCCTCTGGAACTTCTCCTCGCCGTTCAACTGGTGCTACGATTGTTTCAGAACCTCCACCACTGGTCTTTCCGCGTGAGCTACAGCTGTCCTCAGCTGATCAACCTCACTTGATGCTCACCACCACTCCTCTGGTTGGTAGAAGTAATTGGACGAAGTGGAAAGCAGCTGTTGAGAAAGCTCTCTACATCAAATCGAAGGAGTGCTTCATAGATGGTACATATCCTGCTCCTCCTTCAACTGATCCTCTATATAGACAGTGGTCGACTGTTGATACTTTAGTATTAGTGTGGCTGCAAAATTCTATATCTGATGAGATCGATAATCAATTTGTGCACGCTAAATCAGCTTATGCTCTTTGGTCTGAACTGAAGGATTGTTTTGATAAAGTGAGTGGTCCTCAAATTTTGCTGCTAAAAAGGAAAATAGTCAATTTCACTCAAGGCGATAAATCTGTTACCAAATACTATGGTGAACTCAAAACTCTCTGGAATAACTATCGTTCTTTGAAACCGCTTAAGAGTAAGAGTGTTGAATCATTGAAGGATTTAGCTGAATCGGATGAAGAAGAACTCTTAATTCAGTTCTTAATGGGTTTGAATGAAGACTATACTCATCTGTGTAATCAGATTCTGATTTTAGATCCTTTGCCCTCTGTTAACAATGCCTATGGGATGATTAGCAATTGTGAGTCACAAAAGGGAAACATAGGTGTTGTTAATGGTGATAGCAGTTCTGGTTTTGTGTTAGCTGGTGTGGAGAAGTATCCTTTCAACAAAGGAAATAAGATCTTTGATAAAGGTGGTGGCAATGTGGAGAGATCCTTTCCTGAGAAGAAAGAAGGAGTTGTTTGTAGCTACTGTAAGAAACCAGGCCACACTAAGGACAGATGCTACCAGCTTGCCAATAAGAACTCTTTCTGTGATTACTGTAAAAAGTCAGGGCACAGCCGTGCTAATTGTTTCATGATCACTGGTGTTGTACCTGACTGGTACAAAGCCTTAGGTGATAGGAAAAAGGGGAGAGCTGTGGCTGGTGCTGTTGTTTCCACTGCCAACTCTGAAGCCTCAGAATCTGGTCTGTCATCTGTCACTGAAAGCCGGATTACCAAGCTTATTGAAGACACTATAAAGGAGTTCACCAAGTCTCATTTTGGTGGAAACATGGCAACACCAGTGGACTTTGTTGGAAGTACTATGGAGATGGCAGGTAGTGTATCTCTTCCTAGTTACCTCAAAGGTCATTGGTTGTTGGATTCGGGAGCTAGTTGTCATTTGTGTGCTGATACCTCATTATTGCTTGACCCTCAGCCATTCCTTTCCAATCATCCTATTATGCTGCCTGATGGCTCATTCAAATCTCCCACATATTCAGGCTCAGTGATGCCATATCAAGGCTTCACAGTTCCTAATGTGTTTTATGTCCCCGGCCTTGTCCTTAACATTCTCTCTATTAGTCAATTAACTAGAGAGCTCTCTATTATTGCTATTTTTGATGACACTTCTTGTATTTTGCAGGACCGCAAGTCTAAGAAGAATCTCATTAAGGGTACTTTACTAAATAAATTGTACGCCTTACCTTCAAATAGCAATTGTCATGATTTTCTTTCTGCTACTCTAGCACCTATCTGTGATAGTAGTTCATATTCAATTTGGCATAATAAGCTTGGACATCCTTCATCTATTGTAATGTCCAAACTGGGGTTTAAGTCTGATACAAGTGTTAATGACATCTGTGACACATGTTCTACTTCTAAAATTCACAGACTTCCTTTTCCTATTAGTTCATCTCATGCTTTACATATCTTTGATTTGATTCATTGTGACATATGGGGTCCATTCTCTTTGAGAGATAGATCTGGACATAGATTCATTCTAACCATTGTAGATGACTGTTCTAGAGGTACTTGGCTATACTTATTACATCACAAATCTGATACCTCTTCCATACTTACCAAATTCTTTGCCTATGTTAAAACTCAATTTGACAAGTCTGTTAAGGTCATTCGCACTGATAATGGAACTGAGTTTTGCAACAAGACTTGTTCTAATCTATTCTCTTCCCTGGGGATGATTCATCAAACCTCTTGTGTCTATACTCCACAACAAAACGGGAGGGTAGAAAGAAAACACAGACATCTTGTCCAAGTTGCTAGGTGTTTATTGATAACTTCCTCTGTACCTAAGACCTACTGGGGTGATGCCTTGCTCTCTGCTGCTCATCTCATTAATAGATTACCCTCTCAAACTCTTGGTTGGAAAACCCCTTGTGAGATCCTCTTTGGTTCCAAACCTGATATATCTAATCTACACACCTTTGGTTGCCTTTGCTTTGTCAAGATTCCTAAACCTGTGGGCAAACTAGATGCTAGAGGGATGAAAGGTGTTTATCTAGGTGTGGCTCCTGACAAGAAGGGTTTTAAAATCCTTGTCCTAAATACTAAACAGATTGTTATCTCTAGAGATGTCCTCTTTCATGAATCAATTTTCCCTTTCAAGAATACTACAGATCACTCTTCCCCAGGTAATGCTGGTGACCTTCCCCTAGCTCAGATATCCCATACTAACCTCTATCAAATCTGTGAGTTGCCCACTGCACCTCATATCAACTCAACATCTACTGAAAGGCCTACTGCCTCTCAGGCATCCGTGCACTCACCTCTGATTTCTCACAAATCAGTGAGACATACTTCACCTGCAAATTCCCTTGGCTCTCCCACTGAGAGTCATAGTATAATACCATCTGTTGGGTTATCCCTGGATAACCCTTCTTCAGGTTCTCCATCTCATA
Organism: Hygrophila difformis; assembly: GCA_030278955.1. Lineage (NCBI taxonomy): Eukaryota > Viridiplantae > Streptophyta > Magnoliopsida > Lamiales > Acanthaceae > Hygrophila > Hygrophila difformis. The sequence goes on from JAOANR010000009.1 coordinate 2,767,871, forward strand.
TGGAGGGTCAGCCTTCACTTAATTCTTGCACCCCTGTGACTACTTTACATCCTGAACTTTCAACCAGACCTAAGAGGTTAACTAGAAGACCTGCTTATTTGAAGGATTATGTTTGTTCCTCAGTGGAAGATCCTGAGTTCATTCCATCCTCATTCTCACAAGCTGATGGCATACCTCATTGGGATTGTGCTATTAAAGATGAACTTACAGCCCTAGAAAGCAATGGTACTTGGGATCTAGTTCCATTGCCTCCAGACAAGAAGGCCATTGGATGCAAATGGATTTTTAAGGTTAAACACAATCCTGATGGTTCTATAAGCAAACACAAAGCTCGACTTGTTGCTAAGGGGTTTCATCAGAGGTATGGAAAAGACTTCTTTGAATGTTTTGCTCCAGTAGCCAAGGCCATCAGTGTTCGAATCATCATTGCCTTATCTGCATCTTTCAATTGGAAACTCTCTCAAATGGATATCAACAATGCTTTCTTGCACGGCCATCTAGATGAAGAAATTTATATGCAATGTCCCCCTGGCCTTCCTCATTCCTCAGGAACAGTCTGCAGGTTAAAGAGATCTCTCTATGGCTTGAAGCAAGCCCCTAGGCAATGGTTCATTGCCCTCAGCAAATATCTTATATCTACTGGTTTCACTTCTACATATTCAGATCCTTGTTTTTTTGTGAAATTTACCTCAGTTGGGACAGTTCTCTTGGTTGTATATGTTGATGACATCCTTGTATCAGGGGATGATTCAGTGGCTATTGCTGAAATTAAGTCTGGCTTGCACAAAGAGTTCACTGTTAAGGATTTGGGTGCTGCTTCTTATTTTCTTGGGCTTGAAATTTGCCAATCTGCTGCTGGTATCTCTGTTACTCAACATAAGTACACCATGGACTTAGTTTCTGAAATTGAACTCCCTGAAGTCTCCAAGATTCATGTGCCTTGTACACCTCATCACCAACTTGACACTGAAGGTCCACTCTTTCCTAATCCTCAGCTTTACAGGAGGATGGTTGGGAAGCTTTTATACTTGGGCTTCTCTCGCCCGGATATTTGTTTCAGTGTTCAGCAACTGAGCCAACACATGCATGATCCCACAGAGAAGCATTGGAATGCAGTGGTACAGGTTCTACAGTATCTCAAAAATACTCTCCACATTGGTCTCTATTATCCTACTGGCCTTTCTCTCAAGTTGCAAGGTTACTGTGATGCTGACTGGGGCAATTGTCCCTCCTCTAGACGATCACTCACTGGGTTCTGCATATTCCTTGGTGACTCCATTATTTCTTGGAAAACCAAGAAACAGGAAGTGGTCTCTAGAAGCACTACTGAGGCAGAGTACAGGGCGCTTGGCACAGCTGCTGCTGAGCTGGTTTGGGTGGGATCCTTATTCAAGGAACTTCAGTTGCCTCTCGACTCTCCCTTCCCCCTCTTTTGTGATAATATGTCTGCTCTACAGCTTGTTAAGAATGCCATACATCATGAGAGATCCAAACATATTGACATTGGTTGTCACTTTGTCCGGGACTATTATCAACAACACCACATTGATCCCTGCTTCGTCCCCTCAGCTCAACAACTCGCTGATGTTTTCACAAAGGGCTTGACTCCTCGTGTCTTTCTCCATCTGTGCTCCAAGCTGCATCTTTTTAAAGCTCCAGCTTGTGGGGGGGATGTTGAAGCACAAGATGGTTTGCTGAAGACTTCATCTGATCGAAGGAAGCTGCCTGGAATTGGAATTGGTTAATGGGCTGCTGGGAGTATTGGGTCATTTTTAGTATTGGGCCATTACCTTGTATTGGGCTTATTCTTTTGGCCCGTATTGGTTTGATTACCTTTCCTTCCCTATTTAAGTCTCTGTAAGCTCTTGTTGAGCAACAACAATGTATTCATTTTTCTCTCGTTGAATATCAATATACAGAGACAGTTATTTACATTCCTCTCGTTTCTTACTGAATTCCACAGCAATCTATGAGTGAGAGCCTATGAATGAATGAATCTCGATTCTTCAACAACACACGAAGGTGTTTGTTTTTCATTTTCTTGCTCGGGGTGTTGACGTTTCAGTTAATCCCGCAGCAAAAATTGATTATTAATTGTGATTAAGGAGTTAATCCTTTTTGACTGGAGGCGTGAGTTGGCGGCGGGGATGACCAACACGTGGCGCTGTATTAACGGACAGCAGCCATCGGCGGCTGCTGGGGATGGTTATCTGCTTTATCTGCTTCCAATATTTTCCAAATAAAAAGGGATTTATATTTCCCCCAAAAAGAAAGAAAGAAAGAAAGTTTGGAGCTGTGACGAATCTTGTTATTAGTATTAGAAGTATTTTATTTCTTGTGGAGATGAATCGATGGGGGATGGGCCAGCAGTGATCCGATTAAATAATTGGATTTGGTGACGTGAATACATATGGAAGGAGGTAGTAATGTTATGAGGATATGCAATTCTGTTTTTAGGACAAGAATGAAACGTTGGGGGAATGAGAATATGGGCAAAAGAGAAAGCCCTGGAAAGCAAGGAATAAGATGAACAAGGGGGACGGCGCAAGAGTAGGGGCAGCAGTGGAGTTGAAAGTTGATCAACTCGGCGTCAAACAAGGATTTGTATTCGTGTAAGAGATTGTATTTCTGAATTTTCTGATTGTACTTTGAAGTTGACAATGACATGCATGGATTCAGGATTAATTCAGGATATATCCTCATCATGCTTGCACTGCACCTTCACTTCTCTTCATCCCTTTTCCCTCTCTTTCTATTCACATAATTCATTTATTATATGTACAATACAGGTGTATATGAAGATAATAGTAGTAAATTACTACTATAATGTTTTTTTTTTTTTTTTTATTATTGCATGTTTTAATATCATAATATGACTTGATAAATATTTTATTATAGGCTCACCTTGTTTTCTTATTATTGCATAAGGAGACTAATCTTAATTGAAGTATAAAATACTACTACAAGTACTAGTAGCTATGCCTGGGACCAGCCTACATATAACGTACTTAGCATCTTCTTATCTACAAATCAACAGATATATTGAACTTATCCTGAAAACCCTATATTATATTGAATGAAGTGTTACCCCCTGTTGTTTTTATGGGTCCCAACCTATCCTGTCTTTGTGCGAAAGGAGAGTTTCTTGATGACTCTAATCTTGTCATAAATCATCACCTAATGGCTTCGTCCAAAGAAACTAATATTAAATCATATACGCCACTACGCCAGAACCATATATATGAGGGTTGAATTGGTAATTATATTTGTCTGTAATTCCTGATATTTGATCTTCGTTAAGGTGTGTTCTATATTTATATATTCATGCATTTCATCAAGCAACAAGACTCGGAGATGGGGACTTACCATAGTGGTCAAGTACCCCGACTCTCAACCTATATATATAGACTGGAGGTTCGACTCCCCCACCCGGCCCTCAATCTCGCTCCCTTTATTCCTTTTGTAATTGGTGTGGCATTGGCTCTCACTACTCATTTCCTATCCTATACTACCTCCATCTCGGTGTAATTGTTACACACCTCTCCAACACACATGCCGATGTACATTTTTCACGGTTAATAACTTAAATTGTATACAATGAAAAATTATATATATAAAAAATTTGATATTATAAAACTACAAGAATAGACGAATCTAACAAGATCTCACTTGACTATATTTTCTCTTACATAACTATGATACAAATGTGAATCAAAGTTAAACAATAAATAGTGTCAAATAGTGATCCGTAACAAAAAGAGTGAGACGGAGAAAGTATAGATTGTTCATTAAAAAAAAATAAATAAAAAAAAAAAAAAAAAAAAAACAAAAACAAGACTCCAATCCAAATGCACAAGAAAATTTGATTTTTTTTTTAAATTTTTTATTTAATGCAACTGAGTGTGCAACCTTACAGTACACCATGATGAAATTGAAAAGGGTTTCATAAATTTGCAGAGGAAACAGTACTAAACAGTACACCGATCGAAATCCCTCCCACTCTAAAAATAAAGGAACCAAACTGTCTGTATAGTATAGATATACCCCCTCTCACACTTGCACTAACAACAAAAAACATGACAGCACTTACAGTTTTTTGTCTATAAACAACTGCCTGACAAGGACACCCTCAATCAGAGATATGCCCTGTGGGGCCTTCAAATGACCAATTTGGTGACGAAGAAAGGTCGTATTATATATGGCAATGGCATGTACACAGACACACAATCAATAATAATGCACAAGATGAAAACCACAAAATAAGCACACCATCCACATCATTTTTCTTGCAAAGTTGTGTCCCGATCCTTTGGCCCTTCGAGAACGAACTCCACATACAAATCCTTGAGGGCAATTACAACCGTCGTCATCAGCGGCCCCATTATCGCTCCCTGATACAAAAATATCTATAAGCCTTGACAATCTTATCCACAGGCATCAAATTCGCAGTCTAGGCAATGAAGTCTAGTTCGATCTGTAAGATTATATTCCTTCTTCTATATTGTGTCTGAATGTTTGGTGCTAAACATGTGGGAAAAAAATTGCAAGAGCAGACAACATGGTTAAGGCAAGGTGTGCAATGAGCTAAACTCAAACTAACACCACAACTTGAGTCTAAGCTTGAAACATTTTCTCGAGCAAGATTACGCCAAGTTTTAGCTCAGCTATAATAGCTCAAAAGCACAAGTATTTGAGAGAATCCAAATATGCACACAAAGAGTATAACCAATCCAACAATTTACCCTCTAAAGCAATTTCAGTTACACTGATTGCTAAGATTTTAGGTGTGTATGTTGTTAACAACATGAGTTTCAGCTCGGGTTAACTCTACCAAATAAGCTTTCAATCAAGCCTCATCTATCTCAAACACTTTTTGGGGGAATCAAAATGCATATATATAAAATTCTGTTATCCATTAAAAGCTGAGTCAAGCTGCTTATCAAGCTCTCAAATTTGCAATCTTTACCTATGTTCAACTTTTAATGGTTTTTGAGCTACTTGAGCTCAAAACAAGCTTTAATTTAGGTGATGTTTGTTGCTTTTACAACTTGAGTCAAGTATTCATGGATGGTCCTTTGGACATACTGAATTGGTACTACTATCTACAGAGAATGATTTTCAAGTGAAGCAGGGGATTATAGTCATTTACCTCGAGAGCAGAGGAGAACAATGTCATTCCACCAATGATGCTGAGACCTGTAAGATAAGCACTGTAACCAGGAATATCCTCCTGGATTTCAGTAGTTCCATAATCCATAAGCACTAGATGAATGATCGACAAGACGATCGCCAATACGTATCGTCCCTCCAGCACCAGCTGCAGCGCTGCTGGAATTGTCGACAGCCCCGGCGGAAACACAGGCAACAGAGAACTAATAAAAGCAAGCACCGTCGACACGTACAAAAAGTGTATCGAAAACAGCCTAAACAGCAGCCAAGTCATGCACCCTTGAAAGAAGGCAATCTCTGCCGTCGCCAGCAGAACCCCGGAGATGGCATTGTCGAGCACCTCGACGCATCGCGCCCTCGACGAACGCGAAATGGGAAGCATAAACATTGCCTGCTCGGTGACGCCACCGGACTCCGTGGTGATCAGATAGTACAGCACCCAAAAGAAAACCATCAATTGCGAGACGAAGTTGATGAGCTCCGCGGCACCGGATAGAATCGAACTCCCAACCACAAAGACGACCTTCGCAGTCCCGCCGAGAACCGACGTGCTGCTGACCAAGACGCTCTGGATAACATCAAGGCCTTGGTAAGCGTACCCTTTCGCCTTCTCGACCAAATCCTGGCGGCTGATCGCCACTTCCCTGAAAATCCCATCCACTTCCGAGTATATGTGACCCCACTGGCGCTCCCGGATCTTCGATTTCAAATTCAGGAACTTCTCAGCGTACGGGGACGGGACCATCAAAGCCTGCGACTTTATCGATGAGTTCCCGGCAGTTTGGGTTATCACGAAATGCTTGATTCCGGCCACGAATTCCGTCATGTTATACTGCATTGCTAAACTATCGATCTGTTCGAAGACTGTTTCGTACAGCTTCGAAGAATACATATCCACCATTCCCGGAACATCGTTTTCGTCCATCCATTTCTTGACCCCAATCTTCTCGGCGTAGTTGCTTTCCTCGACGTGGGATTTTAGGGCGACGACGGCATCTTTCCCCTCCATTCCTACCTTGTAACTGAAGAAGATCAATCCGGCTAATGACCCCACAATCATTGCAACAATCAACCCAATTGCTACGAATGTCTTCAACCTTTTCGATATCGCCTTGGTGAAATATGCGCTCAAGGGAAGCCTGCGGAAGCTCCTGCTCCTGAAACTCGAGACTTCCCTCATCAGAGTCGCGTCCACATTACTTTTTGTGAAGATGAAGCCAGGTACGAGGAATGAAATTGACCCTACGAACCCAATCTGCTCATAAGCCATCACGAACAACCAAAACGACACTAGCCATCTCAGTAATTGCTGAAATCCGCTCTTCTTGGGCCTTGGTGCGCTGCCTGCAGCCTTTTTCTTCCTGAGCACAATTCCCAAAACCAAATTTTTGATTGCGGCCAGGGTTTCGACAAAGACTCCGAATATCGCCACGGGGACGGCGAGAGTTGTCTCGGTGAGCCCTAAGTTTAGGGGCTCGGACCAAAACCCGACGAGGGTTTGCTGAATGCCCCTCAACGGGATTGAAAGCAGCACGGCCCACAGTATCGGCCGCAGGAAATCTTCTAGAAGCTTGCACACTCCGTACAGAACGAAGATTGTGAAGGCCAGGCCGGCATGCGCCATGGTTATGTAAAGAGCGAGGCGTACCTGCTGGTCATCGGAGACGGGATTTCTGCTCTCACCGGTAATTGAGGTCGCCGGCACCGGCGCTGAGGAGGAACGCTCGGGCTCCGGCTCCGGCTCAGGCTCGGGTTCGGGCACCGGAACCGGGGATGGGTAAGTCTCCGGCTTTCTGATGGAGGCAGATCGGAACATCTCCTCCCACGGCGGCGACGCGGAGGCTGATTCCGGCTTGGAGTCGGAATCGGAAAGCGCCGAGGCCATTAAACGGCTCCCCAATGTGATCTTTCGTTCTGTATTGCGTGAATGAATTCTATATTGGGCAGTAATTGGGATTTAAGAAATTATTACTTAATGGGAAGGAATAATTGGCCGAAATCTGAGGGTTTGAGTTCGGCTGTCAGTCATATGGTCATATGTAAGATGGGCTACTTAATTTCTTCTTTTAATACCGTCATTGACTCTTTTTGTGTGATTGTGCAAAGAAGAAGAGAAGCTTGGGGATAAATAAATCATTTGTGCCATGTGGAGTTGTCAGGTTTTTGAGTTGTAGAGACGAAATTGCCCTTGTGGTCGTGGACGAAACGTGGGGGCCATTACATGTCGGCAACAATTTAGAACCCGCGCAGTCGCGCATAGACGGGGTTGTAAGCATCGACACCGTGATTTTATAGGCGTCCACTTGTAGGGACGGTGTCGATGTGCTGGCTCGTGGAGCCCGGACCTTGTAGAGTTTGCCGTCCTGCTCTGCACTGGCACGGCATATCTTGCACTCGCTGTAATAAATACTCAAATCTTAGAATTATATTGCTGTATGTATTTTTGTCATTCAGATTTCAGGACCAGGAGGAATGGAATTTAGTAAGCGACGAGTAAAGAAAAAACGTGGCCCTTTTGTGGTAAAAAAACGTGACTCTTGAATATTAGTACACTCTTTGACATATTGTTTTTAAAAGGATTTACGAAATCAAAGGATTGTTATTGTTGTTAGCCTTAGCCCATTTACATACATTTTACTTTAAAAAAAGAGTCCCTCTCTTTTGATATAGCAGATAGCAAATTTGGAAGAAATAATTGTGAAAAATATGCTCACTCAATCCGCTATATACTGATAAATCTACCAACAACCAAACACATCCAATAGACAAAAGGAACAACGCATATCATGAATGGGGAAGTGATTATTCCTCCTCAACAACTCAAACCTTTGTAAAGTAATTCACTTTGGACATATATATATTTGTACGACAATACTACCTCCGTTTCTTTTTAAATGTAACATTTCTCCTCTGCACGTATATCAATCCATATTTTAAACTATTAATAACTCAAATTTGGTAAGAATAAATATTCTAAAAATTTGATATATAAAAACTAAAAGATGAGACGAATCCAACAAGATCTAACTTGACTATATTTTTCCTTGTATAACTATAACAAAAATAGAAATCAAAGGGCCACAATGAACAGTAAAAAAAAAGTCAATACGTTACATTTATTTAGAAACGGATGGAGTATATAATAACATAATCCATAATCTGTATTAGAAGAGTACCAAAAATATTATTGTAAAACATACACTATATGATAATAATTTAATGCAATGGAATTAATAGTTAAATTAGGGGTTAAGACTTGTATTATAGTGGACAAGTTTTTCAAAGGATGATTTGAATCCCTATCGGAACCTTCTCATGTAGACACGATGATTATTTTTCACAATCAACGTCTGTAGGATGGGTTTGTTTTTACTAATTTCGTGTATGATAAATGGGTTATTGAATATTGGACCAATAATAATATCAAACTTATTAATTTATTAGTGAGAATTGAGAAAGGTCACTAAGTAGCTTGCTACCATTACTAATTTAGAGTCTATTTTAGATGAGTTTCTAGAAATGAGTTTTTACTAAATGGGTTTGTTTTTACTAATTTCGTCTAACAATATCTCACTTTGTTGTATTTTAACTTTTATAACTATAATAAAACTTTAAGCAAAGTGTGTGAATAATAACAAAAACCCAAATGAGGCTAATAAATGACACTGGATGAAGTATATCCTTAGGCGTTGATCCTTTCTCTCCATTTCCCTCCCCTCATTCCTATATTTTCCCTTTAATTTTTAATTTTTGAGGAGCTGAAGCCAAAAAAAATGTGGTGGAAGTCGGGAGGAATCTAACTCCATAAGGTTGGAAAGCATTTACTTGGCCACTTGACTAATTTCTCATTCCCTATTTTCCCTTTATTTTGTTTTGAAACGTATACAAGAAATGAATTTTCTTTCTTTCTTTCTTTTTTTATCGGTTGCCGGATTTTTTTTCTAAACAACTTATACCGTCTAAAAAAGAGTAGTGGGGAACTGGGGATTCATACCACACAAATTACAAGGGATAAAAGGGAGTGATAGGGATCGGATGAGGAATTGAATCTCCAATCTTAAGTTAGGAGTCGGAATACTTGATCATTATGATAAGTCTTCATCCCGTGACAACATGAATTTAATAAAGTGGAATAGAATTAAGAAAGTGATTTAATTTAAAATTCTTAATTTATTTAAGAAAATTTAGAATTATAAAATCGGTTTTTATTTTGGGAAATTGGATGGAATGGAATAGAACGGCCATAGGGTTTTACCCATACATGATACTACAACACACGAATTCCGGACGACGGAGTTCTGCCTGGAAGCCATGGAAGATTCGGAGGAAATCTTGTTGCATTCACTGTCTAACTCCGGAGTTCCGATTCCGGATGGCGTCTCTTCCGTCCACGACCTCACTCCGACCTCCTTATTCTCCGTCTGTTCCAACGCATTCCGACGGATTGATTGTTCACGCTTTGCATCTTCATTTCCTGCATCCTTGCCGGAGGACTCCATGCCTGATCGGATCAAAATATGCTCCGACCTCGCCACCGTATTCAATGACTTAGGGTTCAGACCGGAGCTAAGCTTCCACAAGGTTCCGCTAATTTCTTGCTTTTTCCTAAATCGCAAACCCCAGCGAAATAAATTTCTTTGAGTTGTGGAGTTCTGGTTTAGTTAAACTATTTTATTTCAGCATTATCGGCTCGATGGTGTGCTAGCTTGGATAGCCGTTCATTTGATTCACTTGATTTATCATGTTTCTCCCTAATTTGAAATGATGGATCATATGTGTCGGTCAGGCAGTTTCTTTATCCATCCAAAGAGGATTTGTATAAACTGGTGAGATTCCTGGCGGGGAAGGTGTCCGAATCTTCTGGATCTGTCCCAACTGCTTTAGGAAATGAAAATATGATTACGTGTTCTGCGAAGGAGTTTGGTGATGAGGTGAGAATCTGTGTAAAAGGAAAGAATTGTAATAAGCTTAAAGGATCATGATTGAATATTCAACTGCTCATGCACTTGTATCCTTCTGTATGACATCTCAGGACAACTTAGATCGAAAGACTAATGAATGTAATCCTGTTTTAGCTGATGAGTCTAGTGTGGGAGATAATGATTTAAGCCTGAATAGATGTAGTTTGAGTGATCCTTCATTTGAAGAGGTGGAGAGCTCAAGGCAGAAAGCTGTTAGAGGTCAAGATGGCTGTCAGGTAAAATTTTGTTTAAATTCATTTGTTGGCTCATAAATTCTTTTGTGCTGGAATCAAAGAAGTGTGACGGAATGGCATCTGTTTGAGAATATTCTGGGAGTCTATAACTCATTCACCATATATTAACATGTGTGCATATGATAAGTTGTCATAATTTATGGGTTATGGTATACCACTTGTCCAATGAGGCATTGTATGATTGTATCATTTATATGGTTGGATGAGGAATTGGAATAAAGATATGTTGAGATTGAGGCTCTTGTCCCTAGAGTGACGCCCTAATAAATAACCCCAGTTAGAAATAACTGTGTTTGCCTAATCCAATTGTGACTTATAGATTTGAACTCTGATACTGAGAAGGGAGGAAAAAGAGATGTTTTTATTTAGTTGAATTTTGATCCTTTGTTGATGAATACAAGTTTATTTCTGTTGATAGTTTATGTTTCGGAAGATAAAATATACACATTTTATTTTGGTAGAACGATGAATTGCTTGAGAAGCCTATTGCAGCAAAATATTCAGAGCTGCAGCATCTTGATGAGCAAGGGTTATTGAAAGTAGCAGCAGAAATGGTATTTGGTGGTGAACATCCTGTTGAATATTACATTGAACAGCTCAATGACCAAGTGGAAGCCAAGAGACTAAAGCTGAAGGAAATGGAATCTGCATGGTAGGGATTTGAGATGCCTTCGAATGTGCTAAGATTTCTAATTTCATCTGAATTTGTAGGAGTGGACACATTGAAGATTTCTGCATGATTAGTTTTTTAACCTTTCTGTCATTGTCCTCTGAACAAATGAAAAATAATTGTTTTGCACTCTAAAAAATGACACCAAACATTTAAATGCAGGGGTTCATTGGAAAAGCCTCTGCAAGAGCAAAAGATAAATCTTGAGCAATCTCTCTCACAAATTAATCCAGATTGCAGCGAAAAGATTGCCCAACTGAAAGAAATGGAGTTGGAAACTGAATTTCTCTTTGCTGAAATCAAAAGAAGGTATCCCCTTTTTTTTTCTTTAGTTTATGTTCACAGGCTGATTGAAGTAAATTTATTTGATGCAGCTAGTTTTGATTTTGCAACATGTATGTCTCTTAGGAATCAGTGTGCTTGGCAGATTCAATTTGGCTGCCTATGCACCAATATTGCATTTTTCATGTGAATGCTTTATGCCCATTTTTCTTTTTTGGTTGATTTGCATCTGTGTGGAACTAGTGATGCCTGTGCAATGGAAAGTAAGACAGTGTGAATGCTTTATGCCCATTTTTCGGAAACCAGCTTGCTAGCTCAGATGCGTAACTGAAATAATAAAATATGCTGCCATGCAACAACTGTGTAAATATCTCCTGCCAAGATTAATCTTGTTATCATCATTCTGTGTTCCTTTTATATTTTTCTGCATGTGTTTGATGACAAATGTAATTGAATTATGCATCTTGATGAATTGTTGAGAGTTCATTAGAAGGAGGTCTTTTATTTCTCTTGTTGATGTGTGTTGTCCTGTATGTCATGCCAAGAGAGGAGGAAGTTTTGAAGCTTTCATCAGATCTCGAGAAACAGCCTAAGCAAGCACCCAGGAGATCTTACATTGAGCGGATACATGAGATCACAAAGAATAGCAGGAAACAGGATAATGACATACAACGCATCCTGAAGGATACAAGGGAGCTCCAGTTGGAAAGCAATACAATCCAAGAACGACTTACTCGAACTTATGCTGTAGTTAATGAGACCATTTTCAGGTATTAAAATCCTGATAAGGAATTGATTTTATATTTTTGGAACAATTTTACTGGACATCATTTGTTTGAAAGCCTTTCCATTTTCTTGGTGATGTGCATAATCACAGAGAAGCCAAGAAAGATCCTGTTGCTCGACAAGCTTACAGGCTTCTCACAGACATCCATGAAACCTTCGAACAGATTGCAGAGAAGATTCTTGCTGCAGACAGAAGCCGGAGGGATGCTGCTGACTATGAGACCAAGCTTGCAACTATTAGCTCTAGAAGTATCAACATTGACAAACTACAAGCAGATCTCGACGCCATTAGAAAAGAAAATAACCTCCTGGAACAGCGCTCGCATAACTTGTGAGCCCGTATATCATAATCATCCAAATAGCCTGTTAGTGTTGAGCTATTTGTCTTTCCTCCATATGCACCCTAGAGTTGTAATGATTGATTTTTGGCTCGAATTTCTATTACTTGATTACTGACTATGGATTTTTTTGCTAAGGAATGGTGTCAACAAATCGGGCCTGACAGAATTGGGTCATTAGAATCAGGTGTGGTCCAATTAGTCGGATCGCAGTATCTTAAAAATGTGTTGGAACGTTAAATTTATTTGTTAAATTTAAAAAAAGTGAAAAGAGCAATATTACCAACCTTAGATATTTAAGTAAGTCCAATCATATCTCATAGAACTTGTAGGCCTAAGGTGAAGCCCACTCTATGAAATGGATGGTCTCATCTATGACACTATGACCTACCTACACTTTTTGGTTGAGCACAAATTTGATCATCAAATTTCCAAAATTCAAAATCCGTGTAAGAGATCATAATTCAGCCTCGCTCAAATATCGTTTGGTGTTTTAACTTTCCGGATAACCTAATTAGTTTTTGTTCGTTTTATTAATTGGTAATTTGTGTAAAGTGCTGTGTTCTAGCACACTGAATTTGACTACAAAAAACAATGCTATTGGTACCTATCATTTAACGATATGAAAGAAGAGTTGTGATTATATATTAAAAAGGCTATGTAAACTTTTAAAAAAAAAGGAAAATTGCACCTTTTAATGAGTTTAATATTGAGCCAAAAGAGTTCACACAATCCCGAATTTCAGGACAGATAATGACACCCGCTCTCTAAAGGAGACAATGATTTGACCTTTAATATGGACCTCATACCACACTAAACCTTGTTTTTTACTAAGTTATTGCCTCACAAATTCATCATTTAATCATCTTGAAATATTATAATCAACAAGGATTTAAATCTATTATAGAAATCAACTAAACCAAACAAATTTACAAACCAATGAATCCAAAATAGGCGTCAAATTTCCTATATACGTAATATCAAGATTTGGGTTTTATTTGGGTATGTAGTGTACAAAATACTTGCTGGCCCTAATTTCTCTTCAAGAAATTCATTGGAGATTAAACAATCAATTAAATCCTTGGTTTGTAGTAAGTTTTTCCAACACTACAGTTTGACCCTTACTTTTTTCCCTTCTAAATAATCATTATTCTTTCAATTTTTTGACTGATTGAAATGATGACAAGGAGAAAGAGTCAAGAGTTCACAAATCACAAATGTTTAATGTCCTAAGTAGCATTGTAGCAATCATCTATTTTGCCGAAATGCCCAAAACAAAACAATCAAGAAAAATAAAATGATCACAATTTTTTGGTAGCAAAAATACATGCAAGTAATGGTAGGCCATATTATATATCTCATCACACGAGGGGCCTTCATTTTTCTTGGACATCTAATGATACGTATATAGTATAAAATTAATTAAAATTTTCAAGATTTAGAAAAAGATGTCTTTTTTCCTCTTAAAATATTTTCCCCCTTCCAATAATTCAGTCCCTTTTGTACCTTTAAATGGAATATATATATAACCATAAAAAAAATTAATCAGTCCTGATCATGTGACCTCTCATGGTGTGACCAAAAAAAGAAAAAAGAAAAAAGAAAAACAAGAAAGGAAGCAATATAAATTTCTTGGCTGAAATGGAGAAGAATCGTAACATGGCAGGTTTCTAAAAGCATATTATTGTCTTGGAAGTGTTGGGATTCGAATACATATATATACATACATCCATTATCTCTCACTGCCCTATATTTTGCATTTCATTTTTTTTTTTTCTATTTTATTTTAAGCTGTCTTCATAAGTCTCACTATTTTTGTTACGGACTCATCCAGCACGTATGCCGATACACGTTTTGACCGTCTAATAACTTAAATTGTGTACAACGAAAAGTTATAAAAAGTTAATTGTCTAAAACTACAAGATTAGACGAATTTAATAAGATCTCACTTTACTATGTTTTTCCTTACATAGCTATGATAAAAATTCGAATCAAAGTTAAATAATGAATAGTGCAAAAAAAAATCATCCGTAACAAATATACTAAGACGATAGATAGTATAAAATAAAACAGTGATTGCTGTAATCATGTGAGTAATTCTGATTTTGTTTTGTTGATGATGATTATATGCATGTGGCAAGTAAATTTATGCCAATTTATTTACATGTTCACTCATGTGACCCATTCATCAAATCTTGTAATTGCATCCTCAGATCTATTCAATTCATGCTTCAATTTCAAGGATAGGATAAATGTCATACAATTATTTTAATAATTTATTCAGTTTCATGAAATAATGTTTTGAAAAAGTAACAATAGTTAATACTAGTATTTATTTTCTTCTAGGAATAATATGCAACTTGCTATAGTACCTCATTGCTCAATTGGTAAAATTGAATACTTCTATTATTTAAATCTAAATTATTAAGTAGTAATTAATTTTTTTTTTATAGTATTCAATTTTAGTTATTACATACTACTCTATTCAATTTTAGTAGTCTTTTTAGACATAAAAAAAGTGTTTCATTTATCATTTTTAGTATTTACCCCCCTTTTTTTTTCTATATTATCCTTTACCCCACGTAAATGTTATTTCTAGACATTTATTATAAAGTGTTTAGTTGGAGGGTATAAATGAAAGTTTATGAGTTGATTAATACAATAATAGGTTATTGAAATTGAGCCGAAAGATACAACTATTCGGGGATAAGGAAGTACTATTATTCATGGGGAAGCGAGCATAGAATACTCTTACACCGGTATGGTTCCCATGCTGGGAAACCATATCCTGGAACCATTTTCCACCGTTAGATACAATCTTGATCCAATGGCTTATATTAATTCTATGGATAATTCTGTCTTTTTTCATATATTCATAGATTTAAATAACAACTGACGTCATCATCATGCTTCTTTTTCCCTTTCTGAATCTTTATCATTATTTCATTTTCTCTTCCTTTTCACGCTTCCATGCTTTGATAGGCTTGAGTATACAGAGTTTTACTCGCCTGCACAAATGCAAAATATATGTAAACGAATGATCAGTGAACTTATAACAAAAATAAATGACCCGATCTTTATTTAACATATATTTGGGGGAAAATTTCCATAAAATCTCACCTCCTTCAAAGCACAATGTTAGATATTATTACAGAATGGTTGTAACATTAGAGAGAATGTCAAAACTTTGAAAACAGAATGGTTGCAAATTTAGACAGAATGCGGCCTTTAGTAAAACATAATGGTTGCAATTTTAGACAGAATGTCACAACTTTGAAAACAGAATGGTGCAAATTTAGACAGAATGTCACATTCAGTAAAACATAATAGTTGTAATTTTAGACAGAATGTCACAACGTTGAAAACAGAATGGTTGCAAGTTTAGACAGAATGTCGACTTTAGTAAAACATAATGGTTGTAATTTTAGACAGAATGTCACAACATACTGGAGTAGAGGGTTTCCAGCATAGGAACCCTTTCGCTCTTACACAGCAAAGGAAGGAAGGAAGGAAGGTGAGGATCTTTCTATTCTTTCTGAAAATGTAAAAGCTGTTTTAAAATTGTCAGGGCAGATGAATTAATAGCAATGGGTTTGTAAAAGGAAACTGGCCTCTGGTGTAAAATTTATTTTATTAATTTATTTACAGTAATTTGAAATTGTTTATAGCAGTAGTATATCTGTATATAGTAGGAGGAGTATTGAATTGGGAAGATGCAGTGAATTGCATTTGAAACAATAGCAGCAGCAGGAAACCAGGAAGGCAGTAAGTAATAAATAATGCAGCTTTGCCATAGCATCAGAAAAGGGAAGACAGATTTATCTTTTTCCATGCAATATAAGGGGAAAAGCATGCAAAATTCCAGGTGAATTGAGGGTCCCTTTTTTAAATCATAAATGATATTTACCTCTTCCAAAACAGATGAACGAAAATGACTTTATTAATACTCCCTCCGTCCCATTAAAAGTGGCAACTTTCTTTTGGGCACTGGAATTTAGGTTGTGGTGTTTAGTAGTTAAAGTAGTGTGATTAAATTTGACTAATCCATCCATATAATTTATAATGGTTACATTTGACTTTTAACCATATTTATTATTTAACTTTGACTTAATGTTATCGTAATGATGTAGAAAGAAAAAAATAGTCAAGCGTGGTCTTGTTGGAATCGTCTAATCGTATAGTTTTAGAATATATATTTTATATAATTTTTTATTTATACCCATTTTGAGATATTAATGGTTAAACATATATAGGGACTTTGTGCAGAAAGTACAATTGTCATTATTGTGGGGTTTTTAATCATGTTTATGTTAATCTAAATTGCTTAAAAGGGAAAGTGGCCAACCTTATTGGACACCCAAAAATGAATAGTGGCCACTTTTAATGGGACGAAGGGAGTATTATTATTTCATACTAGTATAGATTTTTCTTTTGCTCCTGTCTTTGTCTCTTCTTTTAATGTGCCCACTTTTCTTTTCTCTTACCTAGAAGTAGAACTAGAAGTGTATACGGAGTACTATATAACTATATTTTTCAAAAAAAAGAAAAAAAGAAAAAAGACATCTAGTATTTTTTAAAAATTTAATATTAAAATTAGGGTTTGTTATTATTTATATAAACTTTCCCAATAGCTATGTGAAATTCTTGAAACAATAATTTTCAAATGGATATTCTATTACTAGTTTACTACTATACATCTAAAATATTGTTGCATTTGTACCCCAAAAAAGTAATTCATATTGTTCCATTTAGTGATGCTGAATATGACCTGTGAGGATTAAACATTGTCAAGTAGCTATCATCCCCAAAATTGTACAAATGATTTAGTTTCTTTGTATGGGGAATATTGAAGGAAACAATTGTGAATTTGTGATCTAGCTAGGCTTAATTTGACATTAATAGCTAGGGAAAAAGACATGAAAAAAGTTTGTAATAAAACCATCATATCATTTAATCATTCCACATGTAACTTCTAAAGTACAATAAACGTAAGTTTATTTTGCAATTTGTAATATAGCCAATATGTGCTGCCTTGTACATTTAATTATTAAAATTTATTTTTGACATTTGATTAATTGTCTGTATTATTATATTTGTATTGGGAAACATAATTTGCAGCTTGGAACATAAGCAATAAACTCAATGTCAGAATTTCTTGTAAGTTTCACCCCCCCAAGAATTTTTACATAGTCCAGAAATGAATGTTTGGACAGTGATCAAATCATAATGACGCTCTGGTCTGGTAATAATAATATACTTTTTTCAATTTTTGAATTATTTAAATTAGTGTTAGATCTATACTGGAATTGTTTACAGTGGTTTTGTTTCTTTGCAAAGACTAATTGAATATTTTTACTTTTAAAATTGTTAATTAATTCATTCATTAATCCAAGTAGCTGTGAGAGGCTGTGAGTGTCTCCTCCACTAAACCAAAATTTGCCATATTATTGTATTCTTAAATCCTTTACAGAGAGGCAACCCGAGACATCATGTCAGGATAAACATTATTAAAATTCCAAATCACAAAAATTAAATTGGGTTTAATTCTCTCTTAAGCCATGTGACCTTCACTACTCAATGGGATCGATCGATCTCCAGCCATATTCTTTGTTCTTCATTTAAATTCAAATATTAATACATCAAACAACCCCATCTTATTTTCTTCAAAAATGACTTCGTCCAGATCCCAGATCCCTATGTTAAGGATTTACTATTAATCAGTCTCTGTCCCATTTTAATTTTATTTTTAAATGTGTAAATATACCATTATGGATTTAAGGTTCATATACTAATGCATGGGAAGGGTAAAATAACTATTGAAGACTGATAGATAATACTATTGGATTTTTACTCCCTAATATGATAAGTTTTTAAAAGAGTTGGTTTACTATCATGGTATAAAGTAAGTGTTTCGTGTTCGTGTTCGAGTCCTACTGTCCAAAGAGTTGGTTCATTAACAATAACTGCTACTAATCATTACTTATTTACACTAGAAATTATTCCAGCCATAAAAAGGGCTTCCAAAACTGGGTTCAGATTCAAATTAGTAACCTTTTTTTTTTCTCCTGATTTGAAAGTGGATTTTATGAACCAACAGGGTTGCTGATTCACCAGTGGACCATTTCCCAACTTGTTTGTTTTAATGACTAATTAATTTCAATTAATCACTATTTGTATTATTTAATAAACAAGAAAGGGAAAAGGTACATGATATTCATTAGTTGGTTGCCACTGCCAGTGGTCCTTTTTGGCTACATAACAATAAAACAAAGCAAACAGTTTAATAACATGGCTGCGATTAAGTCCTCATTTATTTTACAACTCCCCCAAATAAATCCCAACAAGATGAAATAAAGACGAGCAACAATTTTTTGACTTACTGCATTTGATGCAAGTAATGAGCATTCATTGGACATTATGCACAAATCCACTGTAATGAAACAGTTGATGAAATACAGATAAAAGTAAAATTTGTGGAATCAAATCAAAATGCTAAAATCCAAAATGCTTACCTGGCCAGGCATTGACAGTAGATGATGCAAAGAGGCCATTGGAAGTGGAAACTAGTGTTGTAGTAGTGCCCAGATTAATTAATTAATTTTAATAGTACATACATGTATGATGTATACAAAAAATAGCCTCACCATCTGCATCACAATTGCACCAAAATTTAATTAACAACAATCCCTTTTGACAAATAATAAATAAAAATTTGATCTTGGATCCAACAGATCTCACTATAAACAAATACACCATTGTCCATTGAGTTTTCTTCTTCATCAATCCCAAAACACCATTGGTCACTGATCCACCCTTCTTTCTCCTCCTCCTTCTCCTCCTCCTCCTCCTTGCAGCAATGCCTGCACCCTTAAGCAATCCTATTTTTGTTTTTCTTTTCTTAACCTTATCCCTTCTTTTTCTTGATTGCTATTCCATTGATGAACAAGGCCAGGTTTTGCTATCATGGAGGGATACCTTGAACAACACCTCGAATGGTATTCTCTCCTGGAATTCCTCCGACAGCACTCCCTGCCATTGGTTTGGGGTGTCCTGTAACTCCAATGGTCAGGTACAGAAGCTAATTTTGAGGTCAGTAAACTTGCAGGGCCCATTGCCCACCACTTTCCAATCTCTGAAATCCTTGGATACTCTCGTCCTCTCATCCACTAACCTCACGGGGACCATCCCGCCGGCCTTTGGGGATTACCAGGAGCTTGTTTTCCTCGACATTAGTGACAACGCCATCTCCGGGGAGATTCCGGGGGAGATTTGCAGGCTGGGGAAGTTGGAAAGTTTGTATCTTAATACGAATTTTCTCAAGGGCGGGATTCCGTCGGGCATTGGGAACATGTCCAGCCTCAGGCATCTTATCCTCTTCGATAATCAGCTCAGCGGCGAAATCCCCAAAAGTATCGGGAAATTGGGCAGGCTGGAAGCGTTCAGAGCTGGCGGGAATCAAAACCTCAATGGGGAGTTGCCGTGGGAGATTGGAAACTGCAGCAATTTGGCGATTATAGGGCTCGCTGAAACCGGCATTTCCGGGAGGCTTCCATCATCTATCGGGATGATGAAAAAGCTCCAGACTGTGGCGATTTATACATCAATGCTGTCTGGTCCCATCCCTGAGGAGATTAGCAATTGCACCGCGCTGCAGAATCTGTACTTGTATCAGAATTCAATCACGGGTGCGATTCCGAAGGGGATTGGGGAGCTCAAACAGCTCCAAAGCTTGCTGCTTTGGGCGAACAGCATCGTCGGATCTATTCCATCCGAACTTGGAAAGTGTAGGGATCTTAAAGTCATCGATTTGTCGGAGAATCTCTTGACAGGAAGCATTCCGACGAGTTTCGGGGAACTTTCCAGGCTGGAGGAGCTGCAGCTGAGCGTGAATCACTTATCTGGGATCATTCCCGCTGAAATAATGAATTGCGGTGCCCTGACTCACCTGGAAGTCGATAACAATGGTATCTCCGGCGAAATTCCCGTTCAGATTGGCAAATTGAAGAGCCTGACTCTGTTCTTCGCCTGGAGGAATAACCTGACGGGAAACATCCCGGAATCGCTGTCCGAGTGTAGCGATCTCCAGGCGCTTGACCTTTCGTACAACCAGCTGATCGGTCCGGTGCCGAATCGGATTTTCGGATTGACGAACCTGACGAAGCTGCTGCTGCTTTCCAACGAGCTTACGGGTTTCATACCAGCGGATGTTGGGAACTGTACGAATTTGTACAGGTTCAGGATCAATGACAACAAGCTTGGAGGCACTGTTCCATCAGAAATTGGGAGGTTAAAAAACTTAAATTTCTTGGATATGAGTAACAACCAACTCGTGGGAGGGATCCCCCCTTCGATTTCCGGATGCGTTGGCCTCGAGTTTCTTGATCTCCATGGCAATGCCCTGACGGGTCCTCTGCCAGATACTCTGCCCCAAAGTTTACAGCTTGTAGACATCTCGGACAACAGACTGACTGGTCCCTTTGCAGCCGGGATTGGCTCACTGTCTCAATTAACCAAGCTGAATCTCCGGAACAATCAACTCACCGGCAAAATTCCAGCGGAGATCGTGTCCTGTACCAGGCTGCAATTGTTGGAACTGGGGAGCAATGGTTTTTCAGGCGAAATACCCAAAGAGATCGGCCAGCTCCCATCACTCGAGATCTCATTAAATCTCAGCTATAACCAGTTCACTGGTGAGATTCCTAAGGAGTTTTCCGGCCTTGAGAAATTAGGAATCCTTGATCTTTCTTACAATAAGTTATCAGGGAAACTGGACGTCCTCAAAAGCCTTCAGAACCTCGTTTCTCTCAACGTTTCTTTCAACGAATTCTCCGGTGAATTGCCCGATACCCCATTCTTTCATAAGTTGCCGCTCAGTGATCTGGCGGGGAACAAAAATCTATACCTTTCAGGTGGTGTTAAAACCCCAGCTGATGGCATGAATCATTCTGGTCACGCGAGGACCACCATGAAGTTAGCAATGGCGATTCTTGTCAGCGTTAGCGTAGTGCTCGTGCTATCCGCTGTTTACGTGCTTGTCAAGAGCCGTATGGCCAATGACAAGTTCCTGGAATCCGATACTTGGGAGATCACCTTTTACCAGAAGCTGGAATTCTCAATTGACGACATTGTCAGGAACCTCACGTCCTCGAATGTCATTGGGACCGGTAGCTCTGGCGTCGTGTACAAGGTCACAGTCCCGGATGGGACCACGTTGGCTGTCAAGAAAATGTGGTCTTCGGACGAGTCAGGGGCGTTCAGTTCCGAGATTCAGACTCTCAGTTCAATCAGGCACAAGAATGTTGTGAGGCTCCTAGGTTGGGGTTCCAACAGGGCATTGAAATTGCTGTTCTATGATTATCTTCCTAATGGAAGCTTGAGCTCACTTCTTCATGGAGCTGGCAAGGGAGGATCCGAATGGGAATCAAGATACGATGTCGTCCTGGGGGTCGGGCACGCCCTGGCATATTTACACCATGACTGTGCTCCCCCAATTATGCACGGGGACGTTAAGGCCATGAATGTTCTGTTAGGACCACACATGGAGCCATACCTGGCTGACTTTGGCCTGGCAAGGCCTGTCAACAGGGAAGACCATGGGAACATGGATGTTTCGAAACAGTCTCAAAGGCCTCACTTAGCAGGTTCATATGGCTACATGGCTCCAGGTATAGCTTTTGGTTATGTATTCATATAATTCATGAGATTATTTATTCTATTAGAATTGTTGAAAAGATTTGTCCCTTTCATTCACAGAGCATGCTTCGATGCTACGCATCACAGAGAAGAGCGATGTTTACAGCTTCGGGGTGGTCCTGTTGGAGGTCTTGACAGGGAGGCATCCATTGGACCCGACGTTGCCAGGCGGGGTGCATTTGGTTCAATGGGTTCGCGACCACTTGCACAGCAAGCATGACCCTGTCGACGTGCTGGACCCAAAGCTGCAGGGGAGGGCTGATCCCCAGATGCATGAGATGCTGCAGACATTGGCCGTGGCATTTCTCTGCCTCAGCACGCGCGCTGATGATCGCCCAATGATGAAGGATGTGGTGGCCATGCTGAAAGAGATACGGGGAATGGACACCGTAAGAACTGAAAGCGATCTGCTGAAGGGAAGTTGTGTATCAGCCACCCCTAAATCACCCCGGCCGCCGCCCCCTAAGAAAATGGTGTTGCAAGGGTCCTCTAGCTGCTCCTTTGCATTCTCTGATGACTCAGTTTGATTCAAGTGTTACGAAACAAGAACTTGTGTGGATATGAAGGGAAGATTTAGTAGTTCAACTAAGGTAGATAAATTACAAGTGATCTCAGTTATTATGGAATGTTCACTTCACAGAGGTTTATCTCTGCTGTTATAGTGTTGTAGAGTGTAATAAACCAATGTGTTTGATCGAGGAGTGAGGAGGAAAAAATGAGGTGTCATGTATGAAATTCCTTTAGGCCCCTCCGCTTATGTAATTGTGACCCGACCTGATGCATTATAAGACACTAAGAAGAGGGATAAAATATGCTGATAAATGTAGGTGTAATTGCCCTGCTGCAATTGGACTTTATGACAGGGAAAGTTTAAGATAGTAGTAAGCTGCTACATCAGACCAACAACGGTTGCTTGTGATCAATGGATAACTTTTTGAGCATTTAATAACATCCTTTGAAACAATAAAGACAGTGAGAGGTGCTATGATTGATTGATTCATCAGGAAAAAGACAAGCGCATATAATGAATGGCATTGAAGGCCAACAATCTGAGTAGGTGAAAAGAATAAAAGGGGGTCTCCTACCCTCGGTTCTGAACTGGAAGTATCATAATCACTGTAGCTGCTTCCAATGTTGTATATATCCATGCTCAATCCTTCATGCCACAGGCCCACATTAAAAGGGCAGAGAGAGAGAGAGGAGATTTGATGCATTGTCTCCCATGTTCTGCCCCAAGAGGAATAGAGGATTGGACAGTGATTCTTGGGCCAGCCGACTCTGCAATAACTCCTTGTAATCATCTGGTACACGTACTTGGGGGCATTTGATTAAACTAGGCCGCAATAGTTGGATGATACCAACACCTTCCTGAAGTGTCTTCAGGGCGGCTCCGATTCCAACTTCTTTAACACATGTTTAACAACACTCCAACTGAAACCACGGTATTGGAGCCACCGGACTATCCGTGACTTTCGTGTCTCATGAGGGACATTGTGACTCTGCTTCCATTGCTTCGAGGCCTTAACGTACAGTTGATCCATAGATAGCTTTGACATAGCAATCCCTACATCACGGCCATCACCCTCTTCATCACCCTCAAATGTTTGCTTTATCGCTTTGTTCACATCTGTTTCTTGTACACCCTTCTTGAATAATTCCTAATTAAGAAATCATAATCTAGAATTAAACCTGTTCTCTTCTCGGGATACCAAGCTATGAATCTTCCTAGTTGCAAATTAAAGAAGTACGACAATAAGTTAAGTGTAACATATAGACAACTGATGGAAAGTCCTCAATATGATGTAAGACATATATGTAAGATATAATTTTTTTTCCCATAATGTTTCAAAAAATAGTTTGAGTTCCCAATATGTTCCTACGCTGCTTCACAACAGATTTGACAAAAAAAATTCTAATATTAATGATATTTGAGCATGATGATAAATCAGAGAACAACAAAGCGTTTATTTACATGTTTGATTCGTCTGGGGCCCCAGGTTGAGGAAGACCACCTGGACCGGGAATATGCTTCTGCATATAAGCTGTCATTGATCATACCCCTGCAGTTAAAAACAAGGAGGAAGAATTATATGTAAAGATATTTAAGTTAAAACAGCTTTTTTTTATTTGGTAAGCAATGTTTTACAGAAGAAAAGTTGCATGTGTAAAATTCATGCAACTTCTAAATTCTAATAGCATATTGCTGGAACTACAAGGGAAATTTCATTCAAATAAACTCAAATATGTTATAGGTAGGATAATTTCAGGCTAAGCACCTGCTCTGGAAGTCAAGTATCACAGCATCAACAATGTCCGCTGGACACTTCTTCCCCTGTAGTTTCTTCTTCAGCTCCAGAGTAGTAAATGCTCTGCAATAATGTACAACACACCTCAGCTAAACATAAGCCACTAACAAGTGAACTGCTACAAAAAGATGATTAGAATAGGCAGATTAAGCCACCATCAGGCAACTATGAAAAGATACTCTTGTTGGAGTAATCATGTACTCCTACAAAATATAATCTATATAAAATGTATAGCTAATGCCCTGCCTATCTGGTGCATCCAAATATCAGCACCCCTTCAAATATATATTTATCAAACAGTCTCACCTCCCATTGGAACACTTACAAAATTCAGTAGCAGCACTCATTTACAAATTTTCAACAGTACAACACATTAACCTAAATGCCATATTATCTCCTTGTTTAAATGAATCTGCTCACACCAAATTGGAAGCCATTTCAGCTCCTCGTGCAAGTGTTTAACTATAACAGTACAATCTGCTCGAGTATTTCCCAAACACCATTGCTTCAAAACAGCCTGAAGCCACCATCTCATGCAGCATGGCACAGCTACAACACCATAACCTATGGCATGTGCATCCCCTCTCCCTGGCAAGTGCACTCCGTAAAGACTCTTTTAATTTTTCCTCTTTTTTTTGGCCAAGAATTTCTAAACTAGGGAAGTAAGATGAAATTATGGAACGTGCTTTACATTTTCAACTAAAATGTACTTTATTTTGGATATTAGAAGTATGTTGAACTTTTACTTTGGATTGATTATTGGATATGCTATATTTTGAATAATAGTTGCATCCACCACACCATGTGCCATAGCAAGGCACAAGAAATTCCGCAAAGCAAACGGTATGTGCCAATAACAACTATGGCTAGCATTAGTGCTTAAATGAAAACCGAGAGGGGAGCTTCAAGCCTTCAACCAATACAATATTGTGATAACAAGTCATTTCCAAACCTAGTTGAAATCTTTAATCATAACTTGATATTCCTCACAAGTCACAATCTTTACTAGTCGAGGCAAACCAGAAAAGTGTTCATCTTCTTCTTCATTATACTACTTGACTGCTCCCATAGGGAACATTTTTCATTGGTTAAAAGTTCTCAGCCAAGCACACAAGGAGAATATAGTCAGGTCAATCTACTAGAGAAAACAATTGCCCAGTATCTAACCGTTTCGAAACAATGAAGAATATAAAGTTCTGAAAATAGATTGACCTGGAAGCAAGCAACTCAATCGCCAGCTTTTCCACGTCTTGCCGACTATAGGGGGATTGAACTCTTCTGAGTCTTTTACCATTATCCTCAGCCGTCAACTCAGGCTTCCCAGTGAACTCTTCCATCCTGGTTACCAAATCCCCATCAATCTTTTCTTTCAAATCTGGAAATATACATTTTAAGTAAAACTTTGCAGTGGAACTTCTCTACATACAAGAATTTCCGGAATTAACCATTACCCAAATTATTCCCGTTATTTGTATTGGAGGAACGGAACGCATCATGACTCTTGGATTCAACATCGCAAAAATTGCTGCTTGAATTCTCAGGAACATCGATTCTTGCCGGCACATTGTGCCCTTCCCCACAATCCTTCACCGACGGAGATGCAGCTTCTTTATCATCGCTCATCAAAGATTTTTTAGGTACGTACTTCACTGGAAGCGAGCTAAAGCAATTTCTTGCTTGAAGACAGTAGCTTATACTGCTGTTTCTTTTTACCCTAAAATTGAATCATTAAAATTAGTACAGTATGATCCAATATGCGATTGAAAGGTTGGAGATGTAAACCGGCGTACAAAAATTAAAAGGGGATTCTCATTTGGTTGAAGAATGAAGAAGATACTGACCAGGGGATCAGAAGGAACCTGAAATCGAATTTGATCGCAGCGCCATGCATAAAATTTGCGGCCATGTTCCGGTATGCGAGGGACAAAGATTTAGCCATTTAGGGGATGGTATGGTATAATTATAAACCCTAAATTATGGTTCGGAAGCCAGAACCAAGGTTATCAAGATCGGGATCCTACTATCCTAAGTAGGATCGTTTTTGTCTTTGCAAGATCGGGATAAGATCCTATGAAATTATTATTTATATTTTTAATAATTAATATTTGTTAATTATCTCATTAAACTGGTGACATGTATAATTGAAAATATATATTTTAGATCAATTTTTAACAAGAATTTGATAGTTAATTGTATGCTTATTAATGATCCAATAGAAGTTAAACACTGACATAGAACCCAACAATTTTGAGTTCAATATATGCAAAGATACATTAAACAAAATTGACAAAAATAACATCATGACCAAAATCACAAAGAGCTAGAGATAATAAGTAATTTTGCTCCGAAAAAAAAAAAAAAAAAAAAACCCAAAGGGGTAGGATCGGATCGCTCAGCGATCCTACGATCCTACTCCGATCCTACCGATCCTACTGCGATCCTACCATATTTGCGATCCTATGGCGATCCGGATCGTTTTTTATGGGTGGGATCGTAGGATCGTGCGATCCTACGATCAGGATCGCGATTTTGATAACTATGGCCAGAACCACTTCGATTGCAAGTTGCAATTACATTTGTCACTTGTCATCTAATACAGTTATAAGTATTTTGTAAACAACATAGTAAAAGTAAGGCCTGTTATCTAGGGTTTAATTTTTCTGGTCTGATCTGAATTTGTAAAATCTGATCTGGTCTGATCTGATCTGAATGTTTCTGGTCTGGTCTGATTCCATCTGGTCTGATCTGAATTGATCTGATCTGGTCTGATATGTTCTGATCTTATTTTATTTATATTTGGATTCTAATTATTTTTTTGGATAAGCTATTTTGATTAATTATGGTAATAATAATAATAATATATAATAATAAAAATTAATAATTACTATTTAATATTTATTATATATAATAATAATAATAATAATAATAATAATTAATTAATTAATAGTTTTTATTATTATGTTAGTTATTTTTGAAAATATTTTTGAAAGTATTTTCTAATATATTTCAAAAATATTTAATGAAAGTATTTAAAACTATATTTTGAAAGTATTTATAATATAAAATATATTAAAAACGTGACTAATATATTTAAATAATATTTTGAAGAGCAAAAAAACATTTTGAAAAATACTTTTAAAATTAGTATTAAATAAGTACAATATAAATAATATTTGCATACATTCCTATATGTTTTTGTCTTTTTTTTTTTAAAAAAATATTATATGTAATTATGTAATTGTATTATAATGATCTGATCTGGTCTGATCTGATATGGTCTGAATGTTTCTGGTCTGGTCTGGTCTGATCTGATCTGATTTGATCTGGTCTGATCTGAATGTTTTTTATCTGATTTGGTCTGATCTAATTTTAGGAAAAAATAAATAATAAGGTCTGAAAATAAGTTGTAGAGAACTGTGCCTAAGTTAAAATTGATCGTTTGCCCCACCCGTACCAGGTTACGTTTGATCTTAAAAGCCCATAAAAATAATCCCTTAGTTGAAGAAAAATGGAGGCCCAACTTTTTTTGATTTATTGAAAAAAATTGATTTGCCACCAATCAGAGCGGCGAGAATATCAAATCCAAGCTTCGTTTATTACCGTAGATTGTTTCTTCTTATCAATGGTTCACGATAACTGCCTACTAAACGACGCGGATCACGAATACCGACCGTCGATCACCAAAACGGATCTAACGGCTTTTAAGCATCCTATTCCAGATTCCCCACTATAAATTTCCCAGCCCGCGCGATTCCAACTTTATTTCACGGAAGTAGTCAAGTTGATCTGAAAACAAGATCCCATTTTCTCCAAAGTTCAACGAAAAACAATGTCAGGAAGAGGAAAGGGCGGCAAGGGTTTGGGGAAGGGCGGAGCCAAGAGGCACAGGAAGGTGTTGAGAGACAACATCCAGGGTATCACGAAGCCGGCGATCCGCCGATTGGCTCGTCGTGGCGGCGTCAAGCGCATAAGCGGCCTCATCTACGAGGAGACTCGCGGCGTGCTGAAGATTTTCCTGGAGAACGTGATTCGCGACGCTGTCACCTACACGGAGCACGCTCGGCGGAAGACGGTTACCGCTATGGACGTGGTGTACGCACTCAAGAGGCAGGGACGCACGCTCTACGGTTTCGGCGGTTAATCGTTACGCCATTGTTGTATTGCTGTAGATTCATTCCGTTGCTGATGTAGTTAGGGTTTCTTTTTTATATTGAAATTGGTTTCGTGTAATGGTTTGCGCTGATTTGATCTGTTGTTTCTGGAATGAGAATGGGCCGGGTTCTTTTGACTAATTTATAATTTGGGCATGTAATGATAGCCTAGTATAGATGACTAAAGCCCATTTAAGGCCTAAAAACTACCGTGGCAATTTATTTATTTCAATGCTAACAAAGGCAAGGTTAGTATAGGATAGGATAGCATGTCGGCGGCAATCAACGTCAGACGACAATAATGAGTGATGCGGATGAAAGTATGATTATTATCTCTCAGCCACCTCCACAACATGTTTTCTGAGTTTTTTTCTGTCAAGTTGTAAGCATTAGGGATTCTAAAAAATTAAATTATTTTAAGCGAATCGGGATGTTTTATTATTCTGTTTTTGTGACTGCCTGACTGGCAAATGGTATATGGGCGTATAGAAAGCCACGTCAGTGTTATCCATTTTCAAACTCACGTTTCACATGTCGTCACTGTCTCATTGACAAGTTCACTTATACTATAATGACGGCGGTGGGGGGTTAGGTTTAGGGGCTGATTCAGCGTAAGCTGAATTGGTGAGTGAATGTGAATGATGTGCTGGTCATCAGTGGCGGATCCAGGATTGAGAATATGGTGGGTCAATTTTCATAAATCATTAATACAAGTAGTATATAAAATTTTATATACTTAGTAAAAGAAAATTTAAAAACAAAATATTATCTCAAAATAATTACAATGGTTTTAGAAAAGTTCTTATATTTTGAAATTCTTGTACAATATCATCTTATCAATACTTACGTTCATAAACAAATCTTGAAAATTGGAATTTAGGGCAAGAGACAAATTGGAATTCTCTAAAACATGATTTTGTAAATTGAAGTATACTGAAATTTTCCAAAATAGGGAAGAACAATTTGAACTTGAAATTGAAATTGTAATAGCAATAGGGATAACAAAGATTCAAACTAGAACTCTAATAAAGTATAAGAGAAGAAAAATGAAATGCAAAAAAATTATATAGGCTGAAATCTATTACATTTCAATTGAATTGAACTATATACTACTCATTTTTACACTATATTATTTAATTTCTTAATACTACTAAACTACTAATTTAAATTTTTAATGGTGGGTCAATTGACCCACCTTGTTTGGCTGTAGATCCGCCAATGCTGGTCATATGTTTTGGGTAGTATTAGAGTAATTAAGGAATGATTAATGATTTATTATAATTAGGGATAGAAAATCTATATTTTTTTTATTATAATATGAAATCGCGGAACATTTCTTTGCACGATTGGATTTTATGGAAAGAAGCAAATCAAATTGGATTCTTCTATCAGTGTGCACTAAAAAATACTAGTGGAAACAATCGTTCCTTTTCCCACTCACTCTACCCCATTTTCATCTTCCAGAGAATTCCTCTCCAGATCCGTCGAAACTGTCTGCACAAACCTATTATTCTTTACACTAAATTGCCTTTGAACAATCGCCGGAGGACATTATTGCCGTCATCGTTGCCGATACAGTGCTAGCCAACAGGGTTTCCCTCTTCGTGTTCCGCACATTCCGACAGCCCCCGGTGGTTGCCACTTTTCAAAGGTTAGGGTTCCAATGTTGAATACTCACAACTTATCGGCGGTCATTTTCATCAATGGAAGCAATTTTCATTTCGGTTGACACAATATTTCAATTTTGTTTGTGATTTTGATTATTATTATGCTAAGTCGACCTTTCTCCATAAATCCGGTGGTATTTATGAGGTTAAGTTTGGTATTTGTCTTTGTCATGTACCAGGATGATACACAATCCTTGTTTACAGAGTTTGTTCTAAATAAATATGTGGACATGGTTTGATTGTCACATATATATAAAGGTTACACAATACTTGTTTAAAGAGGTTTGTGTTGTTTGATAATCTTTTTTCTTTATTTTTTTGCACTCTGCTTCTCTCAAGTAAAATTGGATACTATTTTGGCATGCTGTTATTTTTAAACTAGGAGTCGTGTAATCTTGTATTATGTTCTCAGGAATAATTCATGTCTTTTGACCACTACCATTATATAGATGATGTAATTATTTAACCATGGTGTTTCATTTCAACAAAATTTGAGTTCACTGGCAACTTTCTATTTCTATTTTACTGATTCCCAAGAGATTTAGATTCTAGCATAAAGAGGTGAAATTGAGACATATTCATATCCAAAATTATAAGAACCTGTGTAAAACTATAGGTACATGATCTTGTGATTCACCAGCTATAATTTTGAAAAAAATTACATAACATATGATGTGTTTCAATAATGTCAGTGATAGTTGTATGTTACTTGTGTGCTAATCGAGTATGAACTATGTGTATAGTGTGATGAGTGTGCTAGTTATATGTGCTGATTGTATGTGTGAATTATGTGATTTGTTTTGTTATGACATATATGTGGTGGGTTTTTTTGGATTGTGTGATAGGTTTTGTTGAATGTATGTGCAGGTCTACACCATAACTAACGTCTTGAGAACGTGAAGGTTCTGGAAATTATTTTGTAGCGCAAATGATACATATTGTGATGTTTTCATAACGAGTAGGTGCTAGTTGTGGAATTAATTGTGATGATATAGTGATCTGACAGGAAACAAGATTATATGGGATATATACTGGAAATGTGATTAAATTTTCTTTATGCTATGTGTATTTTGATTACATGCTAGTCATGAATTGGAGTCGTGCTATTATATTTGTGATTAAGTGCTAGTCGCGGTGTGGAGTGTGATGATATATCCGGTGCTATTTTAATTTTGAATATGTGCTATTTGTAGTTGGGAAACGTGATGATGTATACGTGATTGGGAATGAGATAATATAGGTTATATCATGTAGTAGTTGTCCTATTTATTTTCTTATTTTAAATTTAGTCCTGGGATAAATATATATTAGATGAGATGTGTTGTTATATCATGTAATTACCATGTTTTTTTTTTTTTTTTCATGTTACTTATTCCAAATGGGGAACGTGTGGATATGTATAATCACCAATTGTGCTTATATAGCACCTTCAAAGTGGTGGATGCAATGCTTTCGAAGTTTACCGTGATGGTCGTGCTACATCATAACAACTTACCGCTCCAACAACTTGAGGGTGCTGGCTGGCATTTTTTATCCGCCTTCTGACGTTGTTGCCCAGGATGCGTTTCGTATTGATGTTGTTGGTTCTGATTCGTGAGGGGCGACTGCCGGTGTGGACTGGTGTAGGAAAAGAAAAATGGGCCTGCACACCAAGTTGCCATAAAGACAGCCAAGGTGTGATGTGAAGTATGTGCCTCGGGATATCATTCATTTGAGGCTAATGATTTTTTTGCTATTACATTCGAATATTTATGGATGTACCCCATCATACTTTTTTCTTTGATGTTTTTTTTGTGGTTTTTTTAAGTTTGCAGTTTTTTTAGATGGTTAATGGCCATGGTCATGATAATATGTTTGACTCCAATATACATTGTGTATTTTCGATTTTGGTTTGGTCATGCAATGGTGCTTTTGTGTAAGCATGCCCCCTGTAAAACTCAACTTTAGCACATCTGGTGCTACATTATGTATTGCGCTTTTTATCATTATTATAGATGGTTTTTTTCTAATTCACTACGACTTCAGTCGGCATCCCAAGCGCTCCGATGAAATCTTCACTGAGTGTCCGTTGTCACTATATATCATCCTGATCGGAGTTCGCAGAATGCACATCGTCCACGGTGTGTTCCGACCAGATCTCATCATCGTCAATGGGGGTACTGTTGAGGTTGAACATATATCAAGTGATGTAGTGCAATAATATGGGTGTTGAAATGGAGGTTGGGGATCGACGGGAATGGAGGTGAATGGTGATAGATTCTAAATCTACTCTACAACAATTAGGGTTAATTTAATGGATTAAAGCCACCCATGTTCAACACTCAATAGTGATGATAAATTCTCTTATGGAATGGATCTGTCATTGCGCAAATTAGGGATTTATTGTAGGCAACTGGATTTGGTGTTTCCATACACGGTCAGCGCACATGAATGGAATATTTTCAACTCCACCCTTCATAGCACCTTCATGGCACAACTCCAGAACATTCAGCGGGTGCTACATAATAGGCATGCAGCACCCTAACGGATCCGGTCAGTGGGTATATGTAATTGTATTTTTGGCAATCGAAGCAAGTTAATTAATCATTTGCTCCTTCCTTCGATTGTGAGTATTTTATTTTTAAGAGGTTGGATGGAAACTCGCACGATTGAATAAAAGAAAGAAAATGTCGGTTGTGGACTGGACTGTGGTCTAATGAGAGGAATAATACGAGTGAAACTTGAAGAAATCCTAGGTATTTATTTCATTCTCTACTTTTAGAAATTATATTGTGATCTATTTTGAATTGATTTTGTTCTTTTATAATGCCGCAATCTTCTTACTCTTATTATGGTTAAAATTAACTGAAAAATATTTATACTAGAATAAGAAAGAATTGAAAGAAAATAGGAGTAGGGGATCCACAAAACCTAGCCTTGTCCCCGTGAAAGCGTCCCAACCCTTATCGCGTTTTTTCTTCAGTGGCGGCTAACATTGGCGGCGGGTGGGGTGGGGATAGAGCTGTAAATAGAATAAATAGTTCGTGAGCTGAGCTCGTTTCGATACGTGTTCGTTCGTTAACAGCTTGTTCGGTAAGTTAAACGAATCGAGCTCAAACACATAATTTGGTTTGTGTGTTCGTTCGTTAAGTTTGCGAACAGTTCGGAATTCTTTTTTAATAGAATATATATTATAAAAATAAATATTTTATCTAGTTGTTCTTTTCATTTTTTATTTTTATTAATTTCACATTTCTTTCATAAATTATACTTCAATATATATTACATTTTCACACATAATTTAATTCTCAAACAAATAAATTTATTAATAAAATAAATGGTTCGTTACCTGAGCTCGACTAGGCTCGTGTTCGTTCATTATTAGCTCGTTCGTAAGGTTAAACGAACAGAGCTCAAACATGAAAATTGGCTCGTTAAGATTTTTGGCTCGGTTCGTGTTAGTTCGTTAAGCTTAACGAACAGCTTAACGAACAGAGCTCAAATACTTGAAGGTCGGTTCGTTTCGGCTCGTTAACAACTCTAGGTGGGGACACGGGCTAGGGCTAAATGGCCGGGGTGGCCGTGTGTACTTGGACCGGAAGGGTGAGCCCAATTCTGTCATTTATGGCCACCCACGAATTCACAAGTCACAACCTCGTCTTCATCTCTCTATAAATAATAGTAAATGCATCTTGTCCGTATCAATTCGGAGTACTTCGATGCAAACTGCGCCACCCATCCTCAATATACTAATAAACTCAGCGCTTTCCGCATTACTCACCCGTGTTTTGGAGAATCCTAGGATCCTGCCGCACCCCCGCATTACTTGGAATTCTACCACCCTGGATTGATTCACTTCACTCGTTAGGTACGTGCATTGTTCTGGGAGAGAGAAAAAACCTTCATTGATGGATGGATGGATGGGTATTCGATGTGGACTGGGAAGGACGTTATATTTTTCCGAATAAATAAAAACTCTTTTCTTTTTTGTTCATTGTTATGCTTGGTAGACGATTTCTGCGTTTCTTGGAGTGATTGTTACTGGGATTCCTGCTTTGCCAAGATCATATTTTTCTCACGAATTTGGATATGCCGAGGAGGCCTCTGTACTTCCATCTATCATGATCTTATATTATTATGTTACTTTGAGTAAATCTTGATGTTTTCGTCATCTCTCTCTTTAACATTAAACAACTCCCGAGTCCCACTGATGAATTTTAACCTCCAAAAACGTGTGAACAACTTCTGTGATTGTTTTATATGATGAAATCATTACACTTGTAATTATTACTCGAAGATATGTTTTTTTTTTTTTTTTTTTTTTTTTTTTTTTTTTTTTTATCGTCTGTTGAGATTTCCTCTTCGAAGTTTGATCTGGTGAAATTTTCTATTCATAGTTGGTGATTTGGGCACCTACGCATAAAGATCGCCTTAGTTGGTGATGCCGAAGCTTTTGTTGCTTTTGTTGGCTGTTATCTTTTATACTTCAGGAATAATGTCACAAATTGCATAAATATTCCTTGACATGGAAATAAAGAACAATTTACATTAAACATGCAGATATTGAGACCAATCTTTGATATTGTCTTCATCCTTTTACTATTATTTTGAATTTTTTTATTGTTAGTTTCTGCAGTCAAAGCTTGAACATGGGTTCCCAAGCAGTTGAGGCATTGATGCACGCTTCAGGGATTCATTTTTCCGGATTTCATTTAGAAAACACAGATTCGAGTACTGCTTTGGGAGACCGGAGAACGAATCCTGGTGAAAACATCAAGCAGCCCTTCATCATAGGTAGTGCAACTGTGCAAGCAGCCAATCATCTTATTTTCTTCATATATTCAGTAGTACAATTGAACTCCCGACTTTGTAACCATTTTCTGAATGTGGATGGAAATTGAAAAAAACTTCTTTGATGGTGCCAATATGTAATTAATTATATTGGTTAGATTTTTGAATGATGTGGCACATAGTCGTTGTGCATCCCAGACAACTTTTGAGCCAACTAAAAGTCTCTTATCTACAAGGAATGATGTATTCCTCACTATTTGAATTATAAACCTACCATTGATCTGGTCTTTTTTGGATTCTCCTCACAAATATCAACCTGCAGAACATCAATTGTTGCCATTTTACATGTCTGTAAAATATACTATATATTGTAAGAACTGAAGTCATGATGTGTGGTAATGATCCTTTATGGGTTTGAAGTGATAGAATTGTACATGTGACAGGTGACCGTTTAGAAGAATGGCTTTTGCAGCTACTGTAAGCAAGACGAGTGTATTTAGGGAAACCCAAACTCGTGGCTTACTCGAGTTGGAATCTGATTTAATCCGTAACCATGTTTTCTCATCTAGTATTCTTAGAGCAACATTTTTTAAACCTTCTTTAACGATTCATTAGTAATTTATACATATTGAATGCTAATCATCTTGATCACGCTGTGCTGCTTACCAGGAGTTGCTGGAGGTTCAGCATCTGGGAAGACTACTGTATGTGATATGATTATAGAACAGCTTCGTGATCAGCGTGTTGTTCTTGTTAATCAGGTATTCCCATATTAGTGTAGTGTCTGTCTTCCTGTTCTCTATGTAAGAATAAATAAATGCCCAATAAGGCCATTGAACCCATTAAATTTAGCCTATATAGCTTGTGTGAATTCATGTCAAATTTTCTCTCCAAATCAAGTTGTTTGTAATGAATTTCTCTTGGTTATTTATTTTCTTTTGCTCCCCTTTGCATATTTCTCATAAATTCTGGTGGTTGATTCTGATATGTGCTGCATACTTTTATATATATAAATTTCGGAGTTTATGAATAATATTGCTCCCCTTTGTATTCCCTTGTCCATACTATAAAATCTGAAAAAGGTTCCAAGTTCCAACTATTAGTCAGTTTCTTGTATGACAGTGCCACCCCATTTAAAGCCACCAAAGTTAGTTTAACTGAACCCCGGGTTTCTAAATTTCTTTGACAAGTTGTGCAATTTGTCCTTCTGTGGAATCAACTTTCTGTTAATATACCTGATATATTTTGGCAGGATTCCTTTTATTACAATTTGACACCCGAGGAACTGAAAAAGGTCCATGAATACAACTTTGACCATCCTGGTGTGTGCTATATCAAAATTTAAAGTCTATCCTTTTCCTTGAGATTCTTCAATTTTTATTGAGAACTTGTTAATTCGCTATTTTCTGGTTAAGGTGGAAACTTTATTACCGCGGATTGTGTTTTGATACCATTCTTTGTTATTGGGAGGATGAAAGCTGTTAAAGTTTAAAAGTATGGTTGATAGTTGATCTGTTTAGTCTGTTCACATATTGAAAGCCATCTGACCATTCATAATTCCGACATTCCTTTGGACTGTTTCATTGTATCTGCATCCATTCTTTGATTTAATTAATGTTTAGTGATCATTATATACTTGTGTCCCCTGTTGAAAATTATCTGTTTTTCTCATTCTCTATGGTTCAGATGCATTTGACACTGAGCAGTTATTGAGTGCTCTGGAGAA
This sequence comes from Hygrophila difformis, assembly GCA_030278955.1. NCBI lineage: Eukaryota > Viridiplantae > Streptophyta > Magnoliopsida > Lamiales > Acanthaceae > Hygrophila > Hygrophila difformis. Next base: position 2,804,644 of record JAOANR010000009.1, read on the forward strand.
ACTGAAGCATTTTCAGGCAGTGGATGTTCCCATATATGATTTCAAGAGTTATAAAAATGATGTCTTCCCCGCACGAAGAGTAATTTTCTTTGCTTCTCTATTTCAGCATTTCATGTTTTCTTTTTCAACATATGACCCCATTGTTACATTTGGAAGGTAAATCCCTCAGATGTCATTATTTTAGAAGGAATACTTGTGTTTCATGATCCACGTGTCCGCAATCATATGAACATGAAGATATTTGTGGATACAGGTTCTTTTCATTCCTTTCTCCATTATTTTCTGCAATTTGAAGTCAAAGTTATGATGGCGTGTGCAGTTTGAGAGGCTTTATACAGTTTCTATTAATCTTACAATCTGTACTCAAAACATCCATTTTCCAGTGCAGATGCTGATGTACGCTTAGCAAGGAGAATAAAGCGTGACACAGTAGAAAAGAGCAGAGACATCGGTATGGTTCTAGATCAGGTAGTGAAATGTTTCTTGTTTCGATAATATCTAGATGGACTTGATGCCTTTGTTTCATAGTGACCTGATGGTTCACACAATTTTTGGTTTATCTGAATGCAGTACTCAAAATTTGTAAAGCCTGCTTTCGATGATTTTATACTTCCAACAAAAAAATATGCTGACATTATCATTCCTCGGGGGGGAGACAACCATGTCGCCATCGACTTGATTGTCCAACATATTCGGACTAAACTTGGTCAACACGACCTCTGTAAAATATATCCTAATTTATACGTGATTCAATCAACTTTTCAGGTATTATTTTCAGTTTCTAACTTGTTGAAGAGTCAGTTCTTTCCCCATTTCTGTTGATTGTTTTTCTTGTGCAGATACGGGGCATGCATACCCTTATACGCGATGCTCAAACAACAAAACATGACTTTGTCTTCTATTCTGATCGGTTGATCCGATTGGTAGGTTTGTTTATTTTATAAGAGGTATTTCTGCATCTGCTTCCATGTTGTTTGGTTCAAACACCATTGCCTGCTCAACTTTCTCACTTGGGATATTTTCATTTACTTTTACCTCAGGTTGTGGAGCACGGTCTTGGGCATCTCCCATTTACTGAAAAACAGGTGATCACACCAACTGGTAAGTTTGTATTCTCAATTTTCTTTAAGTAACATATTGACAACCTTGCATTTTATAACTGAGATGTTGCTCTGTTAATGTAGGATCTGTCTACACTGGAGTAGACTTCTGCAAGAGATTATGTGGCATCTCTGTTATTAGAAGGTGTATTGATCATCTCTGACCTTTTTCTTCTCATAGGGTACTAATGTTTTTTTTTTTTTTTCCTTGCCTTGTTGCTTGCAACGACAAAATTAACGAACTCACCAAATCTTTCATTTCAAACGCTGTGCAGCGGTGAGAGCATGGAGAACGCATTGCGTGCTTGCTGCAAAGGAATAAAAATTGGCAAAATTCTCATCCACAGGGAAGGCGACAATGGAAAACAGGTAAGAGCACGCATAATGTTCGTTGATGCCACATTGTTTAGGAGGTTTATTTTGATGAACTGGCTCTGTTTTTGTACGGCAGCTGATCTATGAAAAACTTCCCCACGACATCTCAGATAGGCACGTCTTGTTGTTGGACCCAATTCTCGGAACAGGTCTGTATTTATGTTAGAACAACGCGTGCTGAAATTATTTTCTGTAAACAATGGATATCTCATCGTGATTTATTCATATAAGCTAACCTTTCTTTTCCTGCAGGGAACTCTGCTGTCCAAGCTATTACTCTACTCATCAAGAAGGGCGTTCCTGAATCCAACATCATATTCCTCAATCTCATTTCCGTAAGAATGCACTATTTTTGCTACTCCCTTACAATCTGAATAAATCCAAATTGAATTCATTCGTCTACTGAACTCCCTTACAATCTCATTTTAATTCAGGCGCCTCAAGGAATACACGTGGTGTGCAAACGTTTCCCTCGGTTGAAGATAGTGACGTCTGAGATAGAATTTGGGCTGAACGAAGAATACCGGGTGATTCCAGGCATGGGAGAGTTTGGAGACAGATACTTTGGCACAGATATTGATTGAAAAACAAAAAGGTTTCCCATTGCCATTCCTGCAGAGAGTTTCTTTAACCAATATCGGTTTATCCGTATGTCCCAGAGATTCCAAATTCTAAAAAGCGGGACCAGTTTTTGAACATACACATACTACATTTGAATTTTGATGAGCTATACGGCTAATATTAATATTAATTTGATTGATTGATTCCATGGTTGCTCATCAGTTCAAGTAATTTGATGAGATAAATGTTGTTCTGTGCTTCAATTTCTCTGTAACTAAAATCAATTACAGTACAACTTTCTTTGTATGTGTTTCCACAACATGCATACGTTATAAACACTCATTTATTTCTCAGAATTCTACTACGGATGGGCAGGATAGGGTTGGATTGGATTTTGTGAATTTTGATATTAATTCAGTGGTTTAGGATGGAGGAAGAAAAAAGGATGGAGGCTTTAAATTTTAGATGTGATTGATATTTGGATGGAGGTGAAGTTTTTGTCTTTAAACATGGAGTCGAATTGGGCATGATGACTGCAAAATTAATACGCACCCAAAAGATCTAACCAGAAGCACTTGAGGAAAGAATATAGAAATACAATAGTGAGAAAAACTGAAACAAAAACAATGCTCTTGTTGAGAGTCGAACTCAAGACCTCCCGCTTACTAAACGGGTGCTCTAACCAACTGAGCTACAAGAGCTTGTATTGTAAATAAGAACTTTTTTTTTGTAGATATTCAATTGATTTAAACTTTTTTTTTTTTTATTTTTTATTTTAAGTATTTCTCATGTATGTTGTTTAACGTGGCACCAACTGGGCTGGGCCTAAAATCCTTTAAATTCTAAAGGACGATTACTAGTACGGTTAGAGCCTGTTTGTTTTACTTTTTTTTTTCTTCCTTTTGACTTCTCCTTCACCAAAAAGTCATTTTTTAATTTTTTTAGCTGTTTGTTTTGACTTTTTAAAAAAGTAAAAGGAGAAGCAGAAGTTAAAATTCTCATTTTTTTTAAAAGTAAGTAGGGGGTTATTTTAAAAAAATGAGAAGTCATTTTGGAATAAAAATACAAAAATATCCCCATCTAATAAGGAAATAAAATCAACACTAAATATTATTATAAGATTTATGCACATTTTAGTAATTTTAATGCATAAAAAGTCATTTTACGTATAATTCATCCAAACATGTTTCATTTGAAAAGCAACTTTAAAAATTTCAATCCAAACAATTATTTGAGCTGCTTTTGCTTTTGAATTCTCCTTCTATCTCCTTCTCCTTTTTCCACTGACTTCTCCTTTTTTTTAAAAGCCAAAACAAACAAGCTCTTAATTTAATACTTCTATCATATTTTCCTTGTCATAAATTGAATACATGGAATATATTTTTCTATATTTTTATATAAGAAATTATTTGATTTTCCATATAAAAAACACAAGTAAATCTCATTCAACTCAGTACTATTATTTGAATGCTAAAGAGATTGGGAGGGTGGGAATCATCAATAATCATGACATGACTTCACATTAGTCCAAAGCGGAAGGTATGGTGTGGAATATGAATAGTAAGTACTACTACAAGACTAGATAATAATATTACAAGATGACCAAGACCTTATATATTGTACGGACCACCTAAGCTATGATGAGTAATAGTATATGGAAAGACACAAAGCTGCTACTTTTTAAAGGAATAAAAAAGCCAATCTCTTTTCTAGTCTTCGCTATGAAGTCTTCACCTCTACTATACAACTCTTTGCCTTAGGCCCTTAGCCACTATATAAGTATTTGACACTTACACTTAACCACAACTCACCTTCACTATTTCAAGGTGGGTTAAATTTGTCAAGAGTCCTATCTTTCATATATACCTCAACTCTTTTCTCTTGTTACTACTAACTAACAGAAAATGTTCACTGCAGGCGGGATTGATCGATTCTCGATGATGATCGTGCCTTGTTAGATACACTTAATTACAAGGTACGAACACTCCAGTTTCTTCTGTTTGTTTGGTGTTGGTGAATGTGATTGCAATTGTCAGATTTTGCCATATGTGGATTGCAATTGTATGTTACTCCTATCATATTTGGTGTGGGATTTGGGTGGTGATGGATGATATATGGATCCAGTTCTTGATTTTGTGTTTGCTTTCTGAATTAGATCTAACACTGTGCTGTGCATATATACTCATCGTAAAGTGGACTCAACAGTTAAAAAAGGCTAAAGTTGCATTAATAATTCAAAAAGGAAAATTTAAAATAAAGAAAAAAGCTTGATTATTGGACAGCAGGACTTGAGTTGATGATATTAACAACTTTAAAAAATACAGTAGACTAGGGATGATGATCTTGATAAGTCTATTACTTTCGGAATTGGAGAGAATTGTCGGCTGGTAAGTTTGGATAGGAAAAAATGCTATTCATATAACCTTAGAAGTCCATTTTCATTGTTCCGGCACATGATTTCCGCTCCCAAAAAGACTGGCAATTAAGAACTTTGATGAACTGAAAATTTTAAATTCAGATCGAGGAAAAAATGGGTTTTGTCGGCAGCATCTTCCGATTCTTGTCTTGTCAAAGAGAGGAAGATAACGAGGAGGAGGAAAGGGAGCGTTCGGCCAACCGGAACCACCTGTATAGAACCCTTCCCGGCTTGCCCGTACGACCGAACGTCGTCCATCGGACAGCCTCCTACTACTGCTGCAGCAGCAATAGTCCTACTTCCAACATCAGCTCCTCCGATAATTCACCTAATAATAATAAACTGTTGTTCCTCCTCAGCTTCATTTACAGACCTATTAAGTTCGTATTGGGCAAATTATTCTGGCCCATCTCCCTCCTCCTTCCATGGCCCCGAAAATCACACCATCAAATTCTTCCTGTCCAACGTCCAGAACCGGCAGTAACCTGCTACGACCACCACTCTTCATTGCTTCAAAACCTTATCGTTTCCTTACATGGCAATGATTCCATCAGAAAACCTCCCCCGAGAAGTGATTCAGTCCGAAAAGCACCCCTGACAAGTGCCCCAGCTGCCCCTGCCAAGGCAGCATCCGTCGTAACAAAGTGGCCACTTGATGATCCTCAGCCTCACCTGCCATACAAAACTTTTCCTGTCTTTGCCAATGCCAAGTCAATACTTGCCCCTGTAAAGACTTCACCTCTTAATGATCCTCAGCCTTGCCCATCGTACAAAAATGCAATCCAAGACTCCATTTTTATACCAAAAAAGGTTTCAGTTAAAAGTGAACCCAAGAAAAGGCCTGAAGAGGTGAAAAAGGAGGAGGTGGTGGTGGTTATAAAGAGGCCAATGCACGAAGGGCGGTGGATCAAACACTACAGCAGCCGCCACCGGATCCTCCTGGTAGGCGACGGCGACTTCTCATTCTCCGCTTGTTTAGCCACCGCCTTCGGCTGCGCCTCCAACATGATTGCCACCTCTCTGGACTCCAAAGGTATATATCTATAAACCCTAACTACCCAATTACCACCTTGTGTTGTTCATTTCTTTCCATGTGCTAACTTCGATTGAATGAAATTTCCTCAGAATTCCTGAGTAAGAATTACAAAATAGCCGAATCAAACCTGAGTGAATTGAAAAAAAGGCAGTGCAAAGTCCTGCACGGCATCGACGCCACCAAAATGTCGACACACCAGCTGCTCGGACACCTCAACTTCGACCGAATCATTTTCAACTTTCCGTTCGCCGGATTCTTCAAAACCCTGCCGCGCGACGCCCAGCTCAAGTAAGCCACAAGTAAATTACTCGTCTGTCTGAAACTACATTAATGAACTGATTGAGTAATTAAACACACGCACTCACTGGCCGGCAGGAAACACAGGAGACTGGTGAGCATGTTTCTGAAGAACGCCAAGGAGATGGTGAGTGAAAATGGGGAGATCCATATATCGCACAAGACCAACGGTTTCCACGTGGAGTGGAAACTGGAGTGCGTGGCTTCTTCACACAGGCTGAGGCTGATCGAGGCGGTGAAATTCAGTGTTGAGGATTATCCAGGGTACAATACCAAGTGTGGATTTGGAGGAGACAATAACTTCGATTGCAATCCCAGCAAAACCTACAAGTTTGGGATTAAGTGGGTTCGTTCTTAACTTAATTGGTCCTGTCTGTGTTTGTGCATGCTTTTATGAATTAAAGACTATATATATATATAGTTGTTTGTAAATTGGATTTGGAATTATGGATGGTGTGTGTTTGATATGGACTGGTAAATGGTAACAATATGAGTGGAGCTAGTGCCTAGTTGTGTGTGTATTTGATCTTGATGGACTGGTAACTAAACACCCAAAGGCTATTTAAATTGAATACCCTTTCTTGACAGATTTCCCACACATTTAACAAAAGCAATGAGCGACGACAGTAGACGACAAGAGACGTCAATAAAGCCTTATTCTTTCCTCCAACCAAACCACCAACATTTTCATCACAAAATTGCTAGTCATATTCTTGTGAGATTAAATTTATTGGCAGGCTGGGAAATACACTTTTTGCTCTTCTTCCTCAGAAGAGTTTAGTCAACTCGAGTTCGCCCTATATATATAAGCTCCCATCTCTAGAACCGAAGGTTTATAGAGAAAAGAAAGTAAAATTCAACTACTTGAAAACTAGTCTCATCCTTATCCCACTCCTCTATGTTGATTCATACCCCTGTAATATTTATTTCCTTCTCTCCTTTTAAGGACGTTGCAAAAAGCGATCTAACCAATACTTGAGGAAAGAATATACAATGGATGTAAAAACTGAAAATAGAAAAATTGCTCTTGCCGAGAGTCAAACTCAAGACCTCCCGCTTACTAAATGGGTTCTCTAACCAACTAAGCTACAAGAGCTTGGGTAATTCTTTCTCCGTTTTTTTTATTGTTAGCTACATTGGACATTTTGCTACTGTTCATTAAACTGCTTTGATTTCAATTTTCTCATAGTTATACAAATTAAAATATAGTTATGTGTGATCTTGTTAGATTCGTCCCGTCCCATAGTTTTTAAATATGAGACTTTTAGAATTTTTACTCTTACGGAACTTAAGTTATTAATGATTTAAAATGTGTATTGGACTGTGTGCAATGTGGGTCCGTAGCAAACAAATAAAAACAGAGGAAGTAATTCAAAAATACTACTTATATACTTTATCCGTTTTTAAATTATTGCCCCCAAACCAAAATTTGGTACTGTTCATTGCACTGCTTTGATTTCAATTTTTATCATAGTTATAAAAGTTAAAATATAGTCAAATGAGATCTTGTTAGATTCGTCTCGTCTTTTAGTTTTTAAATATCGAACTTTTAAAATTTTTACTTGTACCGAATTTGAGTTATTAATGGTTTAAAATATACATTAAATTACATGCTGAGTGGGTCCTTATCAATTAAAAGAAAATGGGGGAAATATATTTTATTTCATCCTTTCTTTTAATTTAAAATTTTTATACAGTGTTGTGATATGTGGCACTAATTGGGTTGGGCCTAATATCCATACTGTTTAAATTCTAGAGGACGATTTTTATTCTTTTGTGATTATTGATTATCGTGATATGGTTTCTTAGTGCATCTCCAATAGCCAACACCAAACTCAAACCTATTTTACAATAAATGTCACATCAAACAGTAATTAATCTCCAATCATTTACACTAAACTCAAACTTAAAAGAATATTCTCTATATATTCTGTTTCATACAAACTTATTTATCTTTTCAATCATACCCTTGATTTCTTATAAATTATACATTAACCCCACATAAATTCAATACAAATTCATCTACGTATTTCAATAATGTTGGAGGATCCGATGTTGATTTAGATGACTATTAACTTAATTTTCCATTTGCGTAGTTATTTAGTTGTTTAATATTATATATTTTTTTAAGTATTTGAGATGTGTTATGTTTAATTATATTTTCATATGCTAATGTAATTTTTTTATTGATTGCTAAGATTGTACCAAAACTTTAAAAATTTAGTTATCTTTATGTTTAAAATTTATTTTATAAAGAAACCTTAAATTTTCTAATCTAATTAAATATAAAATTAATTTAATAAAAAAATTATATGAAGTATAAAATTATCAAGCATAATACAAAATTAGATCAATATTCAACTTGCAACAATTGGAGGGATGAAATTGCAATTAATTTAATTGCAAAAAGTGATATAGGTTTTGAGTATTTACTATTCATAAAACTCAAAAAACTTAAAATAGGTTTGGTTTTAGAGTATTGTTGGAGAGAAGATGACACCCCATTTTGGGTTTTAGGGGACCATTGGAGATGGTCTTATGTTGGAACCCATTTCTCCCGTATGTGTTGGTGTCTTCTCCAACTGTTAAATAAAAAAATTGTATTAGTTGTACGGTATAGATCAGATTTGATTAAAAATATAATTGTAATACTTTATTATTTTATTTTTTTTATTGTCATTTGCACATCATTGGGTTTTCAGCTTTATTTAAAACTAAATAATTAGAATTAGTACGCATATCTCTTTCCTTCCTCTGTATCTTTACCTTCATCTTCCTCTGTATATTTCCCGTTATTTACTTCAGAAGCTAGAGAACGAAAACTTGGGTTTGATAAGAAATAGCTAGAACTGAATGTGGAAAGGAATAAATTTTATTTACTTGAAAAGTTTTATATATTTGAGAGAAGGGATGCCATATTTCGTGAAGTACTGTGAATAGGTATGAGCAAAGGAATTGTATCTGTATGTATACATAACATTCTGTCTTCCTCAATGAAGCATTATGTATTGTATTGGTAACCATATTATCTTTTGTCTTATATTGATAGCATTATGTTCTGGTATCATTAACATTCTGTTTTTATTTATTTAACATTCTGTTTTAATTTCATTATCATTCTTTTTTCATTTGTTTAACATTCTGTTTTGATTTCATTATTATTCTTTTTTCATTTGTTTAACATTCTGTTTCAATTAATATTCTGAGTTCATTAATATTCTATTCTGATTTTATTAATATTCTACTTTTATTTGCTTAATATTCCGTTCCCAACTAATTAGTACAATATTCTGTTACGAATTACATTCTGCAATGAATTACATTCTGTTTTCATTACATTCATATAATTACTTGTGTTTTACGTGTCTTTACTTGGGAGGGTGGGCATCATCAATAATCATGACATGACTTCACATTAGTCCAAAGCGGAAGGTTATGGCGTGGAATATGAATAGTACTACAAGACTAGATAATAATATTACAAGACCACCAAGACCTTATATATTGTACGGACCACCTACCTAAGCTATGATATGAGTAATGGAAAGACACAAGACTGCCACTTTTTAAAGGAATAAATAAGCCAATCCCTTTTCTAGTCTTCGCTATGAAGTCTTCACCTCTACTATACAACTCTCTGCCTAAGCCCTTATATATATATATGGAGTATATATAGGCACTTACACAACTTCAACGCACCTTCAATATTTCAAGGTTGGTTAAATTTGTCCGAGTCATATCTTTCATACATACCTCAACTCTTTTATCTTGTTACTATAACAGAAAATGTTCATTGCAGTCAGGATTGATCGATCCGCGAAGACGATCGTGCCTTTTTAGATACACTGAATTACAAGGTACGAACACTCCAGTTTCTTCTGTTTGTTTGGTATTGGTGAATGTGATTGCAATTGTCAGATTTTGCCATTTGTGGATTGTATGTTATCATATTTGGTGTGGGATTTGGGTGGTGTTGGATCCCGTTCTTGATTTTGTGTTTGCTTTGTGAATTAGATCTAACACTGTGCTGTGCATACTCATCGTAAAGTGGGTTCAAAAGTTAAAAAAGGCTAAAGTTGCATTAATAATTCCAAAGGAAAAATTAAAATGAAGAAAGCTTGATTATTGGACACCAGGGCTTGAGTTGATGATATTAACAACTTTAAAAAATACAGTAGACTCGGGACGATGATAAGTCTATTACTCTTGGAATTGGAGAGAATTGTTGGTTGGTATGTTTGGATAGGAAAAAAATGCTAGTATTCATATAACCTTATTAGAAGTCCATTTCCATTACATGATTTGCCCTCCCAAAAAGACTGGCAATTAAGAACTTTGATGAACTGAAAATTGTAAATTCAGATCGAGGAAAATGGGTGTCCGCAGCATCATCTTCCGATTCTTCTCTTCTCAAACAGAGGAGGAGCAAAGGGAACGTTGCGCCAACCGGAACCGCCAACCGGAAAATGGCTTGGCCTACTACTACTGCAATAGTCCTACTTCCAACATCAGCTCCTCCGAAAGTTCAACTAATAAACTGTTTTCCCTCCTCAGCTTCATTTGCAGACCTATTAAGTTCATATTGGGCAAATTATTCTGGATAATCTCCCTCCTTCGATGGCCCCGAAAATCACGTGATCAAATTCTTCCTGTCCAACGTCCAGAACAGGCAGTAACCTACGACCACTCTTCATTAATGCTTCAAAACTTTATCTTCTCCTTACATGGCAATGATTCAATCAGAAAACCTCCCCCGAGAAGTGATTCGGTCCGAAAACCACCTCTGACAAGTGTCCCTGCCCCTGCCAAGGCAGCATCCGTCATAATAAAGTGGCCACTTGATGATCCTCAGCCTCCCCTGCCATACAAAACTTTTCCTGTCTCTGACAATGCCAAGCCAATTCTTGCCCCTGTAAAGACACCACCACTAATTAATAATGATCCTCAACCTTGCCCGTCGTACAAAGATGCTGTAGTTACATCTCCTCAGCCGAAAAGTGGGGGCCAGCCAGAAGGGGTGACAGTGTCCGTGCCCAAATTCACGGCCTCGTTTGCATCCACTACTACTGCAGAAGATAATAAAGCAATCCAAGACTCCTTTGTTATACCAAAAAAGGTTTCGGTGAAAAGAGAACCCAAGAAAAGGCCTGAAGAGGTGAAGGAGGAGGAGGTGCTGGTGGTTGTAAAGAAGCCACTGCACCAAGGGCGGTGGATCAAACACTACAGCAGCCGCCACCGGATCCTCCTGGTAGGCGACGGCGACTTCTCATTCTCCGCTTGTTTAGCCACCGCCTTCGGCTGCGCCTCCAACATGATTGCCACCTCTCTGGACTCCAAAGGTATATATCTAAAAACCCTAGCTACCACCCAATTCCCTTGTGTTGTTTATTTCTTTCAATGTGCTAATAATGAAATTTCCTCAGAATTCCTGAGTAAGAATTACAAAAGAGCTGAATCAAACCTAAGTGAATTAAAAAAAAGGCAGTGCAAAGTCCTGCACGGCATCGAAGCCACCAAAATGGCGACACACGAGCTGCTCGGACACCTCAACTTCGACCGAATCATTTTCAACTTTCCGTTCGCCGGATTCTTCAAAACCGAGCCACGCGACGCCCAGCTCAAGTAAGCCACAACCCACAAGTAAATTACTCGTCTGTCTGAAACTATATTAATGAACTGATTGAGTAATTGAACACACGCACTATGCAATATGCATCACTGGCCGGCAGGAAACACAGGAGACTGGTGAGCATGTTTCTGAAGAACGCCAAGGAGATGGTGAGTGAAAATGGGGAGATTCATATATCGCACAAGACCAACGGTTTCCACGTGGAGTGGAAACTGGAGTTCGTGGCTTCTTTACACAGGCTGAGGCTGATCGAGGCGGTGAAATTCAGTGTTGAGGATTATCCAGGGTACAATACCAAGTGTGGATTTGGAGGAGACAATAACTTCGATTGCAATCCCAGCAAAACATACAAGTTTGGGGTTAAGTGGGTTCGTTAACTTAATTGGTCCTGTCTGTGTTTGTGGCTTTGTGCATGCTTTTATGAATTAGAGACAATATATATATATATATATATATATATATATATATATATGTTGTTTGTAAATTGGATTTGGAATTTGGATGGTGGTCTGTTTGATGGACTTGTAATAAACACCCAAAGGCAATTTAAATACCCTTTAATTTCTTGACAGATTTCTTACACATATAACAAAAGCAATTTTCGACGATAGTATACGACAAGAGACGTCAATAAAGCATTATTCTTTCCTCCACCCAAACCACCAACATTTTCACAAAATAGCTAATGCCATATTCTTGTGAGATTAAATTTATTCATTGTTTTGCAAAAAAACGGGAAAAAAAAAAAATTCGTTCTGGTGTAGTTAAATTTTTAATCTTTATTCAAAATATAAACTTTCCAAGAGATTATTACTTTTAAGATTATATTTAGAAACAGTATAATGTAAAATTAGAAATTTAACATTTATCATAATTAATTTTACTCACTCAAACCAAATAGGGTTGAACTAAGTGATACGAGGCTGTCTTAGAATAAAGATGGAAATCTTAATTTTATATTGGGAGAATGTTAGTTGAAAATGCACTGTTAATGATTAGGTGATTAATATATTCTGTCCGGTAATGATGCATTTATTTTTAGTGCCGGTTGACTATAACAAATTATAAAGAAAGATGGGAGGGGGTATACAATTACAAACTACAAAACGAATAGCAAAGGAAAATTGAGGAATTTACTCACATCGAATTTGGAAGGGAGCATGCAATATCCTATATTTTGTTAGTTTAGTTTTTTTTTTTCCCTATCCGGCAATATGAACGTTATAAACATTTTGAATCTTTCTTATGGAGTAAACATTTTGAATCATTTTATATATATTTAAAAAGAAATATAGAAGTATGAAACTATTTTAAGCAATTTTGGCTAGTCTTATTTTTAGGAGGACGTGTGTTGAATATTGTACTGTAGTAGTGTAGTTTTTTTTTTGCTTCACACTGTAGTAGTGTCGTTGATCATTATTATTGAAAAGGGAAAAAAGAAAATTGTATTACCACCCAAATAGTATTTCCATATTTCATGTCATATAGAGTACTAGTACTAGTACTAAAAGTCTAAAACACAATGATACTAGTACTCCCTCCGTCCCGCGAAGATTGAAGTCTTTCTTTTGGGCACGGTAATTTAGGTAGTGGAGTTTAGTAGTTAAAGTGGTGTGGGTATTTGTGTTTAAGATTATAATGAATTTTGATATTGTTTATTGTTTAACTTTGACTTAATATTATCGTAGTGATGTAATTTGAGAAAAATATTCAAGTGTGGTCTTGTTAGAATCGTCTAATCGTGTAGTTTTAGAATATATATTTTATACAATTTTTATTTGTATCAATTTTGTAATATTAAGAGTTAAAGAAATATAAGGGACTTTGTGTAGGAAAGTAATAATGCATTGGAATTTGTGCAGAATAGTAAAAGTAAGTATTTTTAATGGGATTTGACAATAATTAAGATTCTAATCAAACTTATATTAATTTAATTTTTCTAAAAACGGAAAAGGTTCAAACTTCGTGGGACACCCCAAAAAGGAATAGGGTTCAAACTTCGTGGGACGGAGGGAGTATAAAATTATAAATTACTCCTATTGCTTTGATGAAATTATTTGATGTACTACTGTTTATCCAAAACTTCACGAGGAAGAAAAAACCCCATTGGCCACACGGAGCCCCACATATATTAGATTCCCCATGTTGCCCCACCCTTACCGTGTGTAACGATTCGTGTTCCCCATTCCACCAATGGCATTTTCGTCATTTGAGTCTCCTCCTAACTTTTTGGTTGAAATACAGGAGACACCGGAGTCCCTGGACGATGATAGTAATCAAATTGCCAAGTCGTCCTCCTCTTCCTTCCTTCCTTCCCCACTACTTTTAAATTTTCGCACTCCACTGCTCAGTGGAGAGAGAGAGCAACCGGATATTTCGCTGCAATGGAGTCCATGTGGGGAAGACCAGAGAGGTGGATCAACCACTACTCCTCCAACCATCAGATTCTTCTCGTCGGCGAGGGTGACTTCTCCTTCTCCTTTTCCCTGGCCAACGCTTTTGGTTCCGCCAGTAACATTGTCGCTACTTCACTCGACACTAGGGGTATGCCGCTCGCCCTCTGCTCCTCAGTCTTTTCGGGGTGTTTATGATTTCTCGATTTCCATGTTATGGCAGTTTTTTCATTTTTTATTTATTTAAAAAAAAAAAACACCTTCGGTTATGATATTTTCTGTGTTTATGTGCGATATACAGTTGTTCTATACGTTATGATTGTAGTTAGTTACGCTCTTTGGCGTAACTCGCTCTCTTTACGGATTCATGATTGGTTTCGCGGGGGTTCGTGTGACTCCAGGGCTTTTTGTTTGGTAAAATTTGGGAATCTCCTTGTTAGAAGTGTTAGAATAGCCGCAGGATTTTGTTGTTTTTTAAAATTATTTATTCCTTTTTCTGAGCCAGATGAATTGCTGAAATACCGGTGTGCAAGTTTTCATTTGGATCGCTTGAGAAACTTTGGAGCAACTCTGTGCTACGGCGTGGACGCTACCCTGATGAGTTTTCTTTATCCTGCTCTGTGGGGGAGGAAATTTCATCGCATCATCTTCAATTTTCCCCACGCCGGATTTTTCGGCAAGGAGGACAACCCGGATCTCATAGAGTAACTAACCCTCTCCGCCCTATAGTCTTGCTGTTTATATACTCTATTTGTATTCTTTTGTTGCTTTATCTTTGAGAAATGTTTGTGCTCTTCTGATCCTGATGATGTTTGGAATAGGTCATTTTCCTTTTGTTGCTAGAGGAGGTTTTTATGTTTATTATTGCACTTGTGCAGGATGCATAGAAATCTCGTCCGGGGGTTCTTTCGGAATGCACGCAAAATGCTGGTACCCGGAGGCGAGATACATGTGAACCACAAAGTCACTCATCCATTCTGTGACTGGAAAATTGAGGAACTTGCATTGGAGTGTGGGTTGTACTTGGTTGGTCGAGATATGTTCAATATCGCCGACTATCCGTACTATGTAAACAAGAGAGGATCGGGGCCACGACCGGATGATCCATTCCCCCTCGGTGACTGCAGAACCTTTCGCTTCAAAGTGGTGAGGCCCCCCTCTTCTTCTGAAAGCATTCCTGAATTGAGGAGGAACCTGCAGTATGGTCAGTATCACCCTGTCTCCGTGCAGCCACAACCAACGTATCATCGACCAGTGCAGCCAGCCCCATCCGTATCGCCACATTTTACTGGTGGAGGCTATATCCAGGAGTACAAGAGTGGCGCCGTCTTGCCTAATGAACAAGCAGCAACCCAGCGCCAGAAGGTATACGGTGGTGGGTATCTGGAGGAATCGTTTGGAAGCAATGGGTATGATGCGCGTGAATCTGTTGGTGGTGCATGGAACACTACTGGCTTGGAGACTTTCATGGGTGAAGCGCCGGGGAGATCATCACTGAGCAGACATGTTCCCATTGTGGAAGAACCCAGCTATGACATTGACGATGAATGGAGAATTCAACAGTCGAGAGAGAAGGTGTCGAGGTTTGGTTTTTGGTACTAAAAGTGTAGAGTTTTGAGCATAAATCCCACAAACTCAAAACTCTACACCAAACTCAAAAACTATCAATCCCAAATTTCTGATTTTGAAAAACTCCAATCTATCTGCAAAATCCCAAATTATTTTGATCAAATCCCAATTTTTAACTCCAAACTCCAACTCTAAATTCTAAATTTCAAAATCCCAACTTTTAACTCCAAATTCTGAATTCCAAAATTTAAAACTCCAAATTCAAAACTCTGAATCCTAAACTTCAAAATCCCAATTTTAAACTCCAAATTCAAAATCCCAAAATTCAGAACTCCAAATACAAAACACTAAATTCTAAATTTCAAAATCCAAATTCTAAACTCCAAATTCAAAACTCTGAATCCTGAACTTCAGAATCCCAATTTTAAACTCCAAATCCAAAACTCCAAAATCCCAATTCTAAAACTCCAAATTTTAATCTAAATTCTGAAACTCCAAACTCTCAATTTTAAACTCAAAACTCTAAGTTTGTGTATTGTGAGAGGGGTTGTATATATGTTTTCATTATCATGGGAAATGGTTGTGGCATATTTCCCTGCTGCTGCTTTCCAGTCTCGACGCGTTTGAAAAACTGTTAGAAATGTTGGCAAGGACTTGGGAATGAATGTTGAATCCTATTAACTTCGTAGTGTCATCCATGGCCTGCTGCTTTTGATCATATCTCTTTGCTTTCTGTGTGAATGATTTCTCTTTTTCTTCTTCTTCTTCTTTTTTTTCTTTTTTTTCCCCCTTTTTTTTCCTTTTTTTTTAAACAAAAAAATGGCTTCGTTTCTGGTGCAATTGCAACGCAGGACAAATCAAACCTTCGTAAATTTGTTAAGAAATTATATATGGGGTTGGGTGGAGAAATTGGATTCCCGGAAATATGATTTTGTTTGAGTGTTACTATTTATACTAATCATTCTTTGCGTTATGTTTTGGAAACAATTCACAGTTTTAAAGGTTAGATTTTGGAGTTTCAAATTAATTTTGATATGCTTATCGAAAAAAAAATAATTTTGATATGTATTCAATTTTCATTTTTTTTAAAAAAAATTAATGGATACTCTTAGACATTCACTCAATGACCCATTTTTTTCTTCCAAAATTTGGATTTTAGTATTAGAATTTGAAATTTAAAGTTAAAAATTTTTTCTTTTCAAAAACTAAAAGTTCCTTCTCCAATTTTCAGAGCTTTTTTTTTTTTTTGGGGTTGTGCCCAGGCATAAAAGTGTAATGTATTTTCAGAATTTTAGTAATAAGTAATTCCAGAATTCTTGAGAGTTATATATGATTGTTTGGTTTTGTCGTATAATTTGTAATTCCAAAAAAGAATCTTACTATTGCCAACGTATCATATTCATTTATTTTCTATATGTTGTTTTTCCTCTCTGGTATAAAGTTTTATCAGCATCTATAGATAGATTGATTTAGACTTTTAGAGGAAACTCGTGGAGGGATACCATTGAATTGTATTGTATGAATTTATAACATCATGGATAAATCCGATACCAAATCTTTCGACCAACTACGGAAAAAGGTCTGTTAAGTTTATTTAAATGGAAAATTACTTTAAAACATATTGAATAATTTGGGCATAAATCTTTTTAGTCTGAATAGGCTGTAACACACACACAAAAAAAAAAGGGGCATAAATGTATGCCTAATAAAATTAAAGCCCAAATAGTAGAATTTTCCTAAGCCCGTACTTGTAATTAATAATCTCCATTAACGTACATTCAGTCCAAGATAAGCCTATCCATAAAGCCCATATGTTTCAATTAGGAGAATTAAGGACATGTTTGGATTTTTTTTTATATTATACTTATATTTTAACTTTGGTGTTTGAACGGAGAGTTAAAAAAAAAAAAATCTTGTAAGCAATTTAAAAAGTTAAAATTTTCTTTTTGGAAAAACAACTTGAGGTGGCATTGAACTTTTAAATTTTTCATCTTACTCTTATTTTAAAATTTCCCAAAGGAGGCCAAAATCAATCCTATGATACAAAGACGTTTGCTTAAAGGATCAATCAAATTTTAATCATAAGATTCGAATTTGAGAACTTGATCAATAAATCAAATTAATAATAATTCGAAATTGACAATTAATTATGATTATTATTAGTACTTACTATATTATTATTAATGAAGGCATGATAAATGGGCATGTTTTGTCATAAAACTTATACTCTCTCACAATAACATGACAAGGGAAAAGGAAAAAATTACACCTAAAATCCGTCCATATTTTTTTTTACTAGAAATCAAATTTTCACGCAATTGAATTTGTTTATTATACTTTAATGGATAATTTTGATTTCTTGATTACAGAAATAGTCATTGTAAACTTGTAGTGGCGGCGTTGTTCCAAAAACATAATTGGAAAAGTTTTAAGGGCAGCAAATGAGGAATAGGCAAAAATAAAAGGAGCAAAAATAGAAATTAGAAAAAGGAAGGACGTTCTGACATGGAAGGATGAATCATGGTGATGGGTACGTTGCCACCCCTCGCCGTATTTATTTTATTTTATTATTATTCCTTTTCCGAAATGAATCCTCCTCCATCGTCGTCTTCCTGCTCATTGTTTATTCACTTCACTTCAGTCTCCTAATAGTCGCTCTACCCCTTCACCACCCTCTCCTTTCCAATTCCCAATCCAATCTATGCATCGGACTTCTCGTCCTCCACAATCCCCCCGTTACGCGCTTCTCAGCCGCCGGAATTTCCGCCGCCAGATCTCTTTTTCTCGATTGCCGCCGCCGGTGCTTCTTCTTTGATTGCTGCTTTTTGTTCCTTGCTGGATTGGAGATTCATACTGGCGGAGATGGCGTCATCTGGGAAGCTGAATCCGCCCGCCGGAGGAACTCCTCTCGATATGCATAAATTATTCAAGCCTTCGAGTGTCCCGCCGCCCGCAGCGGCTGCGCCGGCTTTGAACCCTAATCATCAGGGGCTCACCGGTAACGCTGGGAGTGGTAATCTTACCTCTAATTTGGTTTCCGCGCCGTTCCCGCCTCCGTCGTCGTCTTATCCTCCGCCTGCTGTCGCCGGGACTGGGGCGTATTATTCACCGCAAACATCCCCGTTTCATTACCACCCACCACCATATGCGCCTTACTCCAATCCGCCGGCGCCTCGCCAGGATTTTGCTAATGTGCACCCTCAGAGGTCCCTATCATATCCCGCGCCACCACTCCAACCTCAGGTGCAGACACCTTCATCATTGCACCAACATAATTTTCAGAATGTCCCCAATGCCCAGAACCCCAATAATCCCGGGGCTCGTTTGATGGCTTTGCTGAGTGCGCCACCTTCCGCGTTGGAGATTCCCCCGCAGCCAATAATGACAGCGCCTCAAATTCACCCCACTTCCTCTGCTGGCTCCGATTTTTCAGCACCGCAGAATGCGAACGTCTTGTCTTCTGGTCCTGGTTCAGTGATTTCCCATCAGGGGCCTGTGATGCGAATGCTCAGTAGTAAACTTCCCAAGGGACGGCATTTGATTGGGGATAATGTAGTTTATGATATAGATGTTCGGTTACCTGGAGATATACAGCCTCAGCTCGAGGTTACGCCTATTACAAAATATGGTTCTGATCCAGAGCTTGTTTTGGGCAGGCAAATTGCGGTGAATAAGAATTATATATGTTATGGGCTCAAGTTGGGGGCTATTCGGGTTCTCAATATAAACACTGCTTCTAGAGCATTACTCAAGGGTCTAACTCAGGTTGGTTAGCAATTACGTGGATATTTGTAGCCTTTTGTGTTTCCTTGTGACGTGGAAATTCTATATTGTAGAATGATCATATTTGCTTAACCATATTCAGACTGATTACATGTATGGATTGGTGGTTGTTGCTTTGTTTTACTTTACTTTAAATGAATCCATGCAATTTTATTAGTTTGAACATGGACTGTCCTTGTGATTCTGGCTTCTTAATATGACATAAAATCTTGATATATATGGCAAGGCTTGTGGCTGTCCTGGTGTTAGTATAGCGCCATAATGCCATTCTTATACTCACCAGCATGATTTTCATGAAAAGTTTCTTGTGTTTTTACCTTTTTCCATCTATGGTTTTATTTCTTCATTATATATACATAATTTTCGGCCAAGATTTGATGCAATGGATGCTGCAACTTCTGCCAAGGCTTGCCATGTCTTCGTGCCATTGACAATTACTATAAACAAAATCAGTTGACTGCTCACATAAATCTTAGACATGGTTACGATTGTTAGTTGTTCTGAAAGTTATTGAGAAGTCTTTACTTTTGTAGTGAAAGAGTCATACATTCATGACACATATCATTTAATTTGACATATATGTCGTATCTAATGTGAACTTACTGTGTCTTTTAGAATGTTTCAATTTGAGGTTGTCCCAAATGTGTTAGTTTTGTTTGAGGTCATTAACCTGCACAATCTGATGTTTATGTACTTGTATACCTCAAATTTTTGCATTCATAGTATCTGATGTGAAAACTCATATAGATTTTTATTCTTTACGCCTTACTTTTTGCATTCATATTATCTGCAAGTATGACTGTTCACGACCTACCTTTAATCGCTGATTTACTTATGCAATCATGAATCTTTCTTCCAGAGGGTCACAGACATGGTTTTCTTTGCTGAGGATGTTCATCTTCTGGCTAGGTATAATCTTTGTCTGTTATTTATGTAATTTGCATCTTTAGGTTTATTATTAATTTGCTGATTATACAGTGCAAGCGCGGATGGTCGGGTTTATGTTTGGAAGATTACTGAAGGTCCAGATGAAGAAGACAAGCTTCAAATTACAGGAGGGATTGTAATTGCCATTCAAATTACTGGAGAGGGGGGACGTGTCCATCCTATAGTTTGTTGGCATTGCCATAAACAAGTACTCCCTCCGTTTTTCAAAAAATTTAACATTCGTGCGTTTCACGTTATCCAATGCACATTTTTAACGCTTAATATCTCAAATTGTGTAAAAGTAAAAAATGTAAAAATTTGATATTCTAAAACTACGCGATTAGACGAATCTAACAAGATCTCAATTGACTATGTTTTATCTTGTATAATTGTGTTAAAAATTTGAGTCAAAGTTACTCAGTGAATAGTACTAACAACTATGCAAATGTTAGAATTATTTTCAAACGGAGGGAGTAGTATATAAGCCCCCATGTGTTGTTCAATCTTCAGTCATAATGTTGGTTAACCAATTACTTCTGTCATCATACAGGAAGTTCTTGTGGTGGGCATTGGGAAACATGTTTTGAAGATTGACACCACGAGATTTGGAAGAGGTGAAAAGTTTTCAGCTGAAGAACCCCTCAAATGTCCTATTGAAAAGTTGATTGATGGGATCCAACTTGTTGGCAGCCATGATGGAGAAGTGACTGATTTGTCCATGAGCCAATGGATGACTACCCGCTTGGTATCTGCTTCAGTGGATGGAACGGTTTGTTGATAAATATCCCCTTATCTTTCGTAGATTTGTTTTCATTTATGATCTTCTGAAGTAGTAATGTGGAGTCAATTGATAATGGCTTGGGTTCATCTTTAGTAGCTGCTGCTGTGTTTCCTAATTAAAGTAGTTATAGGATATAAACGAGACAGAATCAAGTTAAGGATCTTTATCCCCCCCCCCCCCCCAACCCAAAAAAGAAAAAAGAAAAAAAAGAAAACAAACAAAAAAAAAAAAGAAAACAAAAACAAAAGGCCAACTTTGATATGTATGGTGTTGATAGGGAACTTTGGATTAAACAAATAGGTTTAGCTTTATGGAGAACAACCATTAGCTGCTCAAACAACATGCCAGCGTTGAATATTGATTGCGACTTGAAAAATAAAATGGATTATTTGGGTTCTGATAAGTGATGAGCAATAATAAAGGAGCAAAATTCATGTTTCCATAAGTAGATTACTTTTGCTGTGCCAAACCAGTGAAGGCACCATGAACTAAAAAGGACAAGAAATGTTGTTAAAACTTGAAAGCAATATGAAGTGCCTTATTCCAAGATGATGAGACATGGATGAAAACTGTTCACTTTTTGCTAGCTTAATCAATGATGGCTAAACCAAAGTATGGTTGTCATTTAAATAACTAAACAAGGGCGTCTCAAACAAGCATTGCTAAGCCAAGAATGGAGTACTTTCCTGGATGATATTAGGGTATGTGATAGAAAATTAACTGGACAAGGTAGTCTTTATTAAAATTGGATGATTCCAAACTGCAAGTTTATTTGCACACTGCAAAAGTTGATTAGGTTTTTATAACATGTGAAACAGAAAGTGGAATAGACAAGGGTTGGCAATGCAGGTAATAATGAATTCTGGTTAATAGACTCCATCTAGGAACCATTTTACAGTACTCTGCAAGCTGTTCGTCTTCAAAATAGTGTCAAAATCTTTTCAATGTGAGATGTAATTTGTTCTGCCAACTGGACTTATTTTGAACACCATGAGTACTACTTCTTTTAGTATTGGATTGATATAGATCCTTTTAGATTCTGTGATCTTGAAACTGTTTTCATGTAATACAGTTGATATAGCCTATGCATAAAATGTGACGCCTTTGAGTTTAATGCCAAAACATTCACTGTGTATTTCATTTCAGGTTATTTATTTTTCTGAATCATGAAACAATTCTCTACTGAAATGCATGTATTATGCATCGCAATGTTCAGTATTACTTTGAAGGCACCTAAAATGTTGAAGTAATGGATGATCAAATTTCTCCCTGCATATTAGGTTTTGTGGTGTGTTGTTACTCTAGAATTGTTCTACCACTATCTCAATATTTGTTTCATAATTGCAGATAAAGATTTGGGAGGATAGGAAGACATTACCTACTGCAGTTCTTCGTCCACATGATAACCAATGTGTTAACTCTGTCACTTTTTTGGCTGCTCCCAACCAACCCGATCATATCATACTTATCACTGGGGTACATTACAGAGAGCTTACATGATACCTTTTAGTTTGTATATCGCTTTTGCTTAAATTTAGAGTTTGTCTTCATTGATGAGCTCTTAATTTCACTTTGATTTTAACATTGCTCCCAATCTTTCATTACTGCACTCAAATTTTGAAGGATGCATGCAGGGGCCGCTAAATCGTGAATTGAAGATATGGGTATCAGAAAATGAAGAAGGGTGGTTGCTTGCTAGTGATGCAGAATCATGGCATTGCACACAGACATTGGAATTAAGAAGTTCAGAATCTCAAGTGGAAGAAGCTTTCTTTAATCAAGTAGTAGCCTTGTCACAAGCTGGGCTTATTTTGTTGGCCAATGCCAGGAGGAATGCTATATATGCTGTGCACTTGGAATATGGTCCAAATCCTGCTGCAACCAGATTTAATTATTTAGCAGAATTTTCTGTCACTATGCCAATACTGAGTTTTACTGGGACTAGTGAATTACAGCCACATGGTGACCAAATAGTTCAGGTATATTGTGTTCAGACACAGGCTATTCAGCAATATGCTTTGGACTTGTCACAGTGCCTGCCACCGCCCCCGGAGAATGCTATCTTTGAGAAGTCAGGCTCCAGTGTTTTACAAGATGCAGCAGTTACTGAAGGACTTTCCAGCTTAGGGCCTTCTGGAAGTAAACCAGCAGCAGAAGGATCTGTACCAGGTTCAGGCCCCAAAATTACCAGACAGGCAAGTGGCTTGGAAAATTCCCCAACATCTAGATACCCTGTTAGCATGGCTTCTGGTAAGTCACGAACGCTGCAGGAGCTTGCTTCATCAATTGCAGAGAACAGGCCAGATAATTTGTCCAAGGTTATTATTGATACTAATGCTTCAACTCCACTGCCTTTGAGCCCTCGGTTGTCCAGTACACTTTCTGGTTTTAGAAGCCTTTCTGGTAGCTTGGGTCCATCAGTTAATGACCATTACTCTGAGCAGAAAATCACTGAGTATTTAGTTGACCGACAAATGGTTTCTGCTCACACAAACTTGTCTGATGTTTCTGCATTGGATGATGATTCAAGGAAAGATGAGAACAAACATTCTCAGAATGATATTTCAAGGGTTATCAACCATCCAATTAAGTTCAAACATCCTACTCATTTGGTAACTCCTTCTGAGATATTGATGACCAGATCATCCTCTGAGGTGAACCACACAAACACACCACAAACTGACTGTGATGTAAATTTTCAAGATGTTGGAATTACCATTGATCCAATGAATGTTGAAGTAGATGTCAACGTTGTGGGCGAAACAAGATTTAGTGAAATCGATGGTTTTGGATCTCAAGAAGAGCTTCAAACCCTTGTGTTAGAGACAAGAGCAAAATCCTTTTGCTCTCAAACCTCTGATCTTGGAATGGAGATGGCTCGAGAGTGTAATTCCTTATCGCCTGAAGCGTATGTCTTGGAGGAAACTAAGCAGTTTATTGGTGGTACAGAAAGAGATGCTCAACCTTCATCTGTAGTAGAAGGGATGCTGGACTCTGCTACAGACATTAACAGCCAGGTTGCTGATTCTTTGAGTTTGATACCTTCTCCAATTCAACAACCTACTCCAACTACAAAAGTTAAGAAACAGAAGGGAAAGAGTACCCAAGGATCAGTTTTATCTTCACCATTACCTAGTGCTTTAAATGCAATCAATTCTTCTGGTGAACCAATTGCTAGGTCCAGCGCAATTCCTGTTGAACTTGCACTTTCCCAAATTCTTTACATGCAAGACAGTCTGACTCAGGTCATTTTTTTTAACACTTTTATGTTATAGTGATATTATAGCTTTAACTTCATTATTGATATTGATACTGTTTCTCTGGTGATTGTACTCCCTCATTTGTGTCAAGTCTGATTTTTTTTCTTAGTCAGGATCGTCTTTCACTTTGTATGTTTATTAATTCAAGACACAAATCAAAATGTATATTCTTGCTCTGATGAAATTTCATAAAAGAACTGTGGTGCTTTCCCATTGGGACCTTCAAGTTTTGCTGCTTTTTTTTTTGGGGTGGAGGGGTCTGTTGAGAGATGTTTGGTATGTTGACTGCCTGTGGGTAGTCATTCCATATGGACAGTTGCTTACCCTACTTTTGTTTTTTCTTCTTTTTGGCAGCTCGTGATGCTGCAAAAAGAGATGGAGAGGCAGATGCCTATTATAGTTGCTGCTAATGTTACCAATGAAGGCAAAAGAGTTGAGGCTGCCTTGGGAAAGAGCATTGAGAAGATTGTCAAAGCAAATACTGATGCTCTGTGGGCTCATTTTCGAGAAGAGAATGCAAAACAGGAAAAGGCAGAACGGGATAATACTCAGCAGCTAATGGTCATGATAACCAATTTTTTTAACAAAGACTTGCCTGCTATAATGGAGAAAACTATCAAGAGAGAACTGCACACACTTGGGCAATCTGTGGTCCGGATAATTACTCCATCCATTGAAAGGGCACTATCCACTTCCATTACAGAGAGCTTCCAGGTTGGCATTATCCATCAATGTTTGAATGTATTCTGATTGCCTCCATTCTTGGAGCTTACCTGGATTATGTGTAACAGAAAGGGATTGGAGATAAAGCTATAAATCAACTGGAAAAATTGGTAAACTCCAAACTTGAAGCCACTGTTACCAAACAAATCCAAGCTCAATTTCAGACTTCCGGAAAGCAAGCTCTTCAGGTATCTAATGAGAAAATGAGTTTTGTTTTATTATCTTTAATTGTCCTGAATGGAATTTGATATGCAATACCCATAATGAATTTATGACATTTGGCATTTTTTATTCGAATGCAATGCAACTGTTTTCATGTGTGGTCTGAAGTTGTACATTCTCTTTGGCACGGGCTACAGTGCAAATAACTAACTAATGGATGTGTTTTCAAATTATTTTTTCTTTCTGTTGCAACCAAAGGTAATATGGTGATGATACTAACTATGGAGATGACCCCCTTCCCTTGTTTTGTTGCTTCTAAAGTTAGGCCTCCAAATAATAATGCACTAGAATGAGTACTTTGGTTTGCTTTTTGGCCCTTCCAATCTGGAAAATGATTTTTCCTTGTCATCGCTTGGTCAACTTTTTTCTGATTCTAAAAGCATTGTTGAAAACATTTCTGCCATGCAGGAGACCCTGAAATCTAGCTTAGAAGCTTCTGTTATCCCCGCATTCGAGATGTCGTGTAGGACCATGTTTGAGCAGATTGACACATCATTTCACAAAGGAATGCTTGAACATACAGCCGCAGCTCAACAGCTATTTGAGGCATCACATTCACCTCTGACCCTTGCACTAAGGGTATTACTACTTAATATGGCATGCTTTTAATTATTCAATTAATGCCTTTCATGCAATTCAACTGATGGTAGTAAATTGTCTGTCTATATTTCCTGTACATCAGTTGTCTAGTTGCATTTCCTCATTCTTTTTTAATTTGATATCCACCAACCTTTTGTATCTTGTTTTTCAGGATGCCATAAGTTCTGCAGCATCGATCACTCAAACTTTAGGTAGTGAGTTGCTTGATGGCCAAAGAAAGTTGCTAGCGCTTGCAGTTTCCGGATCCAATCCCAGGTCACCAAATCCATTAATTAGTCAACTGAGTAATGGTCCTTTAGGTGGTCTCGATGAGAAGGTTTGCTCCACTGCTTCTCTGTTTGATGGAAAATTTCGTCATTGACTGAAAGCTGTTGAAGCATATGTACTTGCTGGTGTTATAAATGTTTCTCTGAAATGAAATATTTATCCTGTAGCTTGAGGTGCCTCTTGACCCAACAAAGGAGCTGTCTAGATTGGTAGCGGAGCACAAATTTGAAGAGGCTTTTACTACTGCCTTGCAAAGGAGCGATGTTGCTATCGTATCATGGTTGTGTTCTCAGGTATTGTCTAATCATATAACAAGTTGCTAAACATTTTATTCGCGGATCAACAAAAGTGATAATTATTGATTTACAACATCACATGCTCTAATCTTGTTTCCATGGTTCTAGGTTAATTTACCAGGAATCTTATCCTCGAATCCGCTACCTTTGAGCCAAGGCGTACTTCTGTCTCTTCTACAGCAGTTGGCCTGTGATCTCAGCAAGGAGACTCCTCGGAAACTGACATGGATGACGGAGATTCTTTCAGCCATAAATCCTGCCGATCCAATTATTGCAGTGCACATGCGCCCAATATTTGAGCAAGTCTACCAAATATTGAATCACCATCACAATCTTCCAACGACGAGTGGTTCTGAGCTTTCCAGCGTCCGCTTGATTATGCACGTCATCAATTCCATGCTTATGAGCTCCAAATGATTCCATTTCATGTGTAAGACAACAATAGGGTACATCAAGAAGTAGTAGATGTATACCTCACAAGGAGGGATACATATTGCTGGGGCCATCTCTGGTTACATTGTGAAGAAGTGAGTTTGGTTCATTTACAAGTTTTGGGGATGGTGAATTTCTGATAATAGTATAGTGTTTTATATTGTCTATAGAAATGCAATTTTGAATGGGGTGGTACAATAAAATGCTGAATTGTCTGGTGCCATTTATTGATGAGATGCTTCCAATTCCATAATTCCCTGTTCTGAATTGTGTGAATCAGGACTTGGGGAGGTGCCATTAGTGTCATTTTGAAACCTCTGTAATATAACAGCTGCTGGCTGCTGGTACTTGTTGCTCAAATTCACATATGATTGATTGATTGATTATTCATGGACTTAATTGTATTCAATCACTTGAAACTTTGGTGCAGCCTGCAGGACAAGCCCACTTGTTGGCTCTTTCTTGGATTCATGGATTATATCAAAGATGGATTGGCTTCTTTCTTTGAAGGCCACAAATGAACCTTCTCCTGCATGCTGCCATTGCAATGGCACCATATCTACCATGATTAATTATTTATCCAAATAACATAAGCATATTTCATCCGTAAATTTATACTACAGTAATTAAATCATTGTATAAGTTTGTTATAATTGTTAATTTTTATCATAAAAATTAGTTTATTTATGAGTAATTATAAAAACTATTCCTAACTATGTCGTATTTAAACTTTTTAATACTATAAATACTACCTCCGTTCCTTTTTAAATGCACGTTTTGACTTTTGGTACTGTTCATTGAGTAGCTTTGACTTGGCTTTTTAATACAATTATATAAGATAACATATAGTCAAGTGGGATCTTGTTGGATTCGTCTAATCGCATAGATTTAGAATATCAATTTTTCATAATTTTTACTTGTATGCAATTTGAGTTATGAAGCATTAAAGATATGTATTGGATTGCGTGAAATGTGAGTCCGTAGCATTTAAAAAGGAACGGAGGAAGTATAACTTTTCAATTTTTTTTTTTTTATAAGTAATAAAAGCGCCATAAAACTCGGTAACTTCCACTGAGGATTCAGCTATTGATTTCCAATTCCACAAACTGAAATTTCATTTCATTTCATTATTAGCAGAGTAGAGTGGTATATATACACACATGGAATAGAACAAACACTCGTATAGAAGAATTGAATTGTTTGAATTTACCCCCTCCCCGTTTTCATCAATCATAAACAAACACCCAAGAAAACTCACCATTTAATGGGTTCACACCAAAATCAATCCCCCATTATTTTCTTCCCTCTCAGGTTTCTTTACTTCCTAAAACTTGTTCGCATCACCACAGAAGCAGAGCATACAAGATCGTATCACAAAATTCGCATAATAATCACCAGCACTGATCCGTTTCCCACCTCTGCGTCCGGTGAACTCTCTCCCCACCCCGACTCACATCACTACACCAATTCCGCCTGCTCCCACTGTCCATCGTTATTTTCAAATCGTACACCGCCCTCGCCTGCGGATCCGACAGCGTCGAGTACGCCTTCCGAATCTCCACGAAATCCCGTCCATCCGACGACGACGACGAAGACATCACGTCCGGGTGGTAAAGCTTGGCCAGCGCCCGGTACGCCGACTTTATCTCCACCTGCGAGGCGTCTTGCTTCACCTGGAGCACATCGTACAGGCACCTCCGATCGGGAGGCTGCGCCACCTCCGCCACGGCGGCGGCGCTCACCGGCATTCTCCTCCGCCTGTGAGATTGGCGGAGCGGAAGAGAAACCTTGGGAGGGAAAGCTAGGGCACCTTGCATAATGATAACTGATAAGATGAGGAGCGCAACTGAGCAATTCTGGTCCTCTGAAATCTGAAATCTGAATAGAAAATAGGTGTAGTATTTTTTTTTGGGTTAATTTGAATGGTGTTGATGCCAAATATATAGACACATATACTTATACAGTAGAAAGGGAAACAGTGGGCAGTGGGCACCATCCCTCATTTTTAGATGTACTCCATCCGTCCCATTAAAAGTGATTATTTTTTTTTGACACGGGAATTTAGATTGTGGTGTTTAGTAGTTAAAGTAGTGTGAGTAAATTTAACTAATACATCCATCTAATTTATGATGGTTACATTTAACTTTTAACCATATCTATTATTTAACTTTGACTTAATGTTATCATAATGATGTAGAAAGAAAAAATAGTCAAGTGTGGTCTTGTTGGAATCGTCTAATCGTATATTTTTAGAATATATTTTATATAATTTTTATTTATACCCATTTTAAGATATTAATAGTTAAACATATATAGGGACTTTGTGCAGAAAGTACAATTGTCATTATTGTGAGGTTTTTAATTATTCTTATGTTAATCTAATTTGCTTAAAAAGAAAAGTGGCCAAATTTATTGGGACACCCAAAAAAGGAATAATGACCATTTTTATGGGACGGAGTGAGTAATAATAGTAACAATACAATCCTAGATGAAGTATTTTTTATTTTTTTTTTATTATTTATTTTATGATGATCAATTTATTGGTCTAATATTCAATCCATCAATGGATGTGACCTTCCTATTTTTACAGTGAATTAGAGTGTGCTATATGACTATGATGATATTTCAATGTGTGCATGAAAGTATTTATATTTTATTTTAGTTACATAGGAGTAGTATATAAAAAGACACATACTAGTAGTAGTAAAAATAACTAACAGTGCACCATTTATTTGCAAATTAAAACATAAGAGTCCTAGAAAATGAATGATCAAAACATCGCTATTACTAGATACTAGTATTTTTGTAATACATACGCACAGCATTAAAGTATAAATTATTCGTAAATGGACAATACTTTTTAAATTACGTTTATCTAGGGAATTAAGATTTTTTTTTTTTTGGATGACACTAGGATGTCAAATTTTTTGCTTTTCCAACCTTTTCAGGTTAGATTTCCTATCTAACCATTTATTTTTTATAATTTATGTAGCATGAATTTCAACTATATATTTCTTTAACAAAGGCTTTGCAAAAGAAAAAGAAAAAAAAAAGATTTGCTTAATTTTAAATTATTGATTTTTAATATTTTAATTTAAAAAGTGGTGCCAGTCGCATAATTAATATCTAAAAAAACAGTTAAAATTATACATCACTCAAAATACTAATCATAAATTATTATTTTTTTTCTTAAAAAATAGTACAAAAATAAAATAAATAATAGTAGAATCCTGACCGACATGATGAGAATTGTTGTTTATAGCCAGGGAGGAATTGTAATACCGTTGGAGCCCACAGTTTATCCACAAACTGACGAAGCAAATGTGAATATTGATACTCCAATATTAATTAGGATCCCAATATAATTTTAACATATTGATATTGGGATTCCATTTAAGCATACTCATCAATTTTTATGCATTTAATTTAATGAATGTTGATATTAAGATTCCAATTTACAATGGGGATAATTAAATGTTCGATCACTAACCCGATTGCTAAAAAGATGGAGTATTAATAAAGTATTATCTCCTTTTGGATCTTGGATTCATCAATACATATATACACATTTCCCAATAGATTTATTGTACAGGCATAGTATTTGCCAGCACGTACAGAAGTGATGTGGATGTTATGTAAAATGATGTCTGTTATAGATTATTAATTCAATTAGATTTGTGTATCCATCAATTTTGCAAGCAGGGATATCACTAGGTAAAATTGATATCATTTTTGGCAACCCAAGTATCACTTTAAATTGATCGTACTCATGTTGCCAGCGCACAAACCTCCCCACATTTCCAATGGTGGCAAATTGGAGTGCTTAATAACCTTTAGCCAAAGCCCAAAAGGAAATTTTTTAAGTGCACTGCTAACCAACCAATTAAGGTCTAATCCAAGTCCGTTTTAACCAATTAACCGGTTGTACGAGACATTGTAAGCTATGCCTATGTATGTATGATTCTTTTAATAATCAAACGTAACCGATCGAAATTAATTGGTTGTGAAGACATTGCGACCCTGTGCATGCATGTATCTTTAATTTTGTGTCCTTTCATTTGCGTGTAGTAGTAGTATTTGTCTATTTGATAGTAACATGAAATTTTTATTATTTTTTTAAAAAAAGGGGGTTTCATGTACAAGTTGGCATGTAGCTACTAGTTGCTAGACTAGACCTCCACTTCCTATCCTATCTGGTTGTCAACTTGTCATTACGTTTTACTACTGCCATTGTTTTAAATATCTTCGAAATTTCTGAAATTTCAATTGAAATTTCGGGTTTTGGGACACTTCAAAGCGAAATTTCACATGCAATATTTTTTTGCAAAATTTCCATCGAAATTTCGCCCGAAATCCAAAATTTTCCGAAATTTCCAGAAATTTTCCGAAATTTTTTTAAAAAAATATTTTTTTCTAGATTTTAAAAATTTATTTTTTTAAAAAAAACTAGAAATTAAAATTTATGTTTCAACGCATATTAATGATATCATCCAATTAATTTGTTTATCAATTTTAAATCTCTTATCAATCAACATGGTGCATAATATCAATAATATTACTAGCATGTTATATCATTAAATGAGTATTGTTAATATATTACTAATTTATATAGCAACAGGGATGAGGAATTTGAAATATCTTCATTTTCATCATCTCAGAAACTCGAATTAGTTTTCTAAAAAAATAACAAATATCTCCGAAATTTCCCCCGAAATTTTAAATATCTTCGAAATTTTCCTAAATTTATATGTCTGATATAGATACCGAAACCGATATTTAAAACCTTGACTACTACTACCTCTGTTTCTAAAAATATGAAATGTTTGGTGTTTTGACAATATTCATTATTTGATTTTGATTCATATTTATACAATAGTTATAGTTATAGAAGTAAAAACATAGTTAAGTGAGATTGTATTAGAATCGTCTCATCTTATAGTTTTATAATATCAAATTCTTATAATTTTTGCTTATATACAATGTGAGTTATTAACAGTTAAAATCTGCATCGAAATACGTGTGTAAAGGGAATATTGTACATTTATAAAAACAGAGGAAGTATATGTGTGAGTGTATATTACTTCTATAAATTTAAATATAACTAAAATTAAAATTATCCATTAACAATCAACCAATTAAAAAAAATACGAATATAAAATATATGGACACACGTCATGCATATCCACTTGCATCCAATTAAAATACATGGAACATAATTTTCTACTCATGGAGTCATAGCTACTTATTTGCTTACAACAAATTCATATTCAATTATGAAATCAATATAACAGTCACTCTACTAGATTTTTTCCAAGTATATATGATATTTATTGAGAGACGATTATGGCATTAATCATATAGCGTAGCATATATATATGATAAAATGAACAATAAATAACATTTCGTATAATAATGAATAAGGAAATAATACAATACACTATATATACACACACATATATGAATATTAATAATTTGTGCGGTGCCTATACATCATTTCTGTTCAAGTAGTAAAAATGTAGGAGCACTATGTAAGAAGAATATAACAAAACAATGGACTGATAGTTGATAGAATATTCATTGAATAGGAAAAAAAGCCAAATACGTCATTTTTCTTTTCCAAAAATCCAAATCAGTCTTTTTTCTATTTTATTACCAAAACAGTCCGCTACAAATGTTGATTATGTCCAAATCAGTCCCTTGTTCACTAATTATGCTCTAATTACCGACATGACAAGGGTTTAAATGTAATTAAACCTGACAAAACAAAAGTTTATGACTAAATTGGTAAAAGATCAAAGAAAAGTGACTAATATTATGCCCACGTGTTAGGTTTAAATTTAAACTCTTGCCACGTCAGCAATTAGAGCATAATTAGTGAACAAAGGACTGATTTGGACATAATTAACATTTGTAGCGGACTATTTTGGTAATAAAATAGAAAAATGACTGATTTAGATTTTTGGAAAACAAAAAGGACTTATTTGTCATTTTTTTCCTTCAATGAATTGAGTGGATCGGAGAGGGAAAGGATAAATAAATGAATGGAAATGGAAGGCAAAAACTGGGTCTCTTAGTCTTGCTGTCTGGTCCTTTCGGATTTGATAATGGCCATTATATTGCCCAAGGACACACACATCATCATGTCTACATTCAACTTATCTCTTTGTTTTGTCTCAAGTCAAACCCTTTAAACTCTCAGGATATTATGTTTGGTGTATTTTTGGAAATATCTCAAAAAATAGTAGTAATAGTATGTGTGTAATACAAAAGAATAAAAAAAAAAAAATAATTAGTAATGTGGAGAATATAATACCGACAAGTTGAAAGGGAGAGAAAGGAGAAGCACAGCCACAGCCCCAGAAAAAAAAAAAGGAAAAATTAAATAGCTTTCATGTCTTAATGAGATATATACTCTATATATGTAGATAAAGTGGTCCATACATACATCAAAATTATTAGAGGCAGGGATGATGGATTTGGAATTAGGAATTAGGATAGAACATCAGCATATATGTGTATGTAGTCAAATAAATAGATACAGTGGAGATAGGCCAATAGACAATAATAATAGTGTCCAAGTTGATTGAATATAATGCCGTATGGTACTACATGGGTTCCTAGTTGAATTTGATCCAGCCAGCCACATACAATTAAGTCCTCTCAGAAGGTCTTGTAAAATGTTCGATACATAACATAGGTTCATCTCAAATCTACCACGTGTAAAAACCGAATCTGATACACTATTTGCTACATGCAAATTATTTTTTCGGTCATGCATGTATGTATTTGAAATTTTGTATACCACAATTAAGAATTTTATTTAGGCACCCATTATTGTTCTTTTCATTTTTAGGTTGTCTTTTTTTAAAGCAAAAAAATGGAGTATATTTCTTTGAAGGGTCTTTTATTTAAGTTATTTTTTAAAAGAGGTTGCTTAGTATATAAATTTCACTTCAATATGCATGAGTCTTTGTATTTTTTAAGTAATACTATTAATATTGGTTAGAAATAATAATTATTTATATATATTTTGCATGCCTAGCTAAAAGAAAAAAATAATGGGTGTACGAAGGAAAAAAAAATAGTATAACTTATGGGTTGTGAAAAGAAAGTATTTTATTGAATGTTTTGTATCACATTCACATATAAAATAGTACTACTTACGATATAAGAATTGTATAATATAAATATGAATGTGTAGAAGGCAAAATCAATTTTAAAATTAAATAATAAAAAAAGACAATGATTTTGTACTTTACGTTTCTCTTTTTAATTAGAATAGGAAATTTGTAAAAAATTGTGTATTGTTATAATACTTAGTCTATATGTATGGGTATATATACGGTAATTAATAAATAACTGGAGTAGAGGGTATAGGTAGAATTATAGTGTAGGAGTAATGATGATGATGATAAGAACAAGACAAACGATGGGACTTGAGTGTTGGGAGCAACTGTATGGAAAATATTATCAGATATGAAGAAGAGTAAGTTCAGTTTTATTGCATCAATCTACATGTATTTATAGGCAACGAGATGCCTTAATTTCATGCATGCGTCATACTACAACATGAGTCATAGGACACTTAACGTGATGAGAAGTAATACTTAATGACCAAGGAAGACAGCAAGCTATATAGACAAGTGCATGTATCTAGGAATTGCATGCATTTACAATACCCCCCCTTAGCTTAAATGTCTTCTATACAAAGAATATGTCTCGTTAAAACTTTACTTAGAAAAAACCCTATGGGAAAAAAAATCCAAGTTAGGAAAAAGAGTACATGATTCTTGTATATTTAACTCTCCCCCTGATCAAAGCATCAGTTGAGATTCTTCAGTTGGCGCATCCCGATACTCTTCACCAACTTCTCAAATGTTGCCGTTGGTAGTGCCTTGGTAAACAAATCTGCAAGATTATCTGCTGAACAGATTTGTTGCACATCTATTTCACCATTTTTCTGCAAATCATGAGTAAAAAATAATTTTGGTGAAATATGTTTCGTTCTATCTCCTTTAATATAACCCCCTTTCAATTGCGCTATACAAGCCGCATTATCTTCATATAAAATAATTGGAGGGTTTTTATTTTCGGACGATAAACCGCAATTTGTTTCTATATAGTTAGTCATGGATCTAACCCAAATACATTCTCGACTAGCTTCATGTATTGCTATAATTTCAGCATGATTTGATGAGGTGGCTGTCAATGTTTGTTTCGTGGATCTCCACGATATTGCAGTACCACCACATGTAATTAAATAGCCAGTCTGTGACTTAGCTTTATGTGGGTCTGATAAGTACCCAGCATCGGCATAGCCAATTAATTCATGTCGAGAATTGTATGAATAAAATAGACCCATGTCAATCGTCCCTTGGAGATAGCGGAATAAATGTTTTATTCCTTTCCAATGTCGTTCAGTAGGAGATGAACTAAATCTCGCTAATAAATTCACTGCAAATGATATATCTGGTCTAGTGCAGTTTGCGAGATACATTAGTGCTCCAATAGCACTCAAATATGGGACCTGTGGCCCAAATATTTCTTCATTCTCCTCTTTTGGTCTAAATGGATCTCTTTTAGAATCAAGTGACCTTACGACCATTGGATTATTTAATGGATGTGCTTTGTCCATATAAAATCGTTTTAAGACCTTTTGGGTATAGGCCTTTTGATGGACAAGAATTCCATTCTCCAAATATTCAATTTGTAAACCAAGACACTTTCTTGTTTTTCCGAAATCTTTGATTTCGAATTCTCTTTTGAGATATTCAACAGCAATTTGAATCTCTTCAGGAGATCCAACTAGATTGATATCATCAACATATACTGCAATGATAACAAATCTTGACCCATTTTTCTTTATAAAAATGCATGGGCATATTGGATCGTTTATGTAACCCTTTTGAAGTAAGCATTCGCTTAATCGGTTATACCACATTCTCCCAGATTGTTTAAGCCCATATTGGGATTTTTGTAATTTGATGGAATACATCTGTTTTGGGTTTGTTTCATATGCCTGTGGCATTTTGAGCCCTTCTGGAACTTTCATATAGATATCAGTATCTAATGTTCCATATAAATAAGCAGTAACGACGTCTGTGAGTCGTATTTCAAGTTTTTCATGTACTGCTAAACAGATAAGATATCTGAATGTAATTCCATCGATTACTGAGGAATAAGTTTCATCATAGTCAAAACCCGGTCTCTGTGAGAACCCTTGGGCGACTAATCTTGCTTTGTATCTTACAACTTCATTTTCTTCATTTCTTTTTCGTACAAAAACCCATCTGTATCCAACTGGCTTTATATTTTCAGGTGTTTTGACAATTCCAAACACACTTCTTTTAGCTAGGGAATCCAATTCTGATTGGATTGCATCTTTCCATTTGAGCCAATCATGCCTTTTCCGACATTTGTCAACCGAATTTGGTTCAAAATCCTCATCAGCATTCATAATTTCAAGTGCTACATTATATGAAAATGCAACATCAATAGATGTTTCTTCTCGATTCCAAACATTTCTACTTGTGACAAAATTTATAGATATTTCATCATTTTGGTGATTTTGCTCTTCAAGAGTCAAGTCCCCGCAGGGCTCAGTTTTGTCACTTTTGATACTATGTATCACATCAACATCATTATTCAATCCTCTTTTCTTTCGAGGATTTTTATCTTTGGAACCGAGAGGTCTACCACGCTTTAAACGTGCATCAGACTCATCTTTAGCACTGATAATGTGTTCCTTTGGAACATCAATTTTGACTGGAACATTTGCTGCCGGTATATGTGATTTAGTAACTCTTTTGGAGTCACATAATGCATCAGGCAGTTGATTTGCAATTTGTTGCAATTGTACAATTCTTTGTACTTCAAGTTCACAGTCTCTTGAACGAGGATCAAGGAAATCCAATGGGATTTTCCAATTTATATTCTTTTTCGGTTGATCTTTTTCTCCCCCTAATGTCGGGAAATGTGATTCGTCAAAATGACAATCAACATATCTTGCTGTAAATGAATCCCCTGTTAATGGTTCAAGATAACGTATTATCGAGGGTGATTCATATCCGACATATATTCCCAATCTTCGTTGGGGTCCCATTTTGGTGCGCTGGGGTGGTGCTATTGGGACATATACTGCGCATCCAAATATTTTCAAATGGGATACATTGGGTTCATGCCCAAATGTTAATTGTAATGGGGAGTATCTATGATAACTTGTCGGTCTTAATCACACCAACATTGCTGCATGCATTATAGCATGTCCCCAAGCTGAAACTGGCAACCCAGACTTCATTAATAATGGTATAGCGATCAACTGCAATCGTTTAATAAATGATTCAGCTAGTCCATTTTGTGTATGCACATGGGCTACAGGATGTTCGATGGCTATGCCTATCGACATACAATATTCATCAAATGTCCGGGATGAATATTCACCAGCATTATCCAAACGGATACTTTTAATTGTATGATCAGGGAACTGTGCTCGTAATCTTATGATTTGAGCTAGCAATTTCGCAAACACTTGGTTGCGTGAGGACAATAATGTCACGTGGGACCATCTGGTTGAATCATCAAGCAACACCATAAAGTATCTGAATGGCCCACAAGGTGGATCTATAGGTCCACATATATCACTCTGAATTCTTTCCAGAAAACTAGGGGATTCAGTTCCCACCTTTTCTGGTGAATGTTTTACAATCAGTTTCCCTTGTGAGCAAGCAACACATATATAATCATTGTGATGCTGTATTTTTTGTCCCTTTAATGAATGGCCATGGAAATTTGTAAGGATCCGCCTCATCATTGTACATCCAGGATGACCTAGGCGATCATGCCAAATCATATATTCATTGGGAACAATAGACCTATGGTCTGCCAGGTGATAATTTTCAACATTGTTTATCCTTGTATAATATATTCCAGAGGATAAACATGGCAATTTTTCCAATACTTGTTTTATACCAGAAACGGTATTTATAATCAGCAGGTATTCATTACCTTTTGCTGTCAAAGTCTCGATATGATATCCATTTTCTCGAATATCTTTAAAACACAACAAATTTCTTCGAGACTTGGGAGATAAGAGTGCATCTTTCACAATCAATTTTGTCCCCTTGGAGAGCTGAAGGTTGGCTATGCCAGAGCCCTCTATTATATTTGCACTTCCACTTATAGTGTTGATATTTCTATCTCCCATTTTCAAGTATGAAAAATATTGCTTATCATTCAATATCGTGTGCGTAGAAGCACTATCTATGAGACATATTTCATTATCACCAATTTGTAATCCCATTTTGACAGGATTTTCGGAAAGCCTCGAACAGAACTTCGGTAGGATTGGCAAAATTCCAACAGCACTCGGATAGAACTTCGGTAGGGATGGCAAACTCCAAGCGGTCGTGCTGATAACGTGTTGTAATATTTAGTCTATATGTATGGGTATATATACGGTAATTAATAAATAACTGGAGTAGAGGGTATAGGTATAATTATAGTGTAGGAGTAATGATGATGATGATAAGAACAAGACAAACGATCGGACTTGAGTGTTGGGAGCAACTGTATGGAAAATATTATCAGATATGAAGAAGAGTAAGTTCAGTTTTATTGCATCAATCTACATGTATTTATAGGCAACGAGATGCCTTAATTTCATGCATGAGTCATACTACAACATGAGTCATAGGACACTTAACGTGATGAGAAGTAATACTTAATGACCAAGGAAGACAGCAAGCTATATAGACAAGTGCATGTATCTAGGAATTGCATGCACTTTACAATATGTATTTTTATTTTTGTGTTTTTTTTTTATATTCGATATTTTCCGTACATATAAATGTTTTTGTTTTTAATCCACAAATACGATACTACTGTCTAGATGCGTCTAAATGTTGTAGCAAATGGGTTTCTGCAATAATGGGCCTGATTTGGCCCAATACAGGTTCAAATTCTTTTACACTGCATAGTGTCTTATCCGCCCAATTCCTAGGCCCAATATAGAAAAAATTCCCCCCAAACAGCCCTTTAAATATCTCCACAGACCGCAGACATTGAACGTTATTTTTATTTTTTAATTTCCTTTTTTTTTGTGATGACCAACGAAAAATAATAATTCTGCAATTTGTACATAGCGATCAGACAAGGCATTGCGTAATAATGTCCACAACAGTTCAAAACAGTCTTTGTCCAGATCATGATGGGCGCCAATAATCCCTCAATCATGGAGCTCTCCACTCTTCTTTACTGTTCTATACACTACCATTAACAGACCATCACATTGGTTATCCCATTTCATTGGCAGTCTTCGCTTGGCAATATACAGAATTACAGCTGCCATGGCGGAATTGGCGGCAGAGTTATCTCTGGCTGATGCAAAATTGTCAGTTTCCGGAAACTGCATTCTCAGCGATGTTGCTGAAAATATTTTCCTGACTCCAGCAGAACAAAAGCAAGGAGCTTTCATTGGCGTTAAGTCTGATCGTCGAAGTAGCCGCCTGGTTTTCCCTGTCGGAAAACTCAAGTAACAGTTTTTTTTTTCTTTTTTTCCATAGCCTTTTACTTTCTGATGTTTTCTGCAAGTTCCTTCTGTAATGGGAACTTCTTGTAATCTATAGGGGATTGAGAATTTTATGTCTTTACCGATTCAAGATATGGTGGATGACTCAGTGGTTGGGGAGGTCTGGGCAGGACATTCCCTGCGAAACGCAGTTTTTAATGGTGGAGGTTCCCTGCACTTCTCCATTTGGGGGACAAGAGTCCACTTTAGTTCATTATGGTGTCTTCTTGCCACTTCTGGAAGGGGATTTTAGGGCTGTGCTTCAGGGGAATGGAGATGATGAATTGGAGATCTGCTTGGAAAGTGGTACTTTCTGAACTTCTAGCATATGGTTGCCTTATCAAGTAATAAGAATTTCCTTCCATTAAAATTGGAGGGGAACTGTATTTTCAGGCGATCCATCAGTGCAAGAATTTGAAGGGACACATTTGGTTTATGTAGCGGCTGGGCTGGACCCGTACAATGTGGTTGGAAATTCAATCAAGTATGTTTTTATCAGTCAGTCATTAATCCCAAAACTCAGTTTTTCTATTGCAATTCGGGTTTGCTGTGAATTTCTGCTGCAAATGATAAATAGGAATTGCTAGTTAGACTTGGATGACATTTCTTGAATTCTTCTAATGTCATCATTTATGCTTTTGTCTAGATGACTTATGAAATGCACACACAGGTACTTGGAAGAGCATTTGCAAACATTTCGCCATCGTGAGAATAAAGAGGTAATTCATATAGGCCTACCCATTTATTACTTCTATAAGTGGTGTGTTTTGTCCGGTGACTCAATATACTATTTGCCCTGATTCAGACGCCTGATTTGCTGAATTGGTTTGGATGGTGCACGTGGGATGCTTTCTACACCGATGTTTCAGCCGATGGAGTCAAGGAAGGAGTAAAGAGGTCTTCTCTTTTGATCAAGTTTGCATATAATTATTGATTCATGGCTTAATTCATCGAGCATAAGATCATCAATATAATTTCTTTGTTCTCTTTCGCAGTTTGGTTCAAGGTGGAGCTCCCCCAAAATTTGTCATCATCGATGATGGATGGCAGTCGGTTAGCATGGACACGACCAGTACTGAAGCCAGAATAGGCAGCAGTGCCAAGTAAGTGACAATGTGAACGGGCCATCATGCTTATTATACAAGCAAAAAGAAATGTTGCTTTACATTCCTTCCCTGCAGCTTTTCAAATCGAATAACTGATATAAAAGAGAACCATAAGTTCCAAAACAATGGCGGAGAGGAAGATAGGAATGGATTTCGCCAGATTGTTGCTGAGATCAAAGATCAATTCGCTCTCAAGTACAAACTCTGAAACCAAAATTTCATCTTCCTTGTTCTTCTGGCTCATTGACATTATAATGTATAGACTTGCATTACTGATTACCTTTTCAGGTATGTTTACATCTGGCATGCAATAGTAGGTTACTGGGGCGGTGTTCACCCCGGTGTTGCTGAAGTGGCTCAATACGACCCCAAGATAGTTTCAGCAATTCCATCCCCCGGGGTTGAGTCCAACGGTATATGTTATGTTTTGAAGAGCATAATGGCAAACAAGGTCGGGCTGGTTAGCCCTGAGAAAGTCCACAGTTTCTACAATGATCTGCATTCTTACCTTGCTTCCATCGGCATTGATGGGGTCAAAGTAGACAATCAAAGCATACTTGAAACCCTCGGGGCAGGCTATGGAGGAAGAGTGAAACTAGCAAGGAAATATCATCAAGCACTGGAGGAATCCATCTGTAAAAACTTCAAGAAGAATGCAATTATTGCGTGCATGAGTCAGAGCACGGATGCATTGTATAGGTGAAGAGGCTTTCTGAATCCACCTATTGAATTTTTCGTGGCTTGGGCTGTTCGTGAAGTGTGTTTGTGTGTTGATGACAAAATTTATGGCCAATTTTATACTATGCAGCGCGAAAAAAGCTGGTATTGTCAGAGCATCAGATGATTTCTTCCCGAGAGATCCAGCATCGCATACAATCCATATTGCATCCGTTGCTTACAACACCGTCTTTGTTGGAGAGTTCATGCAACCAGATTGGGATATGTTTCATGTAAGCTTACCAAATAGTCTTCAAAGTGATAGCTTTAAATGTATTCAAAATGGATGGATATTGAACTGTTCAATCCTCTGCTCATAGAATCTGGCAAACCTAATGTGAATTGTTTGATATGCTGAGGTACATTTTTCATCTTGTAATAAATATCTAACTCGTCGCTCCTTACATTAGAGCTTGCATCCTATGGCTGAATACCACGGAGCAGCTCGTGCTGTTGGAGGCTGTCCGATATATGTCAGGTGCTGAGTGCACATAAGTTCTTGCTGCTACATTTTATGTTTTCCTCGCTTGCTTTGATTCCACGTTTCTTGGCTTGCAGTGACAAACCGGGGCACCATGATTTCGAACTTTTGAGGAAGCTTGTACTTCCAGATGGCTCCACCTTGAGAGCCAAACTTCCTGGAAGGCCAACAATAGATTGTTTGTTCTCTGATCCAACCAAAGATGGAAAGAGGTGTAAATAACTGAAAATGAGAACTAACAGCTAACAGCTAATTCCCAAACAGGCCCTATGTGTTTCTATGCTCTTGATTTCCAAACATACAAGAATGTGGCATTGATTA
Source organism: Hygrophila difformis (assembly GCA_030278955.1). Classification (NCBI taxonomy): domain Eukaryota; kingdom Viridiplantae; phylum Streptophyta; class Magnoliopsida; order Lamiales; family Acanthaceae; genus Hygrophila; species Hygrophila difformis. Next base: position 2,846,501 of record JAOANR010000009.1, read on the forward strand.
ACCTGCTTTGATTTCATCTATTGCAGCCTTCTGAAAATTTGGAACATGAATGACCACACAGGAGTTGTGGGGGTATTCAACTGTCAGGGTGCTTCATGGTGTCGATCCTCCATAAAGAATCTCATCCACGACGAACATCCTGGAACACTTTCTGGCTCCATCCGGGCAACAGATGTTCATTACCTCCAAAGCATTGCTGAGACAGGATGGAATGGGGATTGCATTATGTATTCCCATAGAGAAGGTATTTTGTATTTACAACATGTAATTTATACTACAAACCAGAAGATTCGAACTTTTAATGTTAATCTTGGTTTTTTTATGCAATTTACCAACAGGTAAACTTGTTTATGTTCCTGGGAATGAATCCATTCCTGTCCAATTACATGCTCGGGAACATGAAGTGTACACAGTGGTTCCGGTCAAGCAACTGTCCAATGGCGTCGCTTTCGCCCCAATAGGTCTCATCAAGATGTTCAACTCCGGGGGAGCAATAACACGTGTGACCTACGAGACAAATGGGCGCGTCGATCTGAGGGTTCGTGGCTGCGGTGTGTTTGGGGCGTATGCATCTGTAAGGCCTCAAAAGGTAGCCGTTGAGATGAAGGATGCAGAGTTTGAATATAAAGACAGAACTGGATTGATCAGCCTTGTTTTGCCAGTTCCTGAGGAGGAACTGTACCGGTGGAAATTAACAATTGAGCTTTGATTTTGTGGATGTCCTAAATACGTGACAAAACCTCATCCACATAATAGAATCAATACTCCACAGAGATTGATAAAACAAGATATTTGTAATTGAATCTCCTGTCATGTTTTTTTCAGCAATCAGCAGACTGTTGTCAGATTATTACATTTAAACCAAATCTATGATGGAATGCAAACAGCCCAAGAGGGTATTAAAGAGCCATTAACCACCACCCCAAAAATATCTACCTTATAGTAATAAGTTTTTTTTTTTTTTACAGGTTTCAAGAACACATCTTGTCCGAGTGCACTGATGAATGGATACAAACATCACGTTTTGCCACATAAAAGGACGATATAAGTTATAACACAAAGTAGTGAAGCCAGTGGTAGAGACAAATTGAGGTCACAAGTTACCCGCAGTTGGTGTATACGTTATTGGTGCTGACTTGCTGCTGACATTGCAGAGATTGTACGAATATGTCTTCAGGAATCTGAGGCGGATATCATGTGTTATTGCCCCTTTTTTTTTTTTTTTCTTTATGTATCCTGTAACAAATAACAATGGAAAAAATGCCAAATAGGTTCTTTTTCTTTTCTAAAAATTCAAATCAGTCCTTTTTCTATTTTATTACCAAAACAGTCCGCTACAAATGTTAATTATGTCCAAATCAGTCCCTTGTTTACTAATTAAGCTCTAATTGCTGACGTGGCAAGGGTTTAAATTTAAACCTAACACGTGGGCATAATATTAGTCCTTTTTCTTTTACATTTTGCCAATTCAGTCATAAACTTTTGTTTTGTTCTATTTAGTCCTCTACCCAAATGAGTCATTTTTATATTAATTGGTCTCCAACCTTTCAAATTATTTCCTTTTAGGCACAAAACCTTAAATTTTTTTATTACTACTAATCCATTTATCAAATAAATGCCAACATACTTCCGTAAATAAAGTTAAACACCAAACCTCATATATTAGGTTTGACTGCCTTGTTATCGGGTTTTCCAAGATCCGGGATTTTATGAACTCTCTCTAACCATCCGACCGTAACCGATGGTTTATTGGTTCTGGTTTCTTTCAACAACAATATAATTAACACAATCATACTTTATTTCCTACCTTAAAACGTAGTAAATGATTTAATTTTAATTTTTATTTAAATGATTTAATTTTACTTTGTGGAAGGTTATGAATGTAGGAAGCATGGACAATAAAACCCAATGCATGAGGTTTGGTGTTTAATTTTAATAAATGAATTAGTAATAATAAAAAAATTAAGATTATGGGCCTGAAATAAAATAATTTGAAAGGATGGAGGCAAATTAATATAAACATGACTGATTTGGGTAGAGGACAAAATGGAACAAAATAAAAATTTAGGACTAAATTGGCAAAAGATAAAAGAAAAGAGACTAATATTATGTCCACGTATCAGGTTTAAATTTAAACCCTTGCCACATCGGTAATTAGAGTATAATTAGTGAACAAATGACTGATTTGGACATAATTAGCATTTGTAGCGGACTGTTTTGGTAATAAAATAGAAAAAGTACTGATTTGAATTTTTGGAAAAAAAAAAATGACCTTTTTGGCATTTTTTCCCAAATAACAATGGTGCATTTGGAGGGATGAATTTGAATTTGTGTGATGGATTTAAAAAAATGAATTTAGATTTATAGGGTCGATTTAAAAGATCAATTCAACTACAATATGATTACTAAATTTATTTTCTAAATCCATTTCACTAATCACCAAATGCATCCTTAATTAGTAATTTTTTTATTATTGCATCCGGCCAAAATTAAAAAAACAATAAATGAGGCAGGGTTAGCATCTGAATATGATTTTTAACCTCATTAATTATGTTTACATAAAAAAATGCAGATAAATGTACACGTACGGCTGGATATGTATTGGAAACAATAATAATTTTCAAATTAAACTACATATATATATAGTCTGGATATTATTATAAGACTTGGGGAGCGTGGAGCATGATCTAATTAAGTGCATCCCCGCGTGGATTTGGCCGTAAGAAAAGCTAAGTTCTGTGTGCTGTGTGCACGCTAGCTTCTTATATTCAATTTTCCTTTTCTTTCTCTAAATACGGAGTATAATCATTGTTTTAAATATCCCGAAATTTTTGAAATTTCGACCGAAATTTCGGGTTTCGGGACACCCCGAAGCGAAATTTCACATGCAATATTTTTTTGCGAAATTTCGCCCGAAATCCGAAATTTGACCGAAATTTCCCGAAATTTTCCGAATTTTTTTTAAAATATTTTTTTCTAAATTTTAAAAATATATTTTTTAAAAAAAATTAGAAATTAAAATTTATGTTTCAACTAATATTGATGATGTCATCCAATTAATTAACTTGTTTATCAATTTTAAATCTCTTATCAATCAAGTGCATGATATCAATAATATTACTAGCATATTATATCATTAAATGAGTATTGTTAGCATAATTTAAATAGCAACAGAGATGAGGAATTTTGAAATATCTTCATTTTCATCATCTCAGAAACTCGAATTAGTTTTCTAAAAAAATTACAAATATCTCCGAAATTTCCCCCGAAATTTCAAATATCTTCAAAATTTCCCTAAATTTTTATGTCCGATATAGATACCGAAACCGATATTTAAAACCTTGATTATAATTAGTATATAGTATATGTTCTTAAATAGGATAACATTCAAACTACTTTAATTTTTTTTTTTTTAAATCCAAATGCAGTACATTGATTCAATTCACTTGTAGATTTCATCAACCATCTATGTAATTTTTTTTTTAAAAAAAAAAATACATTGATTATGGACATGGTGGTCAATTTGTACATTGATGATACATATGCATTTACTTAATTCTTTCTTCAAAGGATTCGTAAATCGCAACAAATGGCCAGATATTCATATTCCTATACTGAGTGATGTATGCACCAAACTTCATTATTTCCCGATTCCCATCCAATAATAATTAGTGTACTAATTAGGTCTCAACGCATCGTCAATGATCTGTCATTACTCATTCATTAGTATGATTACAACCAAGCTGTTTTGCGACTGTAGCCATAATTAATCATGGATGTATATTCCATACTCCATATAGATATAGATAGTGGTTTCGCCCGGTACTCCAGTTCAAGTATAATGTACTAATTTATTTATTTTTTCTTTCTTTTTTTTTTTTTTATGATGTTTGTATTACACCTAAACCAGACTCGGTTTCGGCTATGCCCTTTACATATTTCCCACAAAACATTTGCACTTGTTACAATAATAAGAATTTCATTCATATACACATTACATAATGAAAAATGTCACTCCACATATCATTCAAAAGGGTTAATATTGTAGGGATAAGGATAGCAGATACAGCAAACTACGTGTATTATAAAACAGATCGAGAATCATAATAATACATCAAAATATGCACACAGGTGTCTGTCTGTCTGTCGCTTCTCTCTTGTTTGTTGGGTCGTTGCAAGTAGTGACGAAGCAAATCATACAAAATAGCTGTAACAACAGCCTTTGGTGGCAATTATATTATGCAATGGGGGCACCGCCAAGCCAACAACAACAATAATAATATGAATAATATAGGCTGATGTGTTTCCGAGTTGTACATAACGTGTATTGAATCCTTCCACGACACCCTAAAACCCTACACCAATAAATTTCTTATTTTGCCTTCTTTAATTTCTTGTTGCTTTCTTTGACTTCATACGTAATATTTTCTACAATTCCACCTCATTGTCCACTCAGCATGTATTCCTAATCCAATTATCCATTTACTAATACACGTTTTTATTTTTTTGTCAAGACATTGAATTCCACCTCTCTTACCTAGGGAAAAAGGAAATATTCATGAATCTTCTAGTTGCATGGATGTGTCACACAATTGACAGAAACAATAAATACCCCAACAATCTTCATTCACATGTGTGGATTTAGAATTCAATTTGGTTTTCTTGATATTAATTCAATTTAAATTTAACCCGTAAAAAAAAAAAAAAAAAAAAAAAAAAAAAAAAAAAAAAACCCGTGACCCATCGAGATTGACGAATTTGTCACTTTTTTGGAATCGGTCTCGATTATCCTCGTTTATTGATTTAAATCGAATAAAATAATGTAATCCAATCAGATTTGATGAATTGAACAATAGTGCTATGTCTTACCTTGATGGGTTTGGTGGGGTGATAATTTTAAATTACTGCTCATTCAATATACAATTTGGTAAATACTAAAGTACTACCAAATTGATGCAGTTGTAAATTGATCTAATTATCTAGAGTTAGAAAATTGTCAAAAGACAATCAAGAAATTAGGTGAAAGGAAATAAAAATTGTCCTGTAGTAATAAAATACTACTACTACTAGTAATTACTTTTTGATAAATACCATGGACCAGAGCCAGACATGCACGATTGCACGTGACGCCCGAATATCCCTATAAATATTGCGACACTTCGTTGCTAATTTCGCATCGTGTATCATTTTTCCGTTCTGTCCCGTTTACTGCATTCATTTGGAAGTGGTGTTGTTTTGCGCTGATTTGTTGTTCTCAAAATTTCTCCATTTCGGGAGTTGTTGATTCTAATTTTTTTAATTTTTTTCAACTTTAGTCGTTCCTTGGATTTGGAAAAAAAGTTTCTTGGAGATTTCCTGTTTTTGGTGGGATCTGCAAGAGACAATGACGGTCGGTGCTGGAATTTCTGTAAGTGATGGGAGGTTGAATGTGTTGGGGGAGAGTATTTTAAGCGATGTTCCTGAGAATATCACTGTGACGCCGGCAAGTGGTGAAAACCTGATCAATGGAGCTTTTATCGGCGTGCAGTCTGAGCAGACTGGCAGCCGAATGGTTTTCCCGGTCGGCAAACTCCGGTCAGTTTTTTTTTTTTTTTTTTTCAGATTATACAAATTGTGTGGGGATGGAACCCTAATTTTGGGTTGTTAGGTAGGTTTAATTTGAAGGGTTGAATAGTTTGGTGCATGGGCTTAATTAAAAGGTGGAATAACTGATTTGAGATTTTAAATTCCAGGGATTTGAGATTTATGTGTGTATTCCGGTTCAAGTTATGGTGGATGACGCAGAGAATGGGCAATTGTGGGCAAGACATACCTTTCGAGACCCAATTTTTGCTTGTTGAAGGACGCGATGGCTCACATTTCAGTAAAAATGCAGAACAACCACCTGCATTGTATGTTGTTTTCTTACCTATTTTGGAGGGAGATTTTAGGGCTGTTCTACAGGGAAACGCAAATGACGAATTGGAAATATGCTTGGAAAGTGGTATGTGGATTGTGGCACGCTACAAGTAGTCAAGTACTACAACAAATTGCTGTGTCTGTATTTTCTCCATGTCGCTTTGCTAATGGTTGAACATCGCAGGGGATCCTGCTGTGCAAGATTTCGATGGGAGCCATCTAGTTTTTGTTGGAGCTGGATCAGATCCATTCGATGTTGTTACAAATGCAGTCAAGTATGTCCTATTATAAATTTGTGGATCAGTTGAATTTGAATTTGTTATGTTGATTAAAATTATCTGAAACCATTTTAGTATTATGCGAAGACGGTATCACTTACCAAAATTAAAGTAATCTATCTGTCTGTTTTTTGGAAAGTGACCAAATGACCATGGCCTTCTGAACTAGGATAGAGACACGAACCGTTTATTCATAACAGTAGTGTAATGAGAAGACATTTACCTTATATTTGCTCCCAACTTTTAAACATTCATCTCTTTATGTAACACCACATTCTTTCTACAATGAATCCCACTGATACATTGGGACAATTTGTCAGGGCTGTTGAAGGCCACTTGCAAACTTTCTGTCACCGTGAGAGAAAGAAGGTGAGAATCATTCCCAACTTATTCTCCATCTTACTAGTAAATTTATCCTAAGAATATAATCTAAAGTTCAATTGAGTTCTAAGCTTTGCCATATATCATCGTACAGATGCCGGATATGTTGAATTGGTTCGGGTGGTGTACATGGGATGCTTTTTATACTAATGTCACCGCTCAGGGAGTGAAGCAAGGTTTAGAGAGGTAATTTGTTACCTTCAATGCGTTTAAGCACGAGCTACTACCATGTCACATTTCGGGAATAGTATAAGAATATACCTATTTTGTGCAGCTTTGAGAAAGGTGGGATTCCACCTAAGTTTGTGATTATCGATGACGGATGGCAATCAGTTGGGATGGATCCAACTAGTGAAGCTACAAAAGCGGATAACTGCGCCAAGTGAGTCCAATAAACAGTTGCTTTTTTCATACCTTGATTCTCTATGTCCTTTTCTCAACCAGCATTCTTTGTCCTGTTCAGCTTCGCAAATAGGTTAACCAACATCAAAGAGAACCACAAATTTCAGAAGGATGGAAAAGAGGGTCAAAGGATCGAGGATCCAACAATGGGAATTAAACACATTGTCACCGAAATTAAAGAACAGCATTCAGTGAAGTATGTATGACACATGGCAATTTAACTACTTTTACCTGTGGCGACAACGCCAAAATCAATTATGAATCTGTCCTGTGTAACATGTAGGTATGCTTACGTGTGGCATGCTTTGGCTGGGTATTGGGGCGGTGTCAGGCCCGGTGCAACCGATATGGAACATTATGAATCCAAGATGGCTTATCCTGTCTCATCTCCTGGGGTTCAGTCAAATGAACCGTGCGATGCTTTAAATAGCATCGCCAAGAATGGTTTGGGTTTAGTTAATCCGGAGAAAGTCTTTAGTTTCTACAATGAGTTGCATTCATACCTTGCATCAGCTGGTATTGATGGGGTCAAGGTAGATGTTCAAAACATCCTCGAGACACTAGGAGCAGGCCATGGAGGAAGAGTGAAGCTTACTAGGAAATACCACCAAGCTCTTGAGGCTTCCATTTCTAGGAATTTCCCTGATAATGGAATCATTTCCTGCATGAGTCACAACACAGATGGCCTGTACAGGTGTGCTAAATGAATTCATATACCACAACTGAGGTTTAGATACATAACCACAGATCAGTTTCTAGATGTGCTGATAATTATCATCCTGCATTTGCAGTGCAAAGCGAACAGCCGTTATCAGAGCATCCGACGATTTTTGGCCAAGAGATCCTGCATCTCACACAATTCACATTGCATCAGTTGCTTACAACACTGTATTTTTGGGGGAGTTTATGCAGCCAGATTGGGACATGTTCCATGTAAGCTAATGACCATATTAAATTTTTGTACAGTAGGTAATAAATACGTTTTGCTAATCTTTACTCTAATTCTCTGGCAGAGTGTGCACAAAATGGCTGAATATCACGCAGCAGCTCGTGCTGTGGGTGGATGTGCTATTTATGTCAGGTATCATAAACGATCATGAACACGTCTTCACTATGATGTAATAATGCCTTTTTCACTGGATATACTGGTCTTAATCTGGACATAAATGGATGCAGTGACAAGCCAGGGCAGCATGACTTTAACCTTCTCAAGAAGCTTGTACTTCCTGATGGCTCCATATTAAGGGCAAAGCTTCCTGGAAGACCAACCCGCGACTGCCTGTTCTCAGATCCAGCCAGAGATGGGAAAAGGTACATCTAAACTTTATCTTAAATTTGAGAGCCTTCTTGCAGTTCATCCATGATTGTACTAACATCTTACATCTACCTCCATCCAACGACAGTTTGTTAAAGATATGGAATCTGAACGATGTCAACGGAGTTATAGGAGTGTTCAACTGCCAAGGGGCTGGTTGGTGTAGACAAGGGAAGAAAAATCTGATTCATGACGTAGCACCCGGTACCATAACTGGAACCATTCGAGCTAAAGATGTCGATTATCTTCCAAGAGTTGCAGGTGGCAAATGGAAGGGCGATGCAGTTGCCTACTCTCACCTCAATGGTAACTTCAATCTAAGATTCATTCCAACAGAATTCTCATTCAATTGTGAAAGCCGCCAGTAAACTATATCGTCACCATCACACTAATCTTTATACAAATTCATTGTCTGCAGGGGACTTGGTTTATCTTGCAAATGATACTTCTCTTCCAATCACACTTAAGGCTCGAGAATACGATGTCTTCACAATCTGCCCAGTGAATCAGCTGTCTGATGAAGCTACATTTGCCCCAGTAGGTTTAATCAAAATGTTCAATTCTGGAGGAGCAATTAAGGCCTTGGACTATGAATTGGAAAAACCAGGAACCGTAAACATGAAAGTCCGAGGATGCGGCACATTTGGAGCTTACTCATCGGTGAGGCCTGAGAGGATCCACGTTGATGCAGAGGAAGTGGAGTTCACCTACGATGAAGCATCAGGGCTCCTCACATTTGCTCTGCAAACCCCAGAGAAGGAGATGTACCTTTGGAGCGTGATTGTTCAACTGTGAAGTCATGACGTTTCCATTGTTACCCGGCTCTGTCTTCATTCTTTATCTGAGAATTTTGAGTGACCTTGTTGTTTGTTTACTTACAAATTTATTGAACTCCAACTCTGTACTATACTACAGGAATGGAGTTGGTGGCTAATCGATTTTATGTACTATCCTTAATGATTTTTGGGCATATGTAATCACATATGCCGGGAATTTGTACCGAATCACATTTGAGAGTTGGCAAAACTTGTGATCTTCAGTCGAAACACTTGTCATTTATGATCAAAGAGGGATTTTGACATCTCCTGTAACAATATTATTTACGGAACTTCGAAGACCCGGTAACAAGGCGGTCAAACCCAATGTATGAGGTTTGGCATTTAATTTTATTTACGGAAGTATGTTGGGCATTTATTTGATAAATGTATTAGTAATAATAAAAAATTTAAGGTTCTGGGCCTAAAATGAAATAATTTGAAAGGTTTGAGGCCAATTAATATAAAAATGAGTGATTGGGGTAGAGGACTAAATAGAACAAAATAAAAGTTTAGGACTGAATTGACAAAAGATAAAAGAAAAAGGACTAATATTATGCACACGTGTCAGGTTTAAATTAAAACACTTGCCACGTCAGCAATTAGAATATAATTAGTGAAAAAAGGACTGATTTGAACATAATTAGCATTTGTAGAGGACTGTTTTGGTAATAAAATAGAAAAAGGACTGATTTGAATTTTTTGAAAATAAAAAAGACCTATTTATCCTTTTTTCCAATTTTTTTTTTTCCATTAAAAAAGTAGTATACTTGTCAGAATCGGACGCATAGCCTGATGAAGCCCCACAATATTTCCCCATCTCTGTTATGAACAGAAAAATGTACTCATGATGCGCTCCCACGTATACAAAGGCATGATGGGGAAATAATGTTGTAATGGAAGGTCGTCCATCATTGGTTGAAAACACTTTTTCCAAACCCCCTTTTCGGCCCGGATGAAATTTCATTTTAGACAAGAAAATCGTGAGTAAAATACCATTAGAAGGGAAATTTGATTTTACTATGTTGGAAGATGCTCGGACAGTTGGACTTGGAGTTAAATTTTTTTTTGACCATAACAAGATACTATTTCTATTTTTAGGCCATAATTAATTTCTATTATTATTTTAGGCTATGATAAGGTATTTGGGTTCATTTTAAGGCCAATTTGACCAATCAAACACTTAGCCGGGCCGCGAGAGATATACTCGAAGAATTGTTAACGAAATTTAAAAGCATTCACGTTTCTTCATTCTGGATAATGACTTCAAATTATATTTAACTTTGTGGGTCCCGCTTTTTAATATTACAAAATACAAATGCTTGCTGTACTGGACGTAATAGTGCAACTTCAATTAAAAAATTAAAAAAAAAAAAAAAAAACTCCCTTGCTGACCAAGCTTGCCGCAAACAAAACTTGGAACATACTTCATCATTCTAAGACTATTTAAGCAAGGACCCCAAAAACTTCAATCGCGATTCTCCATCTATATAGCTCCTCCCTACGCAATTCTAAAACTATCCCAGAAAACCCTAATGTTATTGAACAAAATGTTCAGACTGCAACTCATTCAAACTAGGGGAAGATGCAATCCAATCAATAAAATTGATGTAGAAGATCGAATCTAAAACTCGTAATGATCTCGTTTATGCTTTCGGAACACAAAAACGTCATTGGAGAAGAAAGTGAATAGTAACTCCGGTGAACGTCCAAATTCTTATGAAAATGATGAAACTTATATGCCTTCAACTCTTCTCATCATAAGGATCACGGATATGCGTTTGGATTTCAGAAATTCTCACATTAGTGCGTTGTACCGTTTCTTGGTGGGAATCCTTCAATTTTTGGCCGGAAAAATTGTTACACATCGTCGGAGGCCATTTCTTCACCGATTACAACAAACTTAATATCGATTTCAATTAAAATTGTCTGTCAATTCCAACCGCAAGCTCAAAATACACTTACGATCAATATACAAAAAATCGACAAAAATTTCCGAATCCACAACAAAGAAGATGAAGATGGCTGGAGCGACGACGGAGGTGATGGAACATTGGTTGTTGCACGGAGAAGACACTGAGGAAGATGAGAGGCTGTTTTTGGTGACTTACAGGGTAACGGGCTGCCGCTTGAAGAGGAAGACTGATGACGCTGCCAGAGTCATGGATGAAAGAGAGACGACGAGAGCTGCACCTTGGCCAAGAGGCGATGACGCGAAGTGAGGGAAAGCCGGTTGGAAGCAAGGTCAACGGCGACGATGATGCGAGCTCTGTTGAGCAAGACAACGAGCACGGCCAACGACCGACTGTGGAGTGGATGAAGGCGATGATGACGCAAAGTTGAGGATGAGGCCGGCGATGATGACAATGGAGGGCCTTCTGGAAATAAGGTGACTGGAGCGGCGCGCGTGAACTTTGCCACGTTTGGCACACGCGGCCCATTCTCCAAATCACTTTATCAAATTGGCTCTTAATTAAGCCCATATGCCTTGTTATGACGCAACATTTGATTACTACTATTTTTCACAGCCAGTCCAGTCCGGGTTCACATCAAATACGTGCGCAACACATGCGTTAGTTTGGCCTCAAGACTCAACTAATTCCTAATGCCCCCACAGCACTAGTCGCATCCACTTATCCACCTTTCTACTTATTTAACAAGGCTTCCTATAAGTTGTTGTAGGCAAGGTTCACAGCAGTACCTTCAGTTATATCACACAAATAGATGACTAGATAGATCGATTCACATTATATGTCACACAAATATAACTAGAAAAACTTGGATCTTCAACAGCTTACAGCCATGGCAGATTTATACTATGCTCTAGGCTTCTATATCGCATTTCTCTGAAGAAATAGAGGCTCATCGTTCCTCCATGAATAATAAACCTCCACCATTGACAAACAGCACTTGCTCTGTGACCCCAAGCTCCTGGCTCATAGTGCCACAACTTACATAGGAATTTAGATCCACCTCACACCAAAAATTATCCTCTTTATGGAATAAAACCAAGATTAGGTACAACATCACAGCATAGATCCAAGCCTTTTATTATTGATATGAGTCCTTCACTAAAAGTGTCAGCAAAAATCCCATATTAATAGGAAAATACAGATACCAAAACTGCATAAATACTGAAAATAATAACCTCACTCTTCAAAAGGAGCCCAAAGTAAGCAATGATCATGACGAGAAGAGACCTGAATCCAGTATTGATGTTATATATCGAAACAACAATACAAAGTGCCAACAGTATTCATCTCTTACATACCCATCCGAGAGACACTCCTACGATATGGGTGGAGCAAAATCAAAATATTCTGAAATTTTAAACTGCAAAAAACACCTAACGGCCACGGCCACGGCCACGACCACGCCCTCTGCCACGACCACGGCCCAAAGGTCTCCCTGTATTTGAGAAAAGTTGAAAACTATAACATCAAGAACCAGCACATGACAAAAGAATCTAGAGAACTGCAACATAGGAAGCAGGATAAAAAAAATTATTTACCTGCCGTGGGCTTCTTTGGTTTAACCCTTGGAGTCTCCTCAACAAGTAAAGTTTCAAGGTTTAAGCTGTCGGGAAGGATATAGTACCGAATGTTGTTACCCCTAACACTCAGATGGTCAAGGGTGATGGGGTTTTTTCCTTTTGGTGTCAATTTCACAGTCTTCAAGTGTGTGTTCATGCTAACATCAACACCTACCATAGACATAATGGAATCTAATTAAACGAGTAGAAATTCAAAATTTCAAATACTTGCACAAAAGAATTGCCAGAACTGAAATTGATCCAAAACTTATCAACTCGCCTCACTTAAATTACAAAGATTAGCCAAATAGACACATTCAATTTAAGATCATATCGAAAACCTAAGAGCGCACTAACTAGGCGCACCAAACACAGACAGCTAGACAGATTCACATAAATGTGCGATGCTAGGGTTTAAGAGATCAAAGAAGGGGCGTACCAGTAATGGTCCCATGTACGACAGTTCCGTTCTTGAGCTCAATTGAAACTGTCTCGTTGTTCAATTTCATCAAGAATCTGAACAATAAGTATCCACGGAGTGGGGGAAAGGGAAACAGCAAAATTGGTCATTTCAACATCACATACAATGAACGATTCAACTCGAACAATCAGAGAAAAATGAGAAGCAGGAAATAGATTTGAGAAACGAAAATTACAGGAGATGAATCATACCTTACGAGCTTCATGGTTGCCCGAATCTCGGGGTTTGCTACTGCGAGTAGCTAGGGTTCCAAAAATTGAAAGTAGAAACAAATGAGGAGCGGGAGGGGTACTGCCATTTTAACGCGTGTTCAGTAACACCACGCTTTTAATGATTCATCCTAATTGGGCCATTTTCGGCCCAACGAGGTTCTTTCAGCCCACTCCACCAAAAAACTCAGTAATCAAAACAGTCTCTTTTGAAAAGAACAATAATTAATGTCAATGTCATCTGGACCAATCACCATCCACGTGTCAAAATCGTGCCGACACGTGCCTCTTCAAGGCTAAATTCCCTTCCTCTATATATAAATAGTCTCTTGCCACTCCTTTTGCTGCTAAGTGCTGAGTGCTGACAGGTGATATGATATTCACAATCTTATGGAAATTATAGAAATACAATCACGGTCACCCCATCCTCCCCCGGTCTCAAGGAACGCGCCGCTTCTGGCCGCTGTGTCCGGAATCCTCATCGCCGGTCCACTGCTGTGTTTGTCAGGAATCAGCTTCGCGGCTACTATAACGCTGCTCCTCGTGGCCTCGCCCATGCTCCTTCTGTTCAGCCCGATAATGCTCGCGGCGGCGTGTTTGTTGGCTTGGGTGATGCTAGGATTCACTGCGGCTGTTTTGATGGCAATCGCAGGGATATTGGCAGTGCGGTGGATTCTCCGTATTAGGCGGCCGGCGGCGAATTACATGAGATCATCAGAGTGGCTGCACAGCGGCGGCGGCGGCGGATCGGATAGGTTGGTCGTGGGGGGGGGATGAGCAGGGGAAGGAATGAGTTTCGTTAGTCATTTTCTGATTGACTGATTAGGTAACATGAGTACTGAACAACATTGTGTGAAACAGAGCATCAAGGAATTAATTAGGTTGTCTCAAGTCTCATGTCATTTTCGTGTTTTCCTATGTAGTAATAATGTAATCCCATGTTTGAAGATTTTTGTTTTTGCATTGATTTTGAGTTGGGAAAAAGTTTTGGAGGCGAGGCTTCTTGACTTCAGTTCTGCAGCATTTCACTTGAATGCAAAATGATTAAATGAGTAGGTAGCCTAGCAAATACTACGAGCAATCTAGCATCTTCATAGCTAAGATATGTCGTTCCCAATTTTCAACTCTCTACAATCACCTTAGTCTTCAAATCAAACATTATTCCAAGTTGGCCTTTTCCTGAATCCTGCCCAAATATGAAATAGGAGTACTTATGTAATGATGAATTGATGATATATCTGCAGTAATTAGTATTGAGTTGGTTGTATCTTGTATTCCATGCTCTCGCACGTTCGGAACGGGGAGTTGGGCAGCTCTTAAGTAGTCTATTTAACTCATCAAAGTTTATAAAAACATTATATTTAAATATTAAATAAAAAATAATATTAATAAATTATAAAAAAAATATAAAAGATAATAAAAAATAATAATATTAACTAGCAAATAACCCGTCGAGACTCGACGGGCATAATTATATATTTATATATAATATATATCCTTATATAATAATAATAAATGTATTTTGAGTAATAGAAAAATGTGTAATAATTTTATATATATTCGAAAGTGAGTGTATATAATAATATAATTTAATTATTTTTAAAAATAACAAAAAAATCGTATTATATTGCATTCTTTAGCTTCTGTGGCTTGTCCAGTACAAACATAACACATCAAAAAAATAAATATTAAGATTTTTATTTAATTTGAAATAAATAAAATTTAAATATAAGTATTAAGTATAATATGAAATTTTTCTTTACAATTTGCTGAAAATTTCATTTTAAACAACAATTCTCTTGAGTATTAAGTATAAATCATATTTTGAGTAATGAAAATTGTGTAATGATTTTATATCTATTTGAAAGAGAATATATATAATAATATAATTTAATTATTTTTGAAACTAACGAAGAAATTATATTATACCGTCCTCTTTAGCTTTTGTGGCTTAATAGATCAATAAAAATTATTATTAATATAATATTTTTATTTAATTTGAAATTAAAATAAAATAAAATTTAAATATAAATATTAAGCATAATATGAAGAACTTCCTCACAATTTGCTGAAAATCTCATTCCTGAAAATATCATTGATAGGGGCTGTTATAGTACTATCTTTTAAAATATCTGAATTTGAAGTGGTGCAGTTTATATTTGTATATGTACTCTTAAAAGTTGTTGCTATATGAATTAGATCTTCAAAATTAATACCGGCCTTACCATCACCTACATTAAGTATCCATTTTTCTATTATATATAAATTTTATAGTAAACAACATTTCTTGTGGTATCTTGAGTTAATCATTCTTAATTGCATATTAATATTTTGAGCCACATCTTGCTAGTGGCGCGAAATATTGCAATATAACTGTTAATGGCAAAAACTTATTTTGGAAGATAAAGTCCAATATTCTTTAAAGATTAACATTGACTTTTGATTATAATCATAGCAAAACAAAATACAAGTTGAAATTTTCTCATCTTAAATCGAATCATGAATTTGGTTAAATCAGATAGGCTCAGCTCATAATCATTCTACCAATCAAGAATTTTTTACTTTCATAGTTTCTAGAAAATTAGTTTAACCTCAATAATATGATTCCACATCTTGGTGACTATCAACCTACTTAGATAGTTACATTGCATACTTTATTTGATCGATCTATATTCATAATATGCATGACTATGCAACCCTAAATCAACTCTATTTCATGATTCGATAATCCAGAACAATTTGATCATGTTTCAATATTATAGTGAAAATAATTCATTGGCATTATCTATGCTTTCATCCTCTTGATAAATATTATTAGAACTGATATATATATATATATATACATTTTCATTTGCAGATATACGTACCATGATTTAATAATTGATTGTATCAACAATCTCATTGGTAGAAATTAGTATAACAATATCTTTAATAATATCTGGATTTGAAGTGGTGCATTTCATATGTGTATAAATACTATCAACAATTGCCGCTATAGGATCTCTGAAACTTTTGACAAATTTCATTAACACGAGTATTTCATAAAAATATATCAGGATTGAATTTTATTAAATGAAAGAGTTATGATTAATGGAAAATGGGTTTAGGGATATATTAAGAGTGCCACTTTTTATTACTCAGGTGGGGTGCTTTAATTTCAAATGGCGCTGCAGTCCTCTCATGTCATGAAACTTTTGACAAGTCTCATGGTACAACCGGGATAGATTGACCTTCAGCCTGTCACACTGAGGGTCCCCGGCATATGTGCCATGATACTTCTCATGATTTCATGTCATGAGATTACCTACCATGAAACTTTGGCAGATTCCCACTACATGAGTATTTTCTGAAAAATCACATTTTTATTTACTCGTGTTAAGAAACTGTGCCCCCGAAAGCGCACGGAGTCAAAAATTGCAGTAATTTATAGTAAGTACCGGATCGTTCACTGGAGGATGTGCGATAGAAGCAGGGCCCACGCCATTTACTAAGATTTTCCACTCGGTTACTCGATTCAAGTTTGTGATTTGACTAATAACTACTTGACAGAATTTAAAGTAAGTTATGAAAGCAATTAAAATAAAGCAGATAAAATTATTCTAGAAAGCGAACTAAATTTAATCTAAGAAAGCAATAAAATTATTCTAAGAAAGCGATTAAAATTATCTAAGAAAGCAGATTTAAATTATGACAGAAGGGACAGGAAGAAAAGAATAAAGATTGGACAAGATTCAGATGAAACATAGTTAAACTTCCATTTTGTTACACAAATCTTAGCTTGGGATAATCCGTTCAGTTAGCTAATTCTCATGCTCTCTATACCATGTTCCCTTTAACAGACAGGTACTTACAGTAAGAGTTTACATGTTCTTAAGAAAATAAATTCTAAGATATCACAGACGCATAACCACCCTTGCAATGCATTGCTAAGGTATGTTAATTATCTGTGGTGGACAAGCAACACCTGACAAATCATTTATTGAAGTGTCAAGTACCGTTATCATTCCCCCATGTCACGCCCAAAGATTCTAATTAAGCCCTGAACTATCCCTTAACTCTCAGTCCTAGTAGCAGTTACACAACTCTCAATACAACCGAGTGACCTCTAAAGAAAGCAGTTAAAAGAAAGCAGTAAAGAAAGCATTTAAAACCCTATCACTCGGAGGTTTATGAAAGTCTGACCCTGGTAGTAAAAGAAAGCCCCCAGTCAGAATGACCGGATGTGGATCAAGAATTCCCTGTTCTCGGTGAACCGCTCGCAGTGTTCACTTCTCGTCGGGTGGTTATGAGATACAAACTAATGAAACGAACTAATAAATTAGTTCGTTCTGGATGCACTCACTCAGGACTCAAAAATAGGCTTTGGCAGAAGAAGATAACAGTTGAAAGAATACTCAACCCTACCTTAGAAAATAACCAAGGCCCGAATGTTGTT
Organism: Hygrophila difformis; assembly: GCA_030278955.1. Classification (NCBI taxonomy): domain Eukaryota; kingdom Viridiplantae; phylum Streptophyta; class Magnoliopsida; order Lamiales; family Acanthaceae; genus Hygrophila; species Hygrophila difformis. The sequence continues at coordinate 2,864,247 of JAOANR010000009.1, forward strand.
CCTCTAGTATTATCTGTCACACCTTATCGGAATCCAAGTGGAATCTGACCCAGTGCAATATTTAATACAAGATTTCCAACAAACAGCAATTTTGGAAAATAATAAATCTGAAAATCATTCCCTATCAGGTACTAGACTCTCAATAAGAACACAGACCCTTTTAGTCTAGGTGAGACCTAATCGCTGACTCTGCTTCTAATTTCCCAAAATCAACCCCCAGTCGGATGTGAATTAGTCATAACTGTCGAATTTATCCCTTACTCAGATCCGGATTTTATAAAGGAATTTTTGTTGGAAATTTATTATGAGACATCTGATTAAAATCAAGACTCCTGTGTCCAAGGGAAGGATCCCAAAATAATATCGACCACAATATCTACATAATAGTATCATGCATAAATTTATAGAGAAGTGTAAAATTAAATAACCCAAAATATAAGGTGGGTTTAGACAGAAGTTGACACACAGAGATGAAATAGCCGGGGATGAGAAGAATTTTGGCTAAAGAGAGTGCCAGAAATAACTGGGGTGATCTGGACTGCAAACATCTGCTATCCAGTTCCCAATTATTCCAGATGGAAAGATTTTTAGACAGAAGGGAATTCCAAGTGACGGTGACCGCCGTCATTCAGCTCCCTTTTGTCTGTGAATGGAAGAAAAACCCACATATTTTCTTGTTGTAATACTTCTCAAATAATGTTGGTCGACATCATTTAATAATACTACAACTTGAATTCAGGTTTTGAAATTAAGATAAAGAGAATAAAACTGTATCCGGATAGGGGTCAGCTGAGCAGCTATTATAATCCCGGATGGACGAACCGCCAAGGCTTCCACCGGCCACTATCCAGACCATGCAAAATAACATCTAATAATTAATATACAGACCACGAGCTAGTTATCCGTATGGGAATACCCGCCAACATTAATCTGATATATTCCTTATTAGCTGTTTCACACATTACGGGAAAAGACAAAATAAATAAAAGAAAAAATATTTTTGGGTCATCTTGCATGAGAGACATTGGTTTCTCATGCAAGGATATGGAAATGATTCCATAATTACTCATTATGTCTAAATAATCACTCATTCCATAATTAATTAATTAATTACAGTCCGGATTATATACTTAGATCATTAGAGTTTAATTATTTGTAGAAGAATCTTTTAATGGAAAATTGAACAAAGTTCTTTATATCAAATTAATCATGGGTTGAGATCATTGGATTTCAACCTCAAAATATTAATATAAAGGTTCAATTAATTAATGGAGTGAGATGAAGAATAAAAATTTGGCAAAAAGGTGCCACTTTGTCGCGGAATAGAGTTTGTGTCGCGGAGCGTGGCTCCGCGACAAAGGTTTCGCGACAAAGGGGTGGGAAATAAGAGAAGTGGGATTTTTGAAAATTAGGGTGTGTTTTGTCGCTAAGCAAAAATTTTGTCGCGGAACATGGTTCCGCGACAAGGAGACATAGCGACAAAGAGGTTGAAAAATTGGTAAGGACATAATTCATGGTCGCGGAACAAAGATTTTGTCGCGGTACGTGGTTCCGCGACAAAGGTTCCGCGCCAGAGTCCTCCCAGAATAAAATTACAAGTATTTGGGTCCTTGGTCGCTAATCAAGGATTTTGTCGCGGAACGTGGTTCCGCGACAAGAGTTGCATCGCGACCAAGGGGTTTCAAAATTAATGGCAAGGCAAAATTTTCTGTCTCAGAATAAAATTTTGTCGCGGAACGTGGTTCCGCGACAAGGGTATTCCGCGACAAAAGCCATGCAGACAAAATGCAAGAATTTGGTCCTTTGTCGCTAAACATGGGTTTTGTCGCGGAACGTGGTTCCGCGACAAAGGTTGCATCGCGACAAAGGGTTTTAAAGTTTATAAAAATTTTGGCAGCATAACCCCTAATATTGCATTACATGGGTGTGCGTTGTGATCCGTGGGATCACAACGGGAAAATTACATTGCAACCCGTGGGGTTACAATGTGATGCAATACAATATAGGAGATGCAATTTTAAATAAAAATGCACAAACACTTTAATATATACCCCTTTTAGATCTAATGCACAACAAAGAGAAAAATTAAAGTAAGAAAAATACCTAAGACTAAAAAGAACACAAACAGTAAAATAAAAAAATAAAAAAAAATAAAATAAAAATAGAAGAAAACTAAAACTAGTGCAGTAAGCAAGAATGCAAACACACTATGCTAACACTAAAAGTAAAAATAAAATAAAATATAATAAAGCCTACATTAAATCTATCAAGGGTAAGTATCAAATGTTTATGCATTTTATTAAATAAGGAAAGCAATAAAACCTAACTACAATATCAAAACATGGTTCAAAATACACCCATTAATTAACTGTTTGAGACCCACAAATTACAAAATATAAAACTGGAAAAGAAAATGAACACTAGCTACACTTATTTATTACAAAGCATAAATTAAACTAAGCTAAGGTCTACATCTACATGGCATGAAAATAAATTAAACTACATCTTCCTACACTAATTTTGGAGAGCACAGTGGTGCCTCCAAAACAGTAAACTAAACTAAAGTGTAGCTAGGTTACTGTTCAAGGGGGTGGGAGGTTATATTTATAGAGGTGGAAAAGGCCCATTAGGCCCATCTGGTCGCTAAACAACTGCTTTGTCGCGGAACAAATTGCTTAGGGACAAAACAATTTTTAGCTCCAAGATGGCGCCCAGGAGGGGGCGGGAGTTGAAGTCCAGGAGGAAAGGACAAACATGTTTGTGCCTGCGGGAGCTCAAGTCCTGGGACCTCCTGGTTGATTCGACATGTGGGAAATTGTGGGGAGCAAGTCACGTGAGCTAGCTGTCTCTGTCGAGGGATGGCTGTCGCGGTCGGGGTCCATTTTCTCGCGGAACCATGTTCCGCGACAAAATTATGTGCCTTGATTCTCCTCTCACAGTCTCGGAACAATATTTGGGCGCGGAGCATTTGGTCGCGAAACACTCTACCGCGACAAAGTGTCTATCGCGACCAACTGTTTAATTTCCTCTCTCTCTTCCTCATTTATTTCTTCTGTCTCGTCTCTCTTCTCTCTCTTTATTTTCTTTCTTCTCTCTTTCCTTCTTGTTTCTCCATTTCAATTTCTTCTTTCCTCTTGTTCGTCCATTTCTTCTTCCTTTCTTCTATTTTTTTTTCTTCTTCGTCGTCTTCTTCTTTTCTTTCATTCCTCTCTTCTCTCTTTCATTTCTTCTCTGTTTTCTGTCCGGATTGAACTGGAAACAAGGAATGAAGGCAGGGGGCTTGGATGGCCGGAGTTCTTGGATGGTGTTGGAGAAGGAAGGTGGTGCCGGAGATGGCGCCAGATCTGGAAGTGGTGGAGACTGTTGAGGGCAGTGGTGGCGTGCGGCGGTGTTGGAGGCTGCCTGAGTTGTAGAGGGGTGGCCGGAATGGTTGGACACGGAGGTGGATGGTGAAGGGGCGGCGGCGTCTCGGTGGTTCGATTTGACGACGGGGAATTGAAGCTTCTTGGCCGGAAATGGTGTTGGTGAAGGCGACAAGGATGGCCGGAATTGATGACTGGAAAATGATGGATGTTGGAGATGGGGGCTGTTGGGTTTGCGGTGGCGGCGAGATGTTGGGGCCAGTGGTGGTGGTGCGATGTGGTTGAGGGTGGAGGACGCGGTGGACTGAGGCGGCTGTGGCGGATCTGGGGGTGCTGCGATGGCGGCGGAAATGGAGGAAGAGGATGGGTTTGGTGGTGGTGACGGAAGGGGGGAGATGGAATTCGGAGTACGAGATCGGAGATGGGTTGCTGGGGTTGCGATGATGGCGGATTGGGCGCGGACAGGCGGCGGCGAGCGGCGGAGTTGGTCGGAAAATGGATGGGAAGGGATGAAGGAGGAGGTCGGCCGGAGATGGTTGGGGACGGCCGCCGGAGTCTCGCCGGCGGCAGTGGCGGCGCCGGCGAGGGGTTAGGGTTAGGAGTTTGATTGGGCTTGGTTTGGTTGGGCTTGGTCCAATTGGCTTGTTGGGTTTGTGGAATTGGACAATTGGGCTAGGGGAATTGGGCTTGGTGGTTTGGGCTTGAAAATATTGGGTTTTGGACTGAATTTCTTGGATTGGATCAATTTGGACTGTATTGGACTCAACACCTGCAATTTAATAAATTGCACTTAATTAATGATGGATTAGTGGACCAATTTATTTAATAAAGGCAGAAAAATAGAAATAAAACTAAACATAAGAAATAAATAAATATATACATAAAAAATGTAAAAATAATATATAAACATAATATTTATTCCACTTGATTATTTGGTTTGTATTCTATTTAATGAATCCGAGTTTCACCGAATAGACAACACTGAACCAAAATTAATCAAGTGTATGGTTTTTAATATTTTTATCATGTTTTTGTATTTTTTAACATAAAATAATAAAAATAACAATATTTTTGTATTTTTTAATACCAGCTTATTATTTATACAAACTTGCATATATCTGTCAAATTCAACTGCTTTCTTATTTAAATAAGACCGGAATGCGATCAAATGTCCGTATTAGACACGGAAATAGATTGAAAATAATGGTCAATTTTGGCCATTATCAATCTCCCGTAGAATTCATAAAATTATAACCTGGAAATGTCATCTAATTGTACATCTCCAAGATCAATATCAGATTTACAAATTACCATCACCTACATGAAGAATTCATTGTGCAAATTTAAGTCATATATAATTTTCATTGTAAATAACATTTCTTGTAGTATCTTGGGTTAATTCATCTTAATTACATATTAATACTTCGAGTCCCCTCTTTCCAGTACACGAGATATTGCAGCATATCACAAACATAGGTAAAAATGATTTTTGAAGATAGAATCCAACCTTCTTTAAAAAATGACATTAACCTTTTTTTAATAGTCATAGTAAAACAAAATACGAGTATGTTTCCTCTGAAATCGAATGAGGAATTTGATTAATTCAGACGGGGTTATAATCATTTTACCAATTAAGAATTTTCATTCCAAATAATGGGCTTTATTTTAATGAGAACATAGGTTAAATAATTTTCTGGGATGGTTTTTTGCAGGTAGAACCAAATTGAAAATGTGCAATCCTATCTCTTGGAAGGAGTAGGGTGCTATTCCACTGGATACTACATGCAACACAATATTATTTCTCCCACGAATGGCTAAACATATTATTTTCTAGATAAATTATCGATAAATGTCTTGTCAGCTCCACCACGTAAAGAAAAAAAATCAACCCTCATCACTATCACCTACATACATTATTTTATTATAAACATCCATCTCCTCATTAATCAACAAATGTAATAGCTTAGCATGATCCACCTTCATTTCTTCCTTATTATAATATGTCTCTTCTAGTATCAATAGACTATCTGTTTCAGACGTTAAAACTTCATTCAGTACCGGTATTCTAGAGAAAATTTTTAAATTTATAGAATTTACAGCAATTAGCCTTTCAATTTCTAATAAAGGTATATTTATATTTGTTCTTCCGTCAATTGCAAATTTGATAAAATATAGATTAATGAAGTATTTCTTAAAAAATAGATTAAAAAATAAAATTTCATTCTTTATTTACTGATGGACTATTCGCATCTCAATAACTCTTTATACACCCGATTCTTTTATTTCTAATATGCTTTACGAAAATAACTAATTTACTCTAAATCAATTATCCATAGAATATGAATTTTCAAAATTCTCTTAATAATTATAATTTTTGTATTATTTTAAATATAATAAAATATAAATATAATTTATACTATTTAGTATATATTTATATACGATTAGAATGATATAAGTATAAAATATATTTTTTTAACGATTAGCAATTATATAATTGTATATTACTTTTAGTAAATATATAATTGTAAACTTTCTCCGTCTCAGTTTAATTGTTACGTTTGACTTTTTAACACTATTCACTATTTAAATTTGATTCGAATTTTTATCATAATTATGTAAGAAAAATATAGTCAAGTGAGATCTTGTTAGATTCGTCTAATCATGTAGTTTTAGAATATCAAATTTTTATAATTTTTTATCGAACACAATTTAAGTTATTAACCGTTAAAAATGTGTATCGGTATACGTGTCAGGTGGGTCCGTAACAATTATAATGAGACGGAGTAGTATTACTTTTAGGATAAGTGACATAATTTTGTAAAAACATGGCCTATATATACATTAACTAATATATACAAATCTTTTCCATACATTCATTAATGTATCTTTTAATAATATAAATTCTATTTATACACTGTGAATTCTATATAAATTTGAAAGTTCAAATCTTTAAAAATTAAAAATTGTGGGAACTTCATATAAATTAAAAATTAAATATCTTTTAAAAACTAAAAATTGGATTTCATATACACATTAATATATCTTTAATATAAATAAATAAATATGTGTAATGTATATTTTGATTACATCATTTACCACACCAAAACAATATGTCAAAAAACTAAACCTACACAAAATTACCGATATTACAATATGATCACCATTTTGAAATATAAACACAACATAATTCTTAGTTGCCAGTGCAGAACCCCGTCCTAATAGTACAATGGTGCAAAAACTGAAAATGCCTATTCATGTCATAATAATCCGATGGTGTAAAAACTCAAAATCTATAAATAAATAATAAATGCAGGAATAAAATCTAATAAATAAATATAAAATACAAAATAATAAAATCTAAAATAGTAAAATAAAAAATAATAAATAATAAAATCCAAAATAAATAAAATAAAAATACAAAATTTCAAATTTTATCTTTTAAATTTTTTTAAAGGTGAATAAATCTCTAATGAATAAATAAATAAACTTGAAAATCTAAAATTAGTAAATTTAAAAATGCAAAAAATATAGATAAAATAAAAAATGCAAAATTTCAAATCTTTCAAATATATTTAAAAGTGAAGATTGTGGGAATTCCATATAAATTGAAAATACCATATATTTCAAAAACTGAAAATTTATAATGAATAAATAAATAAATACAAAAATCTAAAAATAATTAATTAAAATGTAAAAATCTATAAAAATTAGAAATTTGAAATGGAGACACCCCATTAAATTTAGGATGGGTTGTTCGCTAATGCTTTAATATATATATAGATAATCTTAGCTATGTAGGCTAAATAGGTTTTTTTTTATAAGGCCTCCATCTATTTAGTTAAATAGCCTAATCTATTGAGCCCAGGACCAGGTAGGTGGGCCTGGTCTTGGTGTTAGTAGAGCCAAGGTAAAAGGCCCGATGCTTATTGGGCCTACCAGAAGCGTGTTGGGCCAGTCCCGGTTCTAAATCCAATTGGGTATGTTTGGGAAATAATTAGAGTTTAGCGTCTGGAGTTTAGAGATTAGAGTCTGGAGTTTGAAATTAATGGTAATAAATAGTTTCAAATTTAATAATGGTGTTTGGTAATGCAATTTTAAATTAGAGTTTAGAGTCTGGAGTTTGAAAAGTTAAAAGCTGGGGATAGGAGTGTTCTGAGTTTAGATATTAGAGATTAAAATTTGGCGGTTACTGTAATTAGTGTTTACTATAAATATAATTTTAGGCTATTTTTAGTATGTATTTTAAAAGATAAACGCTAATCCCTAGCGTATTTTCCCAAACACAGCCAAAATCGCACTGATGATGGATTGATAGTTATACACTTATACTCATATCATATACTTTCTCTGTTAATCCAGCATTGATTAACACGTAGTTCAATGCATATTTTCAATTATTAATAATTCAAGTTCGATACAAATATAAATTCTAAAAGTTTCATATTTAAAAATTATAAGACATGATGAATCTAATAAGATCTCACATGACTATATTTTAATTTATATAATTATGATAAAAATTAAAATTAAATTAATCTAATGAATAGTGCTAGAATTCGCAATGTTGCAATAATTTAAAAAGGAAGTATCGTAGTATTTGTAAGTTTGGTAAATTACCGAGTATGCAGGCGACGTCGGATTTAGAATTAATGCCTTCTCCAAAAACAGTTTTTTCATAAAAAGAAAGAAAAGAAATGGCGGTATCTAATTTTTTTTTTTAACTTTGAGAAATTTTGAATATGAATAAAGATATTTTAATAAATTAAAAACGGTCATGAAAGAAAAAACAGAAGAAAATATAATTGAATAAAAATTGAGAATATTAGGCGCAAATCATTGTCCCATAAATATAGTAGAAAGAAAAAGAAATACTACCCGTCTCAATATAATTGTTACGTTACATTTTTGGATAATATTCTCTGTTTAACTTTGACTCGGATTTTATTATAAGAAAAAAGATAGGTGAAATGAAATTTTGTTAGAAGTTAGATTCACGGTTTAACTTCGACTCAAATCTTGTTAGCTTAATTTCATTTTTTTTAAGATTAAATTTATAATTTTACAATATCATTAACAATTATACTAAAACAGGAAAACAGGTGAAGTAAATAAAATGAAAGATACGTGCAGGGGACTTTTCCATAGAAGGGGCCTTTCGTTCTAGTTATCAAATTGATCGTTCCAATTTCCACGGTTCCATTCGCGGTCTTGTCCCACAAATATTTTCTCTGCCGTGGAAAACACGTGATCCATTTCTACTGTTCAAAAGGATAAACGATGTGGTAGATTAATGTCATCACCAAAAGCATAATAGTAATAGTTTTGGTTGGGATGGGATTATAGGAATACAGTAAGATCTCATGTTGACTATTGACTATGCACTAAATAGTTTTTATACTACTAGTTTGGAGCAGTTTATTCAGTAGTAGACAGATTGAGTGGTGGCCAATTGAACATGGAATCTGGCGGATATGATTCCGAGAAGTCGTCGTTGTTGCGCTCGGATTCTCCTCCTTCTTCTTCATCGCCGCACTTGCCCGATCCCATTCCCAAACTTCTCGCCAAGGGAGGTCCGTACAATTTCATTCACTCCTTTTCCTCCATTTTTATCCATCGCTGTTGCACCCCCCCTCCCTTTTCTGTTGGAACCTAGTCTAATTTCATTTTTGTCGTGATGAATAATCTTGATGGTGGTGGTGGTGGTACCAGGCTGAAGCAATTTTTGCTGTGAATTTGAGTGCCTGAAAAGGTAAAGGAAAGGAAACCCATTGAGGAAATTGATCAAGAAAAAACATATGAATAAAATAACCAAAACATTGATCGGTGTATTATCAACTTGTCCGATACGCTCTTCTGGCTTATTTAATGCAATTATGTTTCTATTGGGGGCGACTTGGAGTTGGTCAATTTGATGCAATTAATTGAATAACGCTTCACTTTGGTTCATAACTTAATTCCCCTTTTCAATTCTCAGATTGTTTATCGCTTCGCTTGAATATCTGTTTAAAGTTATAGCTAAGTGTGCTTTGGTTGAATCATTATAAGAGATGTATTGAGGCTAGAAATGGTGCGTTTATTCAACAGAGAGGTCGGGGACAGTATGGACTGCATTGGCACATATAATAACAGCAGTGATTGGTTCCGGGGTGTTGTCGCTAGCGTGGAGTATGTCACAGCTTGGATGGATTGCAGGACCACTGACCATGCTCATTTTTGCATTGGTTATCATAACCTCTGCCTTCCTTCTATGCAATTGCTATGAATCCTTTGAACCAAGGGATGGCCAGTTTCACAGGAACGTCTCCTTGTTGGATGCTGTACACAGAATTCTTGGTAAGAATTCATTGCATAAACTGCTGGACACTGTTTTCCTCTATAAATTGGTTACACTTTTCTGCCTGAACTGTTAACAGTGCTGCAAAATCTCATCATTTTGTAGTCTGAAACTATGATTGCAAAGATTTCATGTCATGTGTACTCATTTGCATATAGAAGTAAGAAAGCTTGCTCGGTATAAAATTTAGAAAATTTGATGTTTGTATTACTGCATTCTGCATTCGCCATTTCAGGAAAGAAGAAAGGTTGGTTGTGTGGTGTCATTGTTCAGATAAATTTAATCAAGTTAGGAATTGTGTACACAATTACTGCCTCAATTAGCATGAGGTATGTTGATGAGCTTCTTCCCAGGATCCAAAATTCCATATAGCATTTAATTTTCCTCCATTTGAAATCATGAATTCGTTTTGAATATCGCAGAGCTATCCGGAGGTCCAATTGTTTCCACATTGAAGGGCAAACAGCTGCTTGTGAATATGAAACTGCCTATTTCATTCTTCTTTTCGGAATTGTACAAGTGGTAGCCTCTCAAATACCAAATTTTCGGAAGATGGAGTGGCTTTCTTTCATTTCGACTATAATGTCATTCACATATTCCATCATCGGGTCAGCACTTTCCCTCGCCAGAATCATAGGTACACAAATTGGAGAAGTTTGTGTAACAAAATTGATTGAAAATCGAAATCATCTTTCCTATTAAATATTCCGGTAACCATTTTAACACTGAACCTGGATTTACAGAAAATGGAGAAATAAAAGGTAGCATGGGAGGTATCCCGAATTTGACAGCTGCTCAGAAACTATTTGCGGTTGGTCAAGCAATTGGGGACATTGCTTTTGCCTTCCCCTTTTCTGTTATTTTTCTGGAGATAATGGTGAGGAATTAGGAAGTGTACATTGGCATTGTGAGCATATAATTCTTGATCTGAAATAACCCTGATGAACCTCTTCATATAATGAATGCAAAGGACACGTTGAAGTCGAGTCCGCCTGAAAAAGCCACCATGAAGAAGGCGTCGGTGACAGCAGCCTGCTTAACAACTTTCTTCAACATGTGCTGTGGAGGATTGGGGTATGCAGCTTTTGGGAACTCAACTCCTGGAAACCTCCTGACAGGATTTGGGTTTTATGAGCCGTACTGGCTCATCGACTTTGCTAATGCCTGTATTGTTGCTCATCTTGTGGGAGGCTACCAGGTAGAGTTACAGCTACAGTTTCCAAATTCCCAAAAGATGAGGGTTTTTTTCTTTTTTTTTTTCTCCTGATAGTGGCATGTTCTGTGTTCTTTCGAATGTATGCATCTGCAGGTGTTCACGCAGCCTTTGTTCGCGATCATTGAGCAATGCTTTTCAGATGAGCTCCCCAACAGTAGTGACCCAAAGCCAATGCCGGCCCTGAAGCTGAACCTTATAAGGTTGTGTTACCGCACAGCTTATGTGGGATTCACCACAGGAGTGGCAGTAATATTCCCGTATTTTAACCAGGTTGTTGGGGTGTCGGGAGCAATTACCTTTTGGCCAGTTGTGGTGTATTTTCCGGTGGAGATGTACCTGGTGCAGAAGAATGTAGGACCGTGGACAGTGAAGGCGGTGCTTCTTAGGACATTAAGTTTCATAAGCTTTGTTGCGATGCTGTTTGCTTTTGTTGGCTCGTTGGAGGGCCTGATAACAGCAAGGTTCAGCTAGGATGGAAGGAACTGCCTCTAAAGCCTGGACTGGATGGAATCCGAGATAGCTACACAATATATCTGGTGTGTACATATGCAACGCATTTTAAAGCATTAGACTATTCTTTTACCACAGGAACGGAACGCCCACGGGGAAACCGAGGACGGACGAACTTGTGGCACAGGAAACCTTCATCAATCATTCAATATGTGGTTGGTCTTGCTAAGGGTGGTTCTTGTAAATTCCACTGTATTTATTATGTGCATATTTAGCTATTTGTAAGGAATTGGTATCGTTTTTACGTTTTAACGCTCATTTGTTGTAAGGTCATTACTTAACGTACAAACATGAGAATGAGAGTGCCCCGATAACAAAGGCCATAAGGTGTAGTTATTGATGAATACGAGAATACCCAGATAACAAAGGCCATAAGTTGTAATTATTGATGAATACAAAGTAGGTTTTCACTTTTTAGGTACGTGAATTCATTAATTCATCCATCCATCCATCTTCCGACCATCATCAATCCCTTCATTCTAACCTTATCAATAATTATATATACATTAGACAAAACTAGATACACAGTATCAGCACATAACTCGGACTTCAAACTCGAAAAGTTTCAACGTGATACAGAATACAGTTCTCAATATTAAATATGGCGTTCGGGGGGATACATTATTGATTATTCAGACATGTATGCATGGTACATATAGTATATCATTTCCTTACAGATAATACAAAACAAATATACAAAAATGTATCTACAGGTCCTCTGTTCTATCTTTTTTTCTTTTCTATAAGCTGTGACAGTAAAAGGATGTTCTCACACAACAATGCATCAAGCAAAGTACGAAGAGGATGAAGATGTATCAGCCAGGACCTGCAAATATCAAAAGCAAACTTTGGTAATTATGAATGTTCATGTTCCATCAAGTTTGTTCAATCAAATTTACAATACCACTGGGAGCCATACCTCAAGCTGGTCTTCGGTGAATGAGTCTTTGTGAAGATTCCATGTGTCCGCATGAGTGCGACGGAACTCCGCTATTGCTTTTGTAACAGTTGATTTCAGGGGTGATGGCTCCGACACAAAACGAGCAAGCAAAGTAACATGCGCAGGCAACCAACTGAAACAAATATAAGCACATGTATCATAAGTGTGGATCCCTTGAAGCTTAGCTACCTAATTCAATATATTGGGCAGAAGGGAGAAATAGTGAAAAGCACAAGTATGAGAGAGATGATAAATTGAACAATTCCAATATAGTAGGGTGGTAAACATATCCAACTCGAGTTCGGCCATTTAATCACATTAAACCAAGGTCGACTCTGAGCTAAAACCCAACTACACGTATTTTAAAAAGCTTTTAATGATTAAAATACCATTCTTGGTGAATAGTAGAACAACTAATGATCTGAGCTAAGGTTCTAAATTTATGCCATATATGATATTTGTCTGTTCACTATAATGAATCTGAAATTTCTGCAAATCTAATATTCCTAAGCATGAGAAAAGAATCAACCAGGATATTTGCGACCTATACAATTCATTGCCAAAAAGACACAGGATTTATGGATAATCAATTGTTTCAAATTAGCCTTTTCTATAGGATCTAAAGCATGATTTGTATGTAGGTGCTAGAACATACCTGGGCATATCATACGGAACTGATAGCACACATGCTGCAAGAGCAAGTATTGAACCATGTATTGATGCAATGGGAATTGCTGAGGCCTTGTTTCTGTAATTAGCATTAGTGAGCTTAAAACATGTAAGATGAGATGTAAAGTACTGTTTTGTGTTATTTTAGATTATTGTAAAGCCGAGAGAGAGAGAGAGAGAGAGCTTTAGTACTAGCAAACTGTTAAAAAAAGTCCTTTTATACAGAAACAAGCTTTAGTACTAGCAAACTGTTAAAAAAGGTTTTTATACCCAAACATAAGAAACATCACAAAAGGATAAATATGCCCTAAATTCTAATGGTGTGCTCTAAATTTATGTACTTTATAGTAAAAATTGCTCTTGTTTCCCACACTACTTTAGTACTTAAAGATAGAAACAAGATCAAAGATAGAACACAGAACTAGGGTTAGTACTATGCGGTAAAAACTCATCCAGAAGTCCAAGATCACATTTTTAGCGTAATGGTATTTTCCCAACTCATGATTATCACAGACAGGGACATAAGAACATGTGAGAAAACGAAAATTATAACCTACTTGTTCCTCCTCTTCTTGAGTGTAGCATCTGCTTGTTTATAAGCTCTCTGGCAAAAATCTTCAACTAAATTCTCGTCCCCGCTCTTTATCAGACCGGCTAAAACAGCAGCAGCATGCTCTCTAACCTGAAAAGTATAAATAAAACACGACAGTGAAAAAACAATACTGCAATTCAAGAGTCAGTTGAATAGAGGGAGTACTACAACTAGGATCACAATTCTATAGTATCAAAAACATGGGACAAATGAATTTGAACATCCGTCAAAAAAGCATTAATCTGCTACAAACTTGCCTCTAGTTGATTATCTGTTAAAAGATTCTCCACTGCTTGCCAGATTTGCTGTTTATCCATGTTGGAGAGGATAAAAGTGTGCCTACAGGAAAATGGCAAACAACAATAAGACATTGTTGGCTTAGACTTGTATAAAGCCAAAACAAATTCAAAAGCTCTCCACAGCAATTATAGCTTCCATAGAAATGGTGAGGTGCTGAAGCTACTAGACTGGATTTCATAAATAACCAAAAAAGAAGAAAATACATATATTACACAACATAGAGATGTGATATATTTAGTTACAACTTCATCCCACCCTGAGATACCGCAAAGTTGGAAAACCAGATAAACTAAACAACGTTCCCGAGAAAAATGCCAACCCAAAAACCAGTAAGGAATATGGAGTACCTGTACATGAAACTCCGCAAAAATGTTAAAGTTGCAGATCGTGTTCTCCAATTGGGATCACTGGCTAAAGAAAGAATAATAGGCACAGCTTTCTGTAAATGAGGCTCCCCAAACACCGTCCACTTTAGCAATTCAAAAGCAGCCTTGGCAAGATTTGACAGCTCTTTGTTCGATGTTTCCTTAAGAAAAAGTTATTGTAAAAGCTTAGACAATGTGGTCAAGACAAAAAAAATCCTTGCCAATTCAAACCATCTTTTCTGCATAGGGCTCTAGTATATCTTCTTTCATGAAACACATAACAAGCAGGAACGCACAGAGCTATCCACACATGTAAAAAGTAAATAGTACAGTGAATAAAGTTTTATTTTGCATTAAATTACCCCTCGTAATTATACCGTGTGTTTCAAATTCATGGAACTTTCTAGATCAAATTCCCGTTCTAGCCGTAAATTGAAAATGTAAGAAGGTTCTTTTTTTTTCCAGAAAATTAACGTTGTGGGCAATGTTCAGTCATAAAACAAATAATTGGTCCCGGGATTATAATTGTTATGGCATATGCTATAGTTATGCATGGAATGGTGAGAAATGGAATCCACCACCAGTGATGTTGGGTCAAACAACATTGCTTCCTGAGCAACTGCTATAAATGTTCGCTTTCACATCTCAATGTTTTTCAGGGAATTCACCCCCACAAATAAAGAAAATGCTTCCTTATTTGCTTCTACATTTTCTCATATTTGTAGAGTAACAAGCCATAGCACCATTGGAAAGTTATGGCAACTGCTATAATATTGCCATTATTGGGAAATAAAGTGCAGCAAACTGTCAAGTTATTCCATAGACATGTCAACAAGTGGGCAGAGAGAGTTTTAAGTACAAAAATACCAAGCTGATTTACCTTTAATGATATCACAGGATACAGAAGTTCCACAATGACATCCAGCAACAATGAAGACCTTCCAGATTTCAAAGAGGAAATGATAAAATGGAACAACTGCACAAGGAGAACATTGGGATCATTTAATTTAAAGAAGCAGCTGTAGCATGGGATACGTAATTAGAACAGTATGAGAAAACAAATTAAATACCGTTTCCATCCATTTCATATCATCCTTAGATTGATCACTTGACACCCCATTCTCTGTGATCTTGTCAAGTACAACATCCAAATTTTCAGGTGCGCCAACACTCTGTAACTTAGTGACCAGCTCAGAAGCCCGATTAACCAAATATTGATCCCAGCAACCTGCAGCTTCTTTGTATCCACTACTACCTTCAATTTCTTGCAAGCGATCATTACCGAAAGATGCACAAAGTCGAAGGTTGGAACATAACACCGACAGAGTCACACCAATTGCTTCTCTTACCTGTTAAGGCAAGACAATTTGAGTAATGAGTCAGTAAGCTTGTGAACAATTAAATAGTTAAACAAGTTTAGTTTCCCTCATAGGACCACCTGAACTTAGGTATATATGGGATTTTCAAATAATAAAAAACTAAATAATTATAACTGAATGTGCATACATTCCATTGGGTACTAGAGTATGTGAATAATCAATCATAATTTAGAAAATCACGGAATTCAAGGTCCACTTTTGACTGATATTTCGGATATAGAGTATTCAGGAAAATTGTAGCATTTTTTTCTACAAGAGATGTGGAGATAACAGAGCAAGGGCAAGAAACAGGGAATAATTTGACTCTGCAGAGTACAAGGGGACAGCTAATTGCCTAATTGTGAGTGTTAACATTGAGATAGCACTAAGAAACGTAGCAGAAACTTTTAGATATTGACATGAAAATTTTTAATGTAAAATTAATCATACAGACAACAGGGCAAGCATAACCAAGATCAATTACACTCCAAGCAGATTGACACAAAACCCTTAACAAAAACAATATCTAAAAATACATATTCAACAGCTGATGAAATCTCTATGTTGGCAGGTCCTAAAATAACATCAACAGCTTCCTCATATGAATTTTCTTACTATATAACCTTCCCTAAGACACATTTTGATGCATGAGAAACTACAACTTTCAGATCCATATTTTTAGATGCACCAACAAACTGCAATACAGTTATAAGCTACAACGATGGAACAACTACCCAAGAAAGATAATAATAATATCATATAGCAAAATCCTAGAACACAACATATTTCTTACAGAATAAAAGTTGCTTACCTGGGCTGACGAGTGATTCATGATACTCAGCAATTCTTTCAAAAGATTATAATGAAGCAGTATTTCAAATTCAGGCATTCTAGGGGGGGATAATTCTATAAGGACAGCTGAAAGAAAAGTATAGCGTTTGGCAACAACAGAAGTAGCAACTGTCTGGGGTAAAGGTTTCATCAGGCAATCAATTACTTTATGCCTAAGAAGTGGAGATCTAGTTCCAAACTTTCCCTTCCCAGTAACTGCATAGCGAATACTGGCAGTCCACTCAGGGATAGATTCCACAGATGGCGTGTCAATAATGGTCTTCAATTTTAATACCATCCAGCTGTCCCATGATTCTGACACATCAACCACATCAGAATGCAGCACTCCGGCAAATGCCTCAGCAGCAACACATTGCTTTGACCTCTCCTTAGCATCCAAAAACTCCTCTAGAGCACTTCTCAAAGCCAGGATAACTGGCATGCCACATTCTTGAATTAGCCTTTTAAAGATCCTTGCAAAGCTTGGATAAAAAGTGTCATTTCCAAACAAAGATATCCAACTCGGAGTGCGAGGCCATGAAGCAGAAAAATCAAAATAAAACCGAGTAATTGATTTGTCTGCAAAGCTCTGCATTGAGGAACCCCCATAATGACCTCTAGAAGGCGAGCTATCCACATCAGTTATAATATGAACATTAGAGAGACTATTCAAAGTCTCAGTAAAAAATCCTTCTTCCTGAAAAATAGCACTTAACTCTCCTTCAAGAGATGACTTTGTATCTCCTTGTAAAGATCCATGATCATTTGCAGAGTCCTCGGCAGAGAATTTGTAAGGTGACTCTTTCAAAAGGGAGTTCAGTGCAGAGATTGCCAGTATTCTAGTCTGTGGAAGTTGACTTCTCAAATTCTTCAAAAAGTGACCTGAAATTGTCAGATTATCATGTGAATGGAAATTGTAAAGTAATTTCTGAGTTCCATAAGGAAACAGAAAACAGAATAAATGCTGAAAACAAGAATACTAAGCTCAGGCAATACATATGGAAAAATAGCATCACAGAAGTTTTAATTACAAACCAGAAATTTCATGTAGAACTTTGGCAGGCACATTTGGATCGTTTCTGGATGCCATCGCTAGCAACAGCAGAACTCTATTAGCCATTAAATCATACCTGGAAATCGGGGAAATTGAAGTTTAGTAATCTACAAGTGTGACCAAGATGTCTCCTGATGTGTAAGGCTAGATTTATCATTAACAGATGCACATGATGTGATGACTGATGCAACTTCGATCCTAAATTTTGACATATATCTACAGAAGCAGTCAAATTACAGGGAGTAAAAATGAAGTGACAGTAATCTAAAGAAGCAGCAGAGAACAATAAGTACCGCCAATGCAAGTTGGTGCTCTCAAAACTCATAGAGCTAATTTCAGCAACCAGGTCTGTAAAGTTGGTCCCATCTGCATGGCTACTTGATCCCGAAAATATGCTCCTTGACAATCCCGCAAAATGAATATTGAACTTGACAAAAAGCTGTAATCATGACAAGCATGAAACTGTCAGTCCAAGTAGAAAGCCAGGAGGTTACAAACAAGTCAAGCACAAAAAATTAGATGACACCATTGAATCAGGTTGCCCTCACCTCAGTAATTGCTTTTTGAGCTTTTTGTGATTCATTGTGGGAGCTTCCAGATAACAAAAGAAACATCAGAAACGCATATTAACTTGCTCAACGTTTATGGGAAATATACAGCTCAATATAAACAAATAATGACATGTTACCTAAATAAAATTCCTAGAAGGAATGATGAAAGAGCTTTTCTGTCCTGCATATACATCAAAGCAAGAAGAGCATCATGAGAGTTTCATGACACTTCAAAACATTAACATCATCAACATACACAAAAGTGATACCGTTGTTAAGCGCTTCAGAACAGTTTGGGATGAAAGTACTGCACAAGAACCTAAGACTGCATTTTCTGGCAAGCTCGGTTTTCTCAAATTGTCACCAAGAGTTAGAACACATTTTGAGACTGTTGATGGCCATCTTTTCATCATCTTCAAGATACATCTTGAAGCAAATCTGTGTATAATATAAATTATTTCCAGTGCATATTAAACTTACTGCTATAGAAGGAGGCCTCAGCACTTGTTAGGGAAAACCACATGCATATTGCGCAGGTACACATTATGATTCTGATATTAGTCATATTGCTGAACCCTTAAACTACCTGCATGCACTATAAAGGAGCCAAAATGGAACACTAAAAGAATAAATGCAAGAGGCTAGTTACAACCCCAAGGTCTGACAAAACAAATCTGCTGCCTCTGTATAAAGGAAAAGGTAAAAGGTAGGATGTTGTAGTGGGTTATCCTTGAATGCGCACCTAAAAAGGTCTGTTTCCACTCAATGACAACTTGCTAAAAGCACAAAATCTTAGGCTAAATATAGAAACAAAAAGCATAAAGAATAAAGGACATTGTTCAACCCACCTTCTAACAGTTTCATAACTATGCAAAGAGAGAGTAAGAAGATCATCCATCAAGAGGAATCACATGTTCTGATGGATATAAGTTCCCGCTTGTACGGAACAAGTGATAAGATGACTGTGATGATCTCCAGGTATTGTGCATATAAGCTTTGTCAGTAAGTGCCCACCGAGGCCTATGATGGAACACATATAGCATCAACCATTGTATCAGAAACATCAGAAAAAATAAAATAATAATACATAAAGATAAACAACAATAATGGGATGAGATACCTTCTTTTTCCCTTTGAGTGAGATGATACAATAAAATTAATAGGAGGCTCTACAATAGCAGTGGATTCAAGCTTCCAGGCCTGCCTATGATTAGACCACTCTTCATATTCTGGACTTCCTGCAAGCAGTACCAAACAAAGATTAGAGATCTAGCATTGAGACCAAAAAATGATGCTTCCATTGGATTGGCTTACCATAATTTCCCAATGTATCCATTATACGAATTAGAAGTAGTAAAAGGATGCTATCATCTGACTTCTCCTTTAACAAATATCTGCAATATTGTGGCATGGTTACTTCACAAGCTAAGACAAAATTATAGGGAGCATAACAACAACAGAACAAATCAAGCCTACTTGCACGTTTCATGTATAACTTCGGAAGCCTTTTGTCTCAACTCTAAGCTACCAACACATGCACCTGTTGCCCCAGCAATCAAAAAAGGACTACGGCTGACCTCTTTAACCATCCCATTCTCAGAGGATGGCCCTAAAATCAGGTAAACATGATAAAACACCCTGTAAGGAAGAGTCTATGCGCAGAAGAGTCACTTTTAAGTGATCTTTCTCGTTTCCTGGAGATAAAAGTTCACGGAAGTGGTCAATAAGATCATAGAAAAGACAAGTATCATTAATTGAGAATAATAAAAATTTCAAGAATTAGGCTACCAATAACGGATCATCAAGCAACAGAACCTAATACATAAATCTCAATTTTTAGATATACTAATCACCCTCCTCCCTCTCCATCCTAAATAAGATTTTATGGGAAAAAGTTTACCACGTCAAAATTAGTCATGCAAGTTCCCCAGAAGTAGTTCTTGTATAGAAGAAATACAGTGAATCATACCTGGATCAGAATGGATTTTGGATTGGCATATCATCTGGAGGTCATCTAGGGCAGATTCAAAGTGCAACTTCAAAAGCTCATTTGCAAACTCAATTTCATTTTCTTCAGGGACATGCCATTTTGGTGCTGTCACAGGCTTATCATGTAAAAAATCTTTGGCATCAATCCACTCTTCTAATGAAGGAGCAGAAGGGTGATACATAACACACCTAAGAAGACATGATACATAGGTATCTATCAACATGAACCAATAGAATGTGTATATGGACCGATTACATAGAAAATGAATTAAGATAGGTGGGTGTACTTGTACTGATCAATCGGATAATAATGAACAAGACTTCCTAAAAGAGAACGTAAAACATGATCACCAGCCCCATTGACCTGCAAAATTGAGAGATTAAATAAGAGGAAGCTGAAATGTCATCCAAGGTTTTGCATGTTTTATTTTCCCAAGAAAAGATTCTAAACATGTATATCACAACTAGATCATGCTGATGCTAAATGCACTATAGTAGCTAAAGAAAGCACATTGCCGATCATGTCCAACCAAATCAACATTTTATTCAATTCCATTTAATGCACTAAAAACAAGTTATCTATTGTGTAATGCTTGAAGATATAAATATAAGGATCAATAGGGCACACTTCCTGGTAGAGCAGCAATACATATCAGTATCTGGAAACACAAAAGAATACACGCATCAATATTGAATGAGCAATCCTTTTTTTCCTGTCTACTACTGCATTAGCTGTGCATCCATATCACAAAACCATAATGGGAACATGAAAGTCACGTAATTTCGGTTAAGTAGGTCTTAAACAATTGAGATGAAAACATGTCACCTATAAATTAGATTTCAATTGGAGTGTCCAACTGACATTCAGATTAGCATAGTGGAAAAATATCACCATTGGCATTAACATCCGGAAAAGAGTCATGCCACGTGTAAAAGATATTGCAAAACCCATTTAAGCATCTGCCATGTTAACAGGAACACAAATACACCAGAACTCTGTAATGGATAATCAAGTTTATCAAGCAGAAAGAAAACCTTCCAAGATGTCGAATCAAAGGCAGACGCAATAACTTCTTTCAATTGTTCCCTGTAGCCGATAAGTGATGGACCACCATAGCTAATTGCAACTGAGAGTACTTTCAACTGATATGCAATAGCTGTTTCGAGTGCTGGCGACAGTGTAGATTTTTCCTAGACATTGAAACACAGAGGTCAATCATACATATTCCACAAGAACTAAATTATCAAGGCCATTGACGAGTAGAACCTTTCTTGGTGATGAGGCTATTGAAGTAGCTTTGCTTCCAAAGCCAGTAGTGGGTGTAGATTTCAAAGAGGAAATTGCCGACTCTAAACCGGTTTAACAAGTTGAACTACTGCCTCCTGTGGATTTGAAATGGACACAAGCACAACAAAGCAGACCAACCTCCGCAATTGCTCCAGGAAGAATATTAGTTGTGACAAACTTGGAAATTTTTTTTAATGCCTGTTAAGATAATATGCAATCTTTTAAAATCAAATTAATAGAATTTAGGCAGAAACTAAAAGTAAGTTCATTCAAAGCCCATTCACCTGCTTGTAGAGAGTATCCGATAGCCTCCCAAGTAAAATTTCAAGCATACAATAATAGTACGGGCCATCCTCCACCAAAAAAGTTCCAGAAGTTGCTGGGGAATAGGTACCCTCATTCCTGCATCATAGTCCATCATAATTCCAGTTTCATAAACTAAGACAAGGGGACCAGCACTTAACTAAATTTGTATCAAAATGCGAGCATGCAGCAATGTACAATTGTTTCTTACAGGATATTACTAGGTTCTAGGTGTTGAAGTAAAGCAAACAATCGACATAAGAACTCATCAAGCCACTCTGAAAAGGAAAATGATGGAATTACTGTTCCTTCATTCATAGTCATATCATCATCCAAGGTAGACATCTGCAAATAAAATTGATGAGCTAAATAGCATATCGGAATGCCCTAATCAAGGAATAAAGCATATTTATTGTATAAAGGACCTCACATTAGAGAATAAAGAGCCAATCAATTGCATGGTTGCAAGGTCTTGGGAGGATCGTTGGCATCCATTCCAAGTAATGAGTTGGACAAAGAAATTATCAGAAGATCAGAAAATGAATGAGCTCCAGTAACATTAGATGAATCCACAACCAAGTCTGACAAAGAGGCAAAAAATAGTGATCTTCCAGCAAATGCTACAGATGTCACTGCACTTTTCAACTGGTGGGTTGCTGTCATCTGATCATGCAATCAAGTCAATTTTATGAAATGTCCAAAAACATAGAAATAAGTCTTGCAAAGTAGGTGAACTGAGAAAATTAAAGAGCCATGTACAAGTTAAAGCTAGTGAAAACAAAGTGCTCGAACAAATTGCCCTCTGACAAGGAACTTACAGTCTCCAAAGCCATGTGAAACCTATGAGCCAAAAATGGCAGAACCAAAGAAGGCTCCACATATGACAAAATAGATGTCGCAGCTGCAACTGTTTCAGAGAGCTGGTCATTCTTGCTATACTGGCCACGATCAATCAACTTCAGTATAGTATTGACAAAAGAAACCCTGTCAGACTGTGTCATGAATAACACAGATTGATCGCCGGCTTCTTTCTTCCTGAAATAGTGTCTTTTTCAGAAATTATTCATGTTGAGAATTTATTAGTAGTTTGCAGAGGTCTCTTACAGTTGCTCATGTTGCAAGCGTTTTTGGAAGATATTCACCATGTGGAACAAAAAACGCTCCAATGAGTAGGTCCAGCGTCCACCATTTGAAGGGTGATAATATCTAAAATAACATAATTCAATTAGATTCAGATCTTATTGAAAACCCAGACTAACAAATTGTGATAAAAAAAATAGTGAAAACAAACTGCTCTAAGAGATTGGCCAATTGCTCTAAGTGTTTTTGCGCTGAGCCACCAGGTTTCAATAGATACACCCTGTAGTGGAAATGACAAGAAATGAACATCTAGGTATGTATATGATATTTTGGATGGGTCATGCATGAAAAATGCAAATCTTACTATTGCTTTAGCAATGGCTTTTGACGGGGTTGATGTCCGATTTGAAAACAAAAATCTTGTGTTTCTTGGAACATCTACGGAAAAAGGATGTGATCCACTCCCATTAGCAACAGGAACCTGACATGTACCAAATATTGACTCAATTCATCCAAGAACATGAAAGCTCTCTTTAAAAAGTTCATTGCAAAAAACACGATGACGTATTTAGAATGGTAAATTTATTACATAGTATAATTATTCAATGGCTTAAAGATTAAGTAACTGCAAGTGTTTCATATATTACTTTTGGTAGCTTTCTAGTTTGTTAAGAATTGGATTTCACTTACAAGTTTATCATGTCTTGCCATCCTAAAAGAAATTGCTCCATATTTATTCACTGGGAAAGCTAAATCTTGAAAATGGTGCAAGAGATTGTCTATAAAGGTCGTTTATTCACCATCTAGATGTAGTTTATGGGGACATGTCCAACCTCACTACTGGCACCACAGATACCCCCTCAATAAGTGATTTAAATTCACCCATTCCCTCAATTCACCAAGCACGCCAAGATCCTCCGTTCAATGTCAGAATTCCCTAGCTACATTTCTTATCTCAGGCTATGCATATAGGTTGGGGAAGGGTCAGGCAAGCTCTGTAAAGAATAGGGTTGGGCCAAGTGAAGTTAGGAGACCTATTCAACACTTCTATGCATACAGAATTCTATTGATGGGTCAACCAGGTCATGTGGAGCCAAGTCGAGTAGGGTGGGGCCAACCTGGATTGGGTCAAATTGATTAATTGAATTCATTTCAAGTTTCAACCCAACTCAAACTTAGTCTATTTAATTTCCATTGTTCTTACAAAAAAGCAGAAGCACATTTATAAACAAAAAAGTAAAATCCAGAAGAAACTTTACACTAAGGTGTTTTCTATTTTTGTATTAATCTTTCAAAAAATTAAAAGAAAAAGAACAAACAAAAATGTAATCGCACATTTGGTTTATCGATATGATCTACAATTAATCGCATTATCCAATTTATTCTATATTCTTTGTGAATGATAAGATTGTTAGACTGTAAGACAGCAAAAGATAATAGGGAAAGAAGACTTTGAAGTAAATAACTCTCCAGTTGCTGAGTTCAGTTCCTTCATTCCTAAGAAGAAACTAATTTAATTGAACCACCAAAATGCAATCAAAATATTAATTTCATTATCCAACGTAATCCTATACTCTATGAATGATAAAATTATGAAGCAGTGAATATAGTAAAAATGATGCATGGAATAAGCAAATGTAATAAAATCATGGTTGCAACATTTTTTAGCCATCAGTAGTAAAGAATGTTCAAGGACTAGATCACAAAAATAGCAATAAACCGGCTACACCACTTAAAAGCAGCAAGCTAACCTCAAACATGTTCAAGTAAATATTGAATAAGCCTGGCAAGAAACCATCCCAGTCAATGAAATTGTAGCTCTTTATGACACGAGCAGTGACAGAGGCCCATTGGCTGTTCCAAAACTGGCAATTCGGAACTGAGCCCCAATGATCTAAACATGCTTTTATCAATTCCCTGCAACATCACAAAACCAATGAGTGATGGAATAAGAAGACATTGTCAGATAATTATCTTACAGTACACACCATTATTCTTACTTATCAAAGAAATCCTGATTTTCAGTGTTGGTAGGGAGGAAAAGCCGCAAAAATCCAGCTCCTTCAAAAGAAGCATTATGCCAAGGATTTTCCAACAGAGATCTGAAATTTTTAAATTTTGTCAAATAAGAGGTTTAGGTTGCCAATTATATACGGAAAGCAAACCCGGAAAAGGACTTCAAGGAATCATATGAATAGCAAAAAGCAATAAAAGATAACCGATAAACATTATATGCAGTGAATTATATAACCCCCTATAGATTTACAAAAGGAGGAGCAGCTACGTGAGGATAGCCAAATAATACTTCCTTAAACAAGAGGACGGACATCAGTTTCTGGTGATACTTGGAATAAATCAACCAGAATGGACCATTCCATAGTTGTTACTTTTTCAAGGCTCTTACACTCTGGTCAAGCACCACAACACCATAACCAACACTTTACAAAATGTACCATTTTTTCAAATGATTAAGTGAGTGCCACATGGCATAACACACCACTAATATTTAATTAATGTTCTACCCACCTTCAATTTTAGTCACTTGTCAACATGATCTAATGAAAATTCAATAATATTTCTAAAAAACACATGTATCTCTTTTGAACTGAAGAAGAAATACCTGAATTCAGACCATATCTCATTTGCAGAACCTGAAGGGAAGAATCTCCGGCAAGATCTCACAAGCGAAGTAACTGTTTCAAAGTGCCGTTGTCTCAATCTCCACCCTTCTGGGCCAGCATTCCTGGAGCAGAGACATATGACAGTAAAGATCACTAAGTAAAGGGAAGTTCCTAGGGTGTGGTTTCTAACATCCATTCACAATCATTTCTCATGATTCAATGTGAGGATTTTCCTTGTTTTAATCAAGCGAGACTCAATGCCATGCAGAACCCTTAATTCAGCCTTTGGCACCTTTATAGACACCAGACAACTTAATCAAGAGCTTGCCTCATTGACTCTTTGCGTAAAGTACACAAAAATAAAAGGAACAAATAAATATATAACTCCATCCTGTGTAAAGGCATTTGTTGCCGGCAAACACCCTGCCCAAGCCCAAGTTAACACAAGCTATAGGCATACATTACAGCAAAAAGATAATGAAGATAAAGAAAACAAACTGTGAAATTAAAAGCTCACCTCGTAAAGTGTGTGTGAATCAAAATATCATATAGTGGCCTCCACTGAACTTTTAAGGACAACTTTTTTCCTGTATTTATTGAGTAATCTCACCAAAATGTTTCCCCATCTAACCTAATTTAAACAAATCAGGAGGGGAAAAACAAACAAACTCAGGAGCAAATAAGGGTTAGGTGACTGGTGACTACATCAACAACAGCATAAACAGAATAATAACCTGGGCATATAGCTTGTTCTCTGATACTTGAAACAGTTCTAACCCAATTTGCACTGTGGCTGAGACATCTTCAATAGATAAATCACTTTTGGCTTTCACAAACCTGCTCACCCAATTTTAGAGACCAAACCATTGTCAAGCAGACTTGCTTGTCGCCCAAAAGAGCTGAATTTTCACAAATTCATGATCATATTTGATTAAACACTGAAACTACTTTTTATTAGCCGTAGAATTAAACGACTAATATATATCCTGAACATTTCAAACAAGAACCACATATTCATAAGACAATGGATTTCAAACTGCAGCGAAAATTTTATCTAAAAGAAAACAGCGGCTCGCGGATACCAGGAGCAGTTCAACAACTAACTGGATAAAAACTGAAATATTTGATCAATATAAATAAATCGGTACACACAGCTCCAAAATATTAACTATAGTATATTATTTGATTTAATCGTCCTTTCCAATTATCCTGCTTTATCTGCGATGAAACTACAATTGGAGTACAAATATTTCCATTCGGATACACATTATAGCCAAAACAAAACACAACAATGAAGCCAACCTACAAAGCCAAAAAAAAAAACTCCAAATATTTGTTTCTCATAGAAGATTCAACTCACAACAATTCAGGCACAATCGACTACTTGGCGGCAGTCCATGCTTATAACGGTTGATACATAACCAATGGAACAACGAATTGAATTCAAATTTCGCGCAAAAATCAGGACAAAGCAGATTAATAAAATCAAATGAGTTAAGAGGCAATAGACTATACAGATCAATAACGGAGACCCATTTAAGAGTGGCGTAAACCGACTCAGGGTCGTCGGGTCTGTAGGATTCTGCGAGGGACTTGACTACCCCAGCGAAGGCGTCCTTCTCCCGCTTGCTCCCCTCGGCCACCGGCGGCGGCAACCATGCGTTATACAGATGCATTGAGCAACTGGAGAATCCGATCGAGCAGAAACCAAGAATGGAAAATGTAGAGAAAAAGGAAAACCCCTCGTGGTGTGTGCTCAAAATTTAGACTTGGAAACTGGGCGAGAGAGATATGCATAAATTTTCCACTTGATATCGTTATTTATATTTATTTTGCACTTTCTTTTTGGACAAGAAATGCTCCTCTTAAGATAAAATAAAATAAAAACAAAAGAAATGCCGAACAAACCGACCGTTGTAAAAATAAAAATAAAATTAAAAAAAATATTAATAATATGGATTACTTTGTTTTTGAATCAGTATAATATGGACTAATTGAAAAATAAAGTAATTAAATAGTCTGCGAAAAATGGGAAAATTAAATAAGTGAATTTGGTTGACTACTTATGTCTGCTAGGCGTGGGCAATGGGCAAGCAAGATGGCGTGCTTCTGCTTGCCTTGGAAACGTACAGATTTTTTTTTCGCTTGTTCTTATGAAAGTGAAAGTTTCATTTTTGTTGTTGTTCATTATTTAATTTTAATTGGAATTTTTATGGTAGTTCTACAAGAAAGACACAGTCAAGTAAGATATTGTTGAATTCGTCTTATTTTGAAGTTTTAGAATTTCAACTTTTTATAATTGTTTTGTGTATACAATTTAAGTTATTAATCGTCAAAGATATGTATTGGATTGCGTGTTGATGGTAAATATTACAGTTTTAAAAAAACAAAGGTAGTATTTAAAGTTATTACTATTAAAATAATAAATAGATTTTACAATAATTTTTTGAAATTTTATTCAAATAGGAATAAATTCGTAATTCGTAATACTTAATACTTCCTCCGTATCATAAAGTTTATTACATTCTCACTTTTCACGCAAACCAATGCACATTTTTAACCATTAGTAACTCAAGTTTGATACAAGTAAAAATTCTAAAAGTTCAATATTTAAAGCTACACGACGAGACGAATCTAACAAGATCTCACTTTGATATATTTTAACTTATATATAACTATGATAAAACTTTAAGTGAAAATATATGTGAACAGTGTCAACTATTCCAATATCAAAAGCATACAAATACGGATGAAGTATACAGTATTTCCTTAAGAATTAGTATTGACAGCTGATTTTTATTTTCAGCCATTAACATTTTAAACTCGACTGGCATAGCTAATTAAATTACACCTACTTGGTTATTCAATGCTCACCTAACGCATTTGTATTTGTCCACATTTTCCTTGTTTTGTTGTTGTGGATTTTCATATGATAACAAATATACTTTACTGCTGCTGTTTATATTAAACGTATAAATTACGAACGAAATAAAACGAAGAATATGTATAGTGGGTGTGTACCGTATAATTTATTATTATTATTATGGTTCTTATAGTTTTCAAGAGCTGAATTGATATTGATTATTCCCTGCAATCGAAATAATTATAGAACAATTAACAAATTTTCATTTCGAATGATGAACGTACAGGTCATAAGTTGCATCTAGTTATACGGGAGGAGGTCACGAGGTCAACGTGTTTGGGTGTGGAATCTTGTTATTTTCCACCTTTCTTCGCATTCTGGTATCAATCCCAAGTTCTATCTGAAGAATGCCTAGGGTTCTTTGTTCGCTGCTATTTGTGGAATGTTTTGTGTGTTAGAAATAAATCTTTAAAAAAAAATAAAATATAACACTGTAATTTCGTGGGGCAATAAAAAAGTTTGGAAAAAATGCCAAATACATCCGTTTTATTTTTTAAAAAGCCAAATCGGTCCTTTTTTTTATTTTATTGCCGATTTAGTCCGCTATCTATGCTATTTATATCCACTTCAGTCCAAAAATCACTAATCATTCGTAGGATGCTGATGTGTCAATGATTTATTCTAAACCATACACGCTAGATCTGTTTTCAATTGCTGCCACTCCGACGTGTTTGCCAAATAAGTGTGCAACCCGACCCGGTTTTAATTTCAATCACCTCACATATTGCAACACCCCCAATTCGAAGCCCTTATTTTCAATCACCCCAATTCGAAAGCCCTTCATTTCAATCATCTCCCATATCGCAGCACCCCCAATTCGAACTCTAATCCCGCGACGCATATTCAAATTCCGGCAACAAAGAAACGATAATGGGGACGTTTGGCTCAAAACTGAAGGCCGAAGAATGAAAAGGACAGACACATGCCTTTTGTCTTATTGTGTTTAATCTTGAATCGCCTTTAAGAATGAAAATGACCGAAATAAATCAATGTCACGTCAGCGTCCTAGGAAGGATTAGTGATTTTTTGGACTAAAATGGATATAATTAGCATGGGTAGCGGACTAAATCGGCAATAAAATTTAAAAAGGACCGATTTGGCTTTTTTGGAAAGAAAACGGATGTATTTGGCATTTTTCCAAAAAAGTTTGGGTTGATCGTACTTTAAAGAATATCGAAGCGTCGTGGTTCTTTTTTTAAATCAGTTTTTTTTTTTTTTTAAAGGAATATCTAAGAGGAAAAAGAAGATTGTTATACGCAGTGCGACGGGTGCTTGGAAGATCGGATGTTGTGGTCAGTTGCGGAATCGAAATATTTTGGAGGTTGAACTCTTGGCCTTGAGGTTCGGCCTGGAGTTGGCGCCCAGTCATGGCTTGCAGTTGACAAGTTGCTTTGTTGATTTCTTTGGAGGGTGTGAGGTTGATTAAGGATGGAAAAAATTCGTGCCATGTTTTATGGCCTTCTATTGAGATGTTTCGGCGAGGAGTTCAGGCTATTGAAGCTTGTGATCTGCGTCATGTGTATCGTGAGAGCAATCAAGTGGCTGATGCATTTGCCCGTCGGACGGCTCGACAGGAAGAGTTCTACACGACTTGGGTCTTTCCACTGGCCGAGGTCAAAGACGTGTTGGTGAAGGATGCGATGGACACTGTTTATCGCCGTGTCTAGTTTGTTCTTGATTTTTTGATTAGTTGTAGTTTTTTTTTTTTTTTTCATTTCCTCGCATTCTCAGACTGTGTCAAAAAAACAAAAAAACAAAACAAAAAAAAAAAACAAGCCCATCAGTTACCAAAAAAAAGGCCCATCTCTACATGGAAAGCCCAATAATGGAAAGCCCAATATTGAAAATGAGCCCAGTATGGGGTTATGAGGAAAGAGAATACTACCAGGAAACTCTATACTGGATTAATCTTGCAAAATTCCAATAATAATGTAAAATTTGGCTAATTGTCCAGGTAATTGTATAGAGTAGCAACTGGGTAGTGATGGATGACATACCAATTGATGATTGAACCAACTTTATTAGTAAATCGAAATTGTATATTAACTCACCATTTCAATCACTATTCCCAACCTTATAACAAGACAAATGACAGAAAAAACAAAGAGTACCGAACATTAATCAATTTATTGTGTATATCAAAAAAAAAAAAATTAATTGTTGTTTAATTATGTGAAAGAAGCTCTAATTCTATAATTGACTGAACAAGTGGTTTTATATTTTGTAAATAGTAATTTCAATAGACATTCCACAATGATATGGCAATACTTGAACACAGCAAAAATACAGAAACCAAATGTTGATTCGATCAAGCGTGGAAACCTATTAAAAACAATTAAACAGTATTTTTGTTCAATACTTTTTGACACAAGTCTTTTTTGTTCGATATTGACTCGAAAAACATGTACTACTATTAAAAACAGAGCAAAATAAAAGTCTACCCAAATGACCAACCTTTGAAATCGATGTTTCAAATTTTTAATAAGCAAAAACATGATTTAACCAAAAAAATAATCAAACATATAAAATATAAAGAAAAAAAAAACACGCAATTTCCACTTTTCAAAATATTGTGGAGAAAGAGAAGTGCTCTCTGCCATGGCAACGAGGTAATTTATGTTTGGACTTCTACCAAAGGGTTGATTCGTTCAATCTATGAATTATTTTAGAAACCGCTGTTTATGCATATATTTTTATTCACAATTTGATGGGATCATTTCATTATTATATATATAAAAAATTAGGGATCCGTTAGGGTTGCCGCGACATGATGTGTTGCGGATGTTTCTAGACCGTTGATGCATTTTGTAAATTGATGGTTGAGATTAATTTAAGGTTAAAATAGTAAATTTGCGTAAAAGTAAATGTAACGGAAATGAGCGTCGCTGAATCATTATTTTTTGTAGCATCACATAATTGTTTTTTGTAACATCGCTGAATCATTATTGGTTGTGTCGCTGAATTCTGCTTGGTACCATCGCTGAATTCCTCTACTTGAGGTCGCTCAAATATATTTGATAGTATCCCTTCATTATTTTTGGTAGCATCACATAATTATTTTTGGTAGCTGAATCATTATTGGTTGCGTCACAGAATTATTTTTGGTAGCATCGCTGAATCATTATTGGTTGCGTTGCTGAATTCTGCTTGGTACCATCGCTGAATTATGCTAGATACGGTCATTGCTCTACTTGTGGTTCCTGAAATATATTTTATAGCATCACTTAATTTGATCATTAAAAGATATTATTTGAAATATTAGATATGGATTACCAAATATT
The DNA here is from genome assembly GCA_030278955.1 of Hygrophila difformis. Classification (NCBI taxonomy): domain Eukaryota; kingdom Viridiplantae; phylum Streptophyta; class Magnoliopsida; order Lamiales; family Acanthaceae; genus Hygrophila; species Hygrophila difformis. Next base: position 2,895,814 of record JAOANR010000009.1, read on the forward strand.
TGATATGATTTACCAAATAATAAATATGATAACATACTAAATATAGAGTTACCAAATATTAGATATGATAACATGTCTAAAATACTTGCTTTGTCGCTGAAATGATTTGTTATTAAAATGGACTATTATTGTGTTATTACAATTATACCCTTATTAGCCTACAACTGTTGGATGCTTTTGAATAACTATGATTGATGCATTGATGTGCTGCGGATTTCATGATTGCACCCCGAACCCAAAAAATTATATAGAATTATATACTTAGAGATTCTAAGAAAATTACATCTAATTAAATTTTCTCAATTTTCTTATACTATAATTTTAATTATAATAAACTTAGGTTAAAGCAAATTAGTCAAATATATTTTAAATCAAAATGATACTATAATAATGTTATATCCAACCTTACGGATTCCCAATTCCACCCAGCCCCTATTCTTAGAGCTGTTTGTTTTCCAGACCCCATATTCTTAGAGCTGTTTGTTTAACCTTTTTTTTTTTTTTTTTTTTTTTTTTTTTTTTTTTTTTTACTTTTGCTTACCCCTCAGTCCTTTTTAATTTTTTAGGCTATTTGTTTTGATTCTTTAAAAAAATAAAATAACATAATAAGCAAAAGTTAAAATTTTAATTCTTTTTCTTTTTCAAAGTAGATCGAGGTTAATTATAGTAAAAGGTGAATCATTTTAGAAATAAAAATATAAAAATATTCTTATTAAGGGAATAAAATAAATTGTAAATATCCTCGTAAGATTAATATTACTTTAGTAATTTTAATATATAAAAAGTAATCTCACTGAAAAGAAACTTTAATACTAGTAATATCAATCGAAGGTATGGGTTAATTTCAGAAAAATTTGAAGTTATTTTATGAATAGAAATACAAAAGTATTCATATAAAAAGTCATTAACGTACAATTCATCTAAATGTATTTATATTGAAAAACAATTTTAATACAAATATCAATCAAAACAATTATTTAACCTACTTTTGTTTTTGAATTCTCATTCTCATTATTCTATTTCTTTACTGACTTTTAATTTTTTTCCTTTCAAAAAGCCAAAACAAAACCCTTATTCATGCCACGGAATTTAGTGAATAGACTCCCTTCGTCTTGTGAAATTTGACGTTTTTTTTTTGGCACAGTAATTTAAGTAGTGGAGTTTAATAATTAAAGTGGTGTAGATATTTATGTTTAAGATTCTAATAAATTTTAATACTGTTTATTTTTTAACTTTTAATTTTAATTATAATTAAAGAAAAATATTCAAATATAATATTGATAGAATCCCCAACCCAAAAAGAAAACTCAAGGAGAAGGGTTCGGCTATAGGGGACGGCTGCGATCTGTTTCCCAATGGAAGATCTACCAAAAGTAAACTTGCCAACAACCTTTGCAGTTCGTGTTCCTCCTTAACATGCGCTATTCTTCACTACAACGAAACGTGGCCCTTTCGTAAACCTAAAAATAAAAATAAAAAAATTTAGGGCATCAAATTCAAGAAAAGGAGGATGACAGTGGAGAGAGAGAGCCTCCCATGATTGAGGGCCAATCAATCATGATTGACGACCACTTTAGGCACCTGCTGTTGTTCTGCCCCTGGTCCCTGCCCACCACAAAAGCACCTTCCACAGTGAAAAGCGAGTGCCCTTTTTCACACTCCAGTCAAACTTGCTACTTACTTACTACAATTCACGGCGGTGAAATTGAATTTGGGGTGGACCGATGGAGTCGGGATGTTCGTGCAGTAATTCTGTAAAAAGAATGCTCTTTTACAGTGACAGCGGTGGTGGGTTAATGGCGGAATCCAGAATCATCACCAACTGGCACTGTGGAGAAGACAAGCGATATAAATAGCAGTCATTCTCAAACATCAACCACAGCCATCAGTAAGACGTAGGTGGCCTGTTGGGTTGGACCAAACCCTTCCTTCTTTCCTTCAATAAATACACACACCTTCATCTACCATTTTCCTCCCCTCTTCCTCCTTTTTACTGTCCCCCACTCTTGGAGTTTGCCTTTGCTCCTGCTCCACCGACTAGCCATCGCTGTTACCTTACTGACACGAATAAATACGCCAGCTGTTGTTGCCTGGGGTTTTGATTTGAGCTGGTTGGGTTAATCGGTGGTTGCTTGGATCTGACAGCGGTATAATCTCTTCGTCGCTGTCGGGAAGGATGTCGTCCGGAAGGTATATGGCCTACTCACCGTCTCCGTCTGCTCCTCACTCGCCTCACATAGGCGCCGCCGCTGCATCTGGAGGGGGTCTCCGCGCCGCTTCTGCTCTAGTCGAGCAAGAAAAGTAATTTCTTTTAATTTTGTTTTTTTCCGTTGAAGATTCTTCTTTTCGTCCCATATTTTATTCACAGGAAGAGCTTTTCTGCGTTTGACTATTGATAGTAGATCTTTGCGGGCTTCAGTAGCGTCTGGCGAGCGATTAAATCAGTGAATTTTGGTTCGAGTCATGGATGAGTAGATATTTACTCACAATTGATTGTTGTTGTTTATTATTTTACACAGAATCTCGTTTGAGATGAACTAGATGTTCATTTGTATTGTATGCAATGGAAAAAAGCTGTATTTTGTGGATGTTTTTTCAAACTGGATCTGTAATATTTGGTTGTTGAAGTGGTATTGCATCTGTTTAACTCGTCTCTCCTTGCTACTCATTGATTTCTTGCAACAAGATGACCATGGGAGACGAGTGATTGCTTTGTCCCCTGATTGATTATGGTTGGTAAATGGAAGGTTATATTTCATTCTTGTTTATATTGGTGTATATTATAACCTTGCTTATTCTTATACTTTGATTTGCTGAATAGATTATATTTATTACATTGTCAAGGGAAACTGATCAAGATCTTTATTGTTTTTCTGCATCAGTTTGATTGCATAGTCATAAACAGAGTAAAGCTGCACGTATTTGTTGACGATGTTATAACTTTACAACTAACTCTGAGGATCTTTTTGCAACTTAACTGTGACAGGTATCTTGCGGAACTGTTGCAGAACGTAACAAACTTGGTCCTTTTTTAGCCGTGCTTCCAAATAGCTATCGATTGCTGAACCAGGGTGAGTTTGTGATTCGAAATCTTGATTTTGATTTTTTTTTTTTTTGGGAGCCATATGTTGTGGAAAGTGAACTTTATTTATATCTTAATGCAAGAATACCACATGATGCAGGCTATGAGGTTCTGTCTAATGTTGCTACTGCTACTGCATATTATTGAGAAACGATACTATGCCATACCAAATATTTTGTATGTTATGTGGAAAATCCAAATTAACTGAAAGGGTAGGCAGATGGAAAAAAAAGAGGGAGAAATGGTGGATGATGTGGCACATACACATAGCTTGATGTACTATTATTCTTGTTTGTGACACCTCTATGTACAAATCCTATGTGATTATCTTTTCTTAAGCCACCTTGTGGCCTCATTTACTTGGCTTTTGAGTTGGTTGATTTTAGAGACTGAATGCTTTATATAATGAAGCGAGTGCGTTTCTTTGTGCTTCCTTTTAAACATCATACTATTATTATATGAACCATCTGTGTTATCTGGGTTAGAAATCTTTGCCAGGATTACTTTTTAACTTAGTGGTTATCCCATTTGAAGGATATCCAAACACATAACTCCTATAAATGATGCTACCCCTCTTTGAATGCATTTTGATGACTGCATAATCTTTGACTGGACCGTTCTATATTAGAATTTTGTGATGGATTTGAAAGACGATATGTTAGATTGATGTTTTCGAAAGTAGTTTGATGCACACACTTGTCTGGGCTGACGACTGTAATTGATTTTTTTAAATGAACAACTGAATTGTTTTCGGGTGTTGAGTGGATATTTTTTTAAGAAGCTTGATATTGCTTTCTAAGATTTTATATTTGCAATGTTTCCGTGCGTTGAGCAGTGATACTTACTCAATATGGTGTAAGATTTTCTGTTCTCGTAAAGTTTAATGATATCAATTAAGTTTTTTTGGTTCTTTGGTTATGAATGATGGGTATGTGGATGGAGTGTTTAGTGAAACATAAGGTGCTGATTAGAAAAAGATGATGTTGATGTGCTTGCAATGTGTTAAGTTACTTTCTTTGTATATTCATCTTTAAATAGCGAAGTCTCAGTTTTGCATACTGGATAGTGAATGCAGGAACAAGCATATTTAGGCCATTTAGGAGGATGTTTTCATGCACGGTTTTCCTGTCTTTAATGACTTCCATTTTATTCCATGTGGGGTTTCCATTTGTGAGAAGGCAATGTCCTGTGCATAGGGAGTAGCAGTACCACCTTGTTCAATCTAATACTAATGTAGAAGTGTTAAACTGTGCCACTTGGGTCCGTCTTATTCCATTATTGGGGTCAAACACACACTAACTGTCGGCTGTTTAGATGTGAGAATGTCAGTGTTGTCTTTTTAACGCAGCCTGTTTTATCTGTTAAACATCGTTATCTTTTTTACAGAAATTTTACTAACCAGTTAACAGTCCATATTGTGGTGACTGCTCACTAATTTCATAAACACTGCTAACTGGTACATCTTATTCTTGAAAATTGACCTTTTTGAAGCAGAAATACTGCGTGTAACTACACTGTTGGGAATGCTTCAGTTTTAGAACAAAGTGGGCTTGAACAAGCAAGCCCCCTGGCTTCAGCAGGATTATATTCAAATGGAGGAGCTAACGTGAACAGATGGGCATCACCATTTCAATCAGAAGTATGGATACTAACTATTAACATAACCTTTTGTTTGATCTAATTGTTTACTGTTTTACAAGCTCTAAAAGAAAATATCACTTTTCATCCTAACATTATCGTTTCCTTTAGTGCCTTTAAAATTGACTTTTTCTATGACAGGTTAGTCGTAGCTAACAACTTATTGATATGTAGGCTATAGCTGGGCATTTAATTTTTCTATTTCCCTCTTTACCTCCAGTTAGATTTTTAACGGTGTGTTGCCAAAATCTGAATGTCAGGTATGCAACTTGTGTTTTCGAATTTAGATTTCACTCGGACTGGCATGGAGACCACTCTTATTGTGGTGGAACTCTTGTCATGCCATAGTCGTGTTGCTTTCGATATTGGTAAAAACAAAGTGTTGTTTTGTGTGGCTTGTTGAGTCTTGGGTTGACTTCTAATGATGTTCTTGACAATTTAACCCACTCTTCTGCTAACAGAGTATTGTGAGTGCCCTAATTTTATAGGAAGTATGATACTTTCTGAGTGTCAGAAAAGAATTTAACGCTGAAAAGAGGTGCTGTTATTAGATCCATGTTTTATGTTGTCATTTGGTTGCATGCGTGCTACAGATAAATCCATTCTGTTTTCATTCTATTTTTCCTGCAGTTGTGCTCTCAATCTTTTAATACACTCTTTAGGTTTTTGCCTTTATTAGCTTCATTCAGGTTAGAGACATTAAAAGAGAACATAATTTGGAGAAAATCGACAGAAGGATTTTCCCAAGCGCTCGATTTTTACTCCTTATAATATGTGAAATTACATAATGTGCAGATGTCTGGTTTGATGCAAACCTCTTCGTCTCAAAACTGGCTTGGTTCCAAGGCAATTCATCGGGTCTTATAGTCAAGCGAACAGTCAGAGTTGACATTCCCGTTGATCAGTATCCTAATGTATCAATCTTCTTCAAGTACTGTTGTTCTTGTGTTATGTTCCCGACATTGTGTTTTTTACGTGGGTTGTTATTGCAGTATAATTTTGTTGGCCGCCTCCTTGGTCCTCGCGGACACTCTTTGAAGCGAGTTGAAGCAACTACTGGTTGCCGTGTTCTAATTAGAGGTCGTGGCAGCATCAAGGATCCAACAAGGGTAAGTTGAACAAATGTGGCCACTGCCCGATATTATACCATGAAAATTGATCTGCATTAAAAGGTTTATTTAGCTTTGAGTGTGGTTGCTACTAGTAGTGACTAGCAACATCTTCGATGCATTATGCATAAACTGTTTTTTGGTTTTGAACAAGTGATGGGGACTGCTGCATGTTCACTTTTAGTGTTGCTTGAAATTTAAACTTCACTTAATATTAAAACTGAATGTTCTTAATAATTATTGTGGTTTTGCTAAAAATACTAGCTTTTACTGTTTGATCTGAAGGAAGAGATTATGAGGGGAAAGCCAGGATACGAGCACCTTAACGAACCCCTTCACATACTTGTTGAGGCAGAGCTGCCCGTTGAGATAATTGATGCTCGATTACTGCAGGCACGCGAAATACTTGAAGATTTACTCAAGCCAGTGGTAACTTTCATTCACCATCCAAAAATATTTTCCTTTTTCCCAAATCTCATCTTAATTTCCCTTTGAATCATGTATTAATGCAGGATGAGTCTCAAGACTTCTACAAGCAGCAGCAGCTAAGAGAATTGGCTATGCTCAATGGTACACTTAGGGAAGAAGGCTCTCAAATGTCCGGGTCTGTATCTCCCTTCCACAACAATCTTGGTATGAAAAGAGCAAAAACAAGGGGGTAAGAGTCGCAGGTCATATGTTAATCTATCCCTGTGAGGAAGCAGTTCCCATAGCGCACGGGTTTTGCTATGCCAATGAGTGCCTCCAACTGCCATCGAGGCACTGGTACTGTCAAGTGCCAGTTTTAACATGTCTCTATATGATGTGGGGTGTGCTTTGTTATGTTCTTTGGAAAAAAATTTATTAGCAGACTAAACTAATGGATTCTCATTAGCGACGGGTTTGAGTTTGTATGTTGCTCGGGCAGTTTGGTAAGGGAGTATTTTCTCCCCCCATCTGTTACCGTATTATTTTATTTATTATTGTGAGCTTGTGATGGTGTAAGAAAGTTAGATATGATCTGCATAGATTCTAAAATGAGGCCAATGTAATGCTGTGTAGACTGAACGTTGATGGCTTTTGGTGCAGATCACTTGTGTTTAAAAAAAAAAAAAAAAAAAAAAAAGGTGTCTTCTTTTCTTTGCTTCATGTAATATTGTGTTCTTCTAGTCCATGTTACTGCATTGAAATTGAATAATTCCTTGTTTTTGATGTGGTTTGTGTTCGATATTTATGCTGTAGACCTTGTCGCGGCCCATGTTTACTTAGCTTGTTGGGCCTCAAATAATATTTGACCCATTTCTAATGGGCTCGATGTGTTGGATTTGGCCCAAAATTTCGTTACATTCCTTAAACCGTATTGAATGCCAAGACCATTATTCAAGTACTTGACAGTTTCCTGTCCTGTGTAGAAAACGAAAATTTCTTACATTCGAAAAGTCTCGAAAAAGTAATGTTGGTATGGAAGTAGGAGTTGGAAGCCAAGAGTGGATGAAGATATAATGAATGATATGAGGAGTGAGCGGTGAGGGAGGGTGAGGTGGTCCTGTCCCTCCTCAAGCATAGAGATCAAATGCACCCACATGTAAGCAAAAATCCCTAGTGAAGCTGAAAACACAAGGAAGGGGGACAGATAGAACATGCTGACAGGTCCCTTTTCAACCCACTGCAGCATTTTGTATAAATCCAACCCATTACTGTTTTATTACTTGGTATTTTCTATTTGTTCCCTTTTTCAAATTTCCCCTTCACTAATATCACCAATTCAATGGACAAACCGGAAAATATACTGCCCGAAAGGGACGCCACCAACCCATCCCCATTTAATTAGTTGTGGGTCTCCTTGCACAAATCTAATTTTATTACTCACTACCATTTATTTTGGGGGTGAAGAAAATCTAGTTGTTATTACCAGCAGCAACAGGGGGGAAAGGAAGTGCAGAAAAATAGTATACAAATAATATTATAATTCACCGTCTCTCCAACAAACCATTATCAGTTCTTGTACTTATTCTCTCCTGCTTTTTTGCTCATCATTTTTAAATGATGGGGGGGAATGAATGGTTTTGCAATATTTGGACATTGATTACATATTTGACTATGTTGCTAGAAGTGTCGGAAGAGGATATAGTGTAGATAGCAAGGGCCAAGTGCAGGTGGTGCTGCTGGGACACAGTCAACAATCAACATCCTGTATTAATTGGTGTAGTAGTAACTTGGTAGTAATTATTTCGTAATAATAACCCTTTTGCTGTGTCATCGGCATATCCTTTAATTAATTAATGCCAACTGACTCACCCAACGCCTTTAATTCGCTTTGTCTTTTTTCTCCTCCCTCATTTATTGCACCCTTCATTCTACATGTGACCAATAGCGGCTCCACACTTACTATTTATTTTCAAAAAAATTGTAGTAACCCCCATATTTATATTTTGCATTAAGGTTGTCCAAACACATCAAGGCACACAGTACACACTCATATATTTTCCTTGCCATCTACTATCTTCCAAATTGAATCTTGATATACGCAGAGTATGTTTGGATGTTAGCATATTAGGTAGCATATAGCGGATCAGAAGAACATATTCTCTCACAATTCTCTCTCCAAATCTGATATCTGCTAGCTGATTCGCTGACTCCCAAACATCCCCATACTAAAATAAAAGACAAAGGAAGAACTGCTCCTCCACCCCACCCCCACCCCCACCCCCACCCCGTGTTTATACATAGAGAACTATGACGACACGAGCAAAAAGTCATTGCAAAATCAGTCACTCTAAATCCCTATAGGAACAGTAGTATTACAGAAATTATTTATTACTACAAGCACACGCACCTTGTCCTTGTGTGTAGTGTTAGTGTAGTAGGGAGTGAATTACTCCCCAAAGCCCATGTTCCTTCCCACCCCTATACTCTACACACTACTACTACACCCACACTGCTACCCTTTTAACTTTACATAGATATACATATACTACTACGTATATACATTTGTGGGCCTGTCTTGTCCGAAAGCGACCACTCTACCGACGGCTCTGATTCAGCCTCCGTCGGGTCCCCTTCTCCCATTCCTTGTTTATTTAAATATTTTATCCACTTTAATTTAATCTCCTCCTCTATACTAAATGCGAAATCATTTCTCCACCAATTGTATATAAATACATATTAAAAAATATCCATCCAATTAATCTCCCTGTCCCTGGCACTTGGCAGCAGCAGCGGCATCAGTTGTTTTCCCTTTTTTTTTTTTAAATTTGTCTGGTGGATCATGGCCTGCATTATTAATACACATATGTAGTATAACTAGTCGAATTTTTAGTTGTACGAAAAGTGAATATTGGAGTGGGGGAGAATGAATTTTGACTAGGGTGGCAAAAATCAGTATACCGAAATAACGTTACTGTTATCGTACCGTACCGAAAATTTCGGTATGGATAAAAATCATACCGATATCGATACCGAATATTTCGGTATACCAAAAATCGGTATACCGAAAATTTCGGTTTCCTATAATCTATGCCGTTACCGTACCGAAAATTATATTTACCGAAAATACCGAAATATACCGAAAATACCGAAAAATACCAAAAATTTTACATACCGAACAATGCATTACATACCGTTACAAATTGGCATACCGAACTATACACAAAAAAACCAATACTGTGTTCATCTTCCAATCGCGGGTATACCGAAAAATTACTTAAATTGGTCCTTCAAAGTTCCAAATGTCTTAACACAACAATATATAATAAATTTTAAAATAATATTAAAATTAATGTTTCGGTATTTCGGTATACCGAAATACCGAAAATTTCGTATTCCCATACCGTTACCGTTTTTTCGGCATACCTAAATTTCGGTATACCTAAATTTCGGCATACCTAAATTTCGATATTTTTTGGTAATTTTCGATACGGTAAGCTCAGCATACCGAGTTTTCGGTAATTTTTTCCACCCTAATTTTGACATTTCGTACATAGAAACGTAATACACATTGTTACACAAACACACAGTAGCTAGTAGTATTATCCGGACTGTGGAGGGCAGGCGGGACAGAGCAGGGGCGTGCAGTACTTTTTCTAGCATATAATTGCAGACGAATACAGATACAGTCGTCTTTTCCTAGTCGTCGATTGAGTCCATTCACGAAAATCGTGGTCTTTTTAAGATTCCCCCGTGGACGGACGGTAAGACTAAGACCAGTCCCTGAGAAGATAGAAATCCTCTCAAAATCAAAAATAAATGGAATTGCGTTTTGGCAGCAGCTAAGGGCCGAGCCTGAGCCTGAGCAGCTATTGTGGCAGTAGCCTTTTCTGCTCTTGCACTTCTTTTTGTAATGATTTCGTAGGAGGAGTTAGGGATGATAACGAGTCGAGTCGAGCTCGAGTAGTGGGGTACTCGAGCTTGACTTGATGACATTTTTGAGCTACTCGAGCTCGAGTTGAGTAGTTGAGCTCAAGCTCGAGCTCGACTCGACTCGAGTTCGAGTTCGAGCTCGAGTAGCTCGATTATTTTTTTTTAAAATTTTTTTCCTTCTCGAGCTCAAGCTCGAGTCGAGTACTCGAGCTTATCGAGTATTTTTTTAATTTTTTTTATTTTTCTTTTAAAATTTACAAAAAATTTAAAAAAAAAAGAAAATGGGTCGAGTACTCGATACTCGAGCTCGATACTCGGGTGCGCTACTCGACTACTTGACTCGATTCGAATTTTTCGAGTACAAGTCGAGTTTTTTTCCGAGCCGAGTCCCGAGTCGAGTTCGAGTAGCACTACTCGTTAATCACCCCTAGGAGGAGGGAAGGGAGGGGTATGTATCAATGTACTTATCATGTATGTATATGTAATGCGGTTTACTAGTTTATTGTGTTAAGATCCCGATCCTGATCTTAGGATTTTACGATTTTACGATCACACCTCTCTAACACGATCCCGATCCTTGTAGGATCTTAAAATTCGTAAGATCCCGATCTTGATAGTAGAATGTTACGATCTTTTGGTCATACTCCCTCAAACGCTTCTACGATCTTACGATCTTACACTCTTAAATGCATAAAATTTTTGTAGTATTTTATGATTTGAGATCAAAATAACTTGTTTCTTTAATTTTAAACTTAAGAGCTTGTATTCCTTATTTATGTTGTGTAAAAAAACATAATATGTATGTATGTGGAAATATTTTATGTTTGATTGTGATGTTTTTGTGTTGTATTATATTAATTAACTTGCAAGATTCATAAAGACACAAAATAATGCCTTTACTTATTAGTATGCATAACTGGGTTTATCCATTATTGCAATTTAATAAGATTTTAGGATCCCGATTCGATTCTACAATCCCGATCTTGCAAAGAGAAAACGATCCCATATAGGATCCCGATCTTAACAACCTTGGATTATTCTTTTCGAACGTGACATGTGAAAAGGGACACTAGTCCTACTACTCACTAGTCACTTGTCGTGTAAATAGAAACTAGTAGATTAAAAGAAAAAGAAAAAAATGAAAAAAGAAAAAGTTACCGCGCGCTCTATGTTGGAGTTGGGCTAAGATAGAAATGGATTTTAATTATATCTCGTACGTGTGGTTTAAATCTATCTATACGGAGTTAGTACTAGTATAGTCATAGGCACAGGGATTTGGACATAATAATAATAATGGTGTTTTCTGAGCCAGTGCCAACGCTCAGCTTTATTGATGTGCCTACCTTTAATCAGGTTTTCCATCAGGGAAATACTACTTGCTGTAGGACTAAAAAAACAAAATAGTAATCTCCGTCCCACAAAGTTTGATACTCCCTCCGTCCCATTTAATTTGTTCTGTTTCACTTTTTCACACAATTCAATGCACTTTTTTATCTGTTAATATCTCAAAATATACACAATGAAAAATTATACAAAATATATATATTATAAAACTACGTGATCATACGATTCTAACAAGACCCATCTCGACTATTTTTTGCTAAATATATACTTGCAATTAAATTGAGTCAAAGCTGAACAATGAACAGTGTAAAAAAGTCAAACATGACAAGTGTAGTTGGACGGAGGGAGTACATTTTTTTTGAGCACGGTAATTTAGATAGTGGGGTTTAGTAGTTAAAGTAGTGTGAGTATTTGTATTTAATATTCTAATAAAATTTGATTCTGTTTATTATTTAACTTTGGCTTAATGTTATCGTAATGATGTAATTAGAAAAAAAATAATCAATTATGGTCTTGTTAGAATCGTCTAATCGTGTAGTTTTAAAATATATATTTTATATAATTTCTATCTGTACCAATTTTAAAATATTAAGAATTAAAGAAATACATGGGATTTTGTGTAGAAAAGTAAAATTGTATTGAAATTTGTGTAGAATAGTAAAAATGATTACTTTTAATGGGATTTGACAATAATTAAAATTCTAATCAAACTTCTATTAATTTAATTTATCTAAAAATGAAAAGGTGTCAAACTTTGTGGAACACCCAAGAAAGGAATAGGTGTCAAATTTCGTGGGACAGAGGGAGTAGTAGTACTAATTTCTTTTTCTTTTTTTTTTTAAAAAAAAAGGAAAAAAGAAGAGAATCTAGGGTTGTCGCTGCAGAAGATCTTTGGAGTGATTTATATTTAAAGAGTTGATAGTAGTGGTGGTAAAAAAGGTGATGAAGTCAATAGGTTACGCTACTACTAGATCTGACACTTTACTTTCTCCAAAAACATACTACTGCCCAAATCACTCCAGCATGCATGATTTCGACCAATTTTTTTATTTTTATTTTTTTTCCCTTCTTTTAAAATGTTTTCCTATTACATGAGTCAAAATGAGATTTTAACACACTTTAAAATTTATTAGTGCGAATAATTCATTGATTCAATTTATTTATGTGGTGGTATACGGAAACTAAAAATTGTGTTGGAGCCATCATCATTATTAAAACATGAATGCATCATTATAAGGACATGGAGTTTGACTTCCTTTTCTCTGGAGCTCATTAATGATCATAAATGCATGATTTATTGGTCAATCCTGATGAATCCTTAATGGTGCAATAATGACCAAATTAATAGCTGACTCACTGCAGTGCAGCACCACATACAGTGGACTGTTTGGACGACAGCATATTGACCAGCATATAGCATATTGGAAGAGTATATTGTCTCATAGTTCTCTCTCCGAATCTGCTATCTGCTAACAGATCTGCTTACTCCCAAACATCCTCACTCCCCTCCCCAGTATATCATACTACTAGTAATTGCTAACTAATTTCACTAGGTTACCGAGAACTAATTTCACTAGGGTTATTATTCTCATATTATCTGCAAACTACTGAGTAATTTCATTTTGGACACTACTACACACAACCCAGGAGAAACATACATAAGAGTGAAATATTATTTCCAATGAGCAATTTCCCCGTGCAGTTAATTAAGCTTGTAAAATGTTACGCTGACAAAAATCTTTTTCCGTGCTAACATATAACCAAGTTAAACTCGTGCAACGAAAATAACGAAAATGTGAATGATTGATTAGTACTACTACAAAGGACAATCGACAATAGAGGCAGTAATAAATGTAATGGAATGGAGTTATGAAGCATGATGACGAATTCCCCAAAAATCCATTAGAGCGAGCGTAGACCCACACCAATAAATGCTGGAGTACTACTACTAGTATACTTTTAATTTCCTACTACTAAATATGACTGGAAACATTATAACATGGTCCTTTCCTCTTGCAACTGTTGCCTTCATTATTTAATTTTCTTCTTCCAAAAATCACCACTTTTTTGCAGCTACTAAAACTACCCCAACTAACTCTCAGGACAACAACACTAGTACGTACGTAACACCTTGCCACCCCCGACCATCATTTAATACATATACTGTACTACTACTATATACTGTAGTAGTATCTTTTAATTTAATTATTATACTAAAATGTTCAGTCACAAGTCACCACCACGCCTTATTAATTAGCTCTACTTATTATCAACTAAATGAATTGAATGGAGTCAGCAGTTTTAAACAATTCAATATAACAAACCCACCATAATAATTTAATATTTAAACAAACGAACATTCCACCGCTTTGTTTGTGGAATAAGCACGTTTAATTTATTTAATTATTCAACTCATTTGCTACTTACTACCTTTTCATCGTATTGAAGCAAAGTGCGAAAAATTGAAGACACGTGGCTAATCCCTCTTTAATTATTTGATTAAATACTAATTATAAATAATATGGTCGCCTTTAATTAAAAGGCAAGCATGATTTGTAATTTAAAAGAAAACCTGAATATTAGAGACACCTATACGTACACACGCATATCGATGAGTAGATACAATGCGGAGTATACAGTAGTAGTATAAAATTGTTATCAGATCTTTCGCTTTCATTCAATCTCTCGTTTGCTTCTCGAGAAAATTCCTTTCGGGATACTACTTGCCGCCGCTTTGCCTGGAATTTTCTCGGTCCATTCGCGCTTTCTGCCGATTTAGTTATTGGTTGGAGGTCGGAGGGATCAATGCAGTAGGGTTCCGAGGCTGCGATACAGCTGCTGCTACTGATTGTGGCGTTAAGTGTGAGTTTTTTTTGTTTTTTTTACTTAATGCATTTATAATGACAAGTGTGAAAGTGTTACTCTATGGTGTACGGAGGGGCGTTTATCTCTTCGTTTCCGATTGTGTGGCTGCATGTTTGTGTCTGGTTGCTTTTTCGTGAGTGGTGTGTGTTCTTTTGGAATCGAATGCGAAGCGAGATCTGTGAGGCGATGGGATTGTTGAAAGTTTACACTTTCTGATGGATTGATTTAGGATAGAGATTAAAGAATGCTTTTTTTGGGGCTCTGTGTGTGTGTGTTCTAAATTTATAAACTGGTTTATCCTCCCGATTTTTCTACTGCCGGAGGCTTGACAGTGTCGGTTGAATGTGGTGACAGAGACACTTAATTGGTCCTGTTTTCTTGTATGTATCTTTTTTTTTGAGTTCTTGGGTTTTACCCGTTCAATGGGATCGTCATCTATGCTTATCTTTGAGGCCATATTAACTGGCAATAGAACAGTTGATAATTAACTTCGGCGAGTTCAGATGAAGCTGTGGCATTGGCAGATTAGAAGTGAGATCTATTGAAAACGCGGTTTTGAAAGTTGAGTTTATCTTATCGTTAAAAAGTGGACAAAGAATTATTTTGGATACAACTTTACTTACCTTTGAAGGTTTGAGTTTTCCGCACTAAATTATGATAACCTTTTTCTAAAAAGATATAACATGAGAACGATTTTTCCTTTTGTACCATTTTCATGAATTCTCGAGAATTTACTTTATGTGAATCTAGCATAACTAAAGAAATGCTAGATATGAACTTTTAATCCTCTGTTTTCCAGAATTTGCCTCTTCGTCCCGAGCAATCTTTCTGGCGTTACGCCATTACAGTACGAGTTATAGCTAATTACCATTTTATTGATGTGGAGTGCAACTCTGGTGTTAATGTTTTTTTTTTTCCTAAGCAGTTACCTTGAGTTCGAGGATAAAACATTTTCTCTACAGTAGCCCGTCAACGAATCTGGGTAATATGTCAGGTCAGTGGCTTTCTTTTGATCTGAATGCTTCACTTACATTTTGACTCCATTTTATTTAAGGTGAATTTTTTGTATGTTAGGCCTGGAAGGACTAGACCTGTATGATGAAACAAGGGAAAGGAAATCAGATTATGAGAACTCTGAAGATGAAAGGAGGAGATCGAAAATTGGAGTTTTGAGGAAAAAGGCAATAAACGCTTCAAACAAGTTTACTCATTCTCTCAAGAAAAGAGGGAAACGGAAAGTTGATTTTAGAGTCCCTTCCATTTGCATTGAGGATGTGCGAGATGCAAGAGAGGAGAGTGCTGTCTATGACCTCCGCCAGAAACTCCTAGATATGGATTTGCTACCTGTTAGACAGGACGACTACCATACTTTGTTACGGTAAGATATTCTCTTCTTTCATTTTCTCGCCCAGCCTTTAATGTAAGGTTCCTAGGTTCCTATACTATTACTACGCCCCCTGCAATGCATGTGGCGCAGTTCAAAAGAGCTGAGATTATTCATGGTTGTTTCGTTATTGAATCCCCACAAATGGCTTTTCTATCTAGCTCCTACAATAGAACATATGTGTTCCGGGGTTCCTAATGGTTAATGCATGTTATTGAATTCTGAAACAGATTTTTGAAAGCAAGGGACTTCAATGTTGATAAGACGATCCAAATGTGGGATGAAATGCTTAGCTGGAGGAAGGACTATGGTGCGGACACTATATTGGAGGTAATTGTATTTACTTGAAAAACTAGTGGTTCAAAGTGGAGGCTAATATATTGGGATGGGTAGGTGAATGGAGATACTCAAAGTGTGTCATTGTGTTCCCAAAACTGGCTAAACTGATCACACACTGTCAATTTTCAGGACTTTGACTTTGAGGAACTGGAAGAAGTTTTGCAATATTATCCTCAAGGATATCATGGAGTTGACAAAGAAGGCAGACCTGTTTACATCGAAAGACTTGGAAAAACACACCCAAGTAAACTAATGCGCGTCACTTCCATTGAGCGGTACTTAAAGTATCACGTTCTGGAATTTGAAAAGGCTCTGCATGAGAAGTTCCCTGCCTGTTCCATTGCTGCAAAGAGACGTATATGCTCAACCACCACCATTTTGGATGTACAAGGCCTGGTTAGTGGACAAACTATTCTTTATCTATTAAACATACCTGCTGTGCAATTAGTTTTTGAATTAACATAGTTTACCTCTGTAGGCAAAATAGAGCTCGCCCCCTTACTTTTGCAATGTCTTTTGTAATACTAATTACTTAATTTTTGCATCAAGTGCTTCTTGTATCTAGCCTTGGGAGTATTCACTATAATAGGAATAACTTAAAAGTCAATAAAGTCAATCCTCTGTTGCTGCTTAGTGCTTCAGAATTTCTATCCTCATGTAAGGTGAAAGATGCCTAATAAGGAATATCTTGAAAACTGATTGCAGGGGATAAAAAATTTCACGAAGACTGCAGCTAATCTGTTAGCGTCCATGGCTAAGATTGATAACAGTTACTACCCAGAGGTATTTGGATACTACTATTCATTGTTTCCTTTTTGCACAGTAAGCTATTCAATCCAATGCTTCCGTTTATCATTTTCTTGCAACTATTTCTACATGTACATGCAGACACTCCATCGCATGTACATAGTTAATGCTGGACCAGGATTCAAGAAGGTGCTTTGGCCTGCTGCGCAGAGAATTTTGGATGCAAAAACTATTTCTAAAATCCATGTAAAGATATGCTTGATCATTTTTGCTCCTGCTATTATTTTCCAATTTGTTGAAGCTTCGAATGGTTGACACTTGTGCCCTGTGTTTTGCAGGTTTTGGATCCTAAATCCTTGAGCAAATTACTTGAAGCTATTGATCCATGGTTGGTTTGGTTCATTTACACCACCTCACAAGTGATTTTCCAATGAAAATGTCATCTAACAAATTTTTTTCCCCAGTCAACTGCCGGACTTTTTGGGTGGATCCTGCAATTGTAGTGTAGAAGGAGGCTGCCTTAGATCAAATAAAGGTCCCTGGAATGATCCTGAAATAATGAAGGTAGATACTTGATAGGTTTTCATGTCGTTCTGTGTGAATTGCAATTATATATAGTTTTAAAGAGTGTACCTGTTTCAGGAAGTATCTAATGGAAAATCTTTTTCTTTAGGTTGTGTATCATACAGAAGCAGCACATGTGACGCAAGCTGCTAAAACAGCCTGCAACTTGTTTGTTGAAATCCAGTCATTGCAGGTAGCATATTACATATGCAACACTATGTGCTTTTTCTCATCATCTTTGCAAGGCATATAACCTTACTTCTATTCTAAATTGTTAGGGGAGATGCAATGATACGTGCAGAGTTGAACAAGATTCTGATGTTTATGATCTCTGCTCTCCAATGAGACAGAACAGCTCGAGAATTTCAAGGTTGATCTGCCTTCAAGAAGAAGTAAGTCCAATGTAACATGCAATTACAAGTTACCGTTCTCAACAATGAATCCATGAATGGAAATACAGTTTTATATAAGTTACTGTATCTTCCTTTCCCGTCTTTCGCTCTTTCTTACCTCCCCCTCTCCCTCCCTTCAAACTTCTCTCACTCTCTCTTCACATATAATGAAGGAGTTGAACAAATGTGCGTACCATGTGTTCTATTTTGCAATTGAGGACTCATCCTTTTTCTAATTGATTCAGGAAAGATCATCAGACCAATGTATCTATTATAGCTGTGATGAACAGTTTGATCCAACTGATGAAGATCGGGAGGATGATAGACAAGAGAGAGACAAGTCTTTATTGCATACCTGTACTTTAAGGAAACCCAATACGGGTGCACGAATAATCATGGAAGGTTTGTGTTTGATAATATTTTAATTTTGCAAATGTTGGCTAACATAGCACTGGATAATCAGAGAAGAAAAAAAATATTGGAAGCCTTTTTCTTAGGTTTACTGCAAAAATTGCCTATTCCCATGTTTTGGCTATCTTCATGGAATGATGTACCCTATATCCATATATTTGAAAGCCAATGTTGCCATGCTTCTGTCTGCATGCCCCTCCCCCACTTTCTCTTACTTTCATGTGAAATGCTTAATGGATAATAAATACTTTATGTAGATGTAAGGTGTGTGGAAGATTTTCTGTTTTGCACTCCAATAGAAAGTTAAATTTGGTTCATTCTCTCTCCCCACGTTCATATTGAACTTGGCTTCTACTACACAGCTTATCTTACAGTATTGGATTTTTTCAGGTACATTAGTTATGTTCTGGTTGGATGCCGTGCATGGAAAAATCATCAAGGGTTTCCGATATATGTCAAGAAAGTTACTCTCTCTTATGTTCAAGCTTTTTGCTTTTATCCGAAGTGCACCTGCTGAATATTGGCGGAGACGATACAGCATTTATCAACCCTGTGTCTTGGAAAATAGTGCTGAACAAGACACCCAGTCGTTTGTCCATGTAAAAGCTGTTGCTGAAGAGGACAGAGTTAGTCCTTGCATTCAGCGACTCCAGAGACTGGAAAGTTTATTGGAAGAACTCAACAACAAACCTCCTGAAATTCCAGTGGAGAAGGATCAAATTCTTCAACAATCGTTAGACAGGATCAAGAAAGTTGAGTTTGAACTCGCAAACACAAAGAGGGTAATTATCCTCCATATGTATATATATCTGCCAATTGGATGCTATGACTTAGCTTTACAATTTGATCAATCCATTTTTATCCAGGTATTACATGCAACTGTGCTGAAGCAGGTTCAAATTGGTGAATTACTGGAAAACTTGCACATGACCAAATTTCAGGCAAGTCGACCGGTGACAAGTGCAAACAGTCAATTACTTCCAAGTCATGTTTTATCCTTGCAATAGCAATGCTTTTTTGAATCAACTTATTTCAATTATCCTTGATAACATAGTTTTGACTCATTACAGCGACGTAGATTTTTCTGTTGAAGTTGAAGCAAATTCATGTTGGAGGTGTACAGTCCATGGATTTGTTCTAGCTCATTTGCATCCATGAGGCCTTGTTTTTCCAGTTGACGAGATTACCGTGGGATGAACCTGCAACACAACTCCACACGATGATGGTAGTCTGTATATACAGTTGCGATAAGCGAACACTGGTAGGCATGACTGGCAATATAGCGCAGTATTTGGGCTGCTCTGCTGATTGAATATGCATTGGTTCTTGGAAGAATCTACCTAGGTTTGATCATTGTGGCATATTCTATTGTAAATGCTGACAGAAATAGAATAGAGTTGAGGCTTCCACGATATGATCTCAAAATTTTGTAAGCCAAAGTCAGTGACTTGTTCAGCAATGCCACGTTTGGTTCCCAATATTTGATAGCTGCTTTTAGGTGTAATCAAGTGTTGTTGAACAACTTGACTCTTGAAAAAAGTTTGACAGTGAAACGGGATCATCTATATATCCTCTTCATCTCCAGCAAGTTTGGACTGGTGTCATTTGTGGACAGATACAATCAATTGTTTCCAATTCCACAATACTATCTTTAATCACGACCTGAGAAGTAGTGTGATTTGTGGACAGATAAACGTGTGGACTGGTTTCTGTCCATTTAGAATTTCCTTAATTTCTGTACACTACCTAAAATAAAAATTGAAGAAGTATCCAAATTCCAAAGGTGACATGACATGACATATGGTACTTACGTTACTGGCTTATTATTGATTGTTTCAGTACTTCTTTTCAATGGAAAGGTGGGCTCAAAGTAAAGGATCAACCGCCTAATTTTGTTTTTCACTTTTTGTTTTAGACGAAAAATGGAATAACCGTGCTTGTCTTTGGTCTAAAGATAGATGAATAACACTGTAATGAATGGGACAATTCGCCAATTCGGTGAGTTATTTAATTCTTAGCAGTTAAGTGGGAAAATAAATCTTTTCCAGAGCCGTTTTCCATTCTTCATTAAAATAAATTAGTTAATTAATTAACGCGTTATGGAAGAAGAAAAAGAATAAAAATAAACAATTCAAAATTTTCGCGTGGTGAACTGGCAATGCCCTGTCTCTCTGTGTGTTGCCCACCATAATTTCATAACCCCCTCTTTTCCCATCATTTTCTTCTCTAATTTTCATTCATATACAAGAAATCTATAGCAATCAAGTTTTAATTGCAGGGTTGCAGCAGGTAGATTGAGAATCCCACTAGAAGAGTCTATTGGAAGAGATCTGCGAAGCAGCAGCATCGGAGAAGCTCTAAATTTTGGGGGAAAGTTTCATGGGTTTGCGCGTATAGAGATAACACAGATATAGATTTCTTGGATCGGAAGTAGGAGATTATTACGATGGGTTTATGCCAAATTAAGTGCTGCTTGATTCTCCTTGTAATTTTCCCACTTTTGAGCACTCTCTCCGCTTCCACCTTCATTTCAGGTGCCCCAAAGCTAACCCCCTTTTTTTTTCCGTACCTATGTTGGTGTTTGATGGGTTTTCGATTCTGTGCTTAGATGATTCCTGATTTGTTGTGTTTTGCTTCAATTGATGCAGATGGTGTGTTTGGATCTTCGGTATTGGGCGAGAGGAGGCTTCTTCAGGCTAAGAAACGTAAGCAGTTTTTATCTTGAATTATTGGCTTGTTTTGAGTTATAATTGTGATGTTCTATGTCTATTCTATGCTATTGACTGCTGATTTTATCCATATCGTACTATGCAATTGAGAAAATTTTATTGAATGCCTGTCATATTGTTTTCCCCTAATAAATTTAGATGAAAGGTCTAATTTTGAAGATCTTCTGCATTCATTTGGGGGAATATAGTGTTCATGTTTTCTGGCTTCTCAAAATGTGGCAATTTCTTTTCTTTTGCTTAGTTACTACTATTTACTAAGGTTTTGCACTAATTTTCCATAGGCAAATTGGATCTCTTATTTTTTATTTTACTTTTCTAAGGTAGACATGTTAGACACAGATCACCCTTGTTCATATCTTCCAGCCATTACAATTTTTATCTGCTGCTGAGGTTGTTTCTTGAGGTCACCTTATTTGAAATGTTCTTTTATAGCTTAGGTTGGTCCAAAAGTCTAACTAATAATTCTATTCAGAACCAAATATCTTGTTCTTCTACATTCCTTATGTCGAAACCAATATGTTCTCTCTAATATAACGCGCATACAAGAACAAACAAAGTTCATCTTTTATTTTTCTGTTATATAAATATTATGCAACTATGTATCTATTTTATGCAATCATAATATTGCAATAATATGAACATCTCATTACATGCTACCAAAACATGTTGAAATTCTTATTTTTAGTAGTATTAGATTACCGCCTAGATTAGGACTTCTGAATTTATAAATTAGGACTTCGTCAAATCCTTGACTTCAGTTTGTGGAAGTTTGAACTGACGGTTCATTGATGTGCTTTTTCAACAGCTTGCCCTGTAAACTTCGAGTTTCAAAACTATACTATCTTCATCAACCAATGCAAGGGTCCCAAATACGAGCCTAAACTGTGTTGCGGTGCTTTTAAAGAATTTGCTTGTCCATTTGTGGATTATATTAACGACTTATCAAATGATTGCGCCCAAACTATGTTCAGTTATATTAACCTTTATGGGAAGTACCCACCAGGGCTCTTTGCTAGTGAGTGTCGGGAAGGCAAGCAGGGGCTTGAATGTCCAGCGCAGCCTCCAGGATCTCTACAATCAGAGAAAGCTAATGTTAATAGTGGGATTGAGATGATGCCACTGATGGCGCTGACCATGGCTTCCCTCTTGTGTTTCATGATATTTGTGTGATCTATATGGTTAACTGTTCTTTATTTCTTTTTTCCGCCTGACAGAGATCATTTATGGAAAGGAGACCATATTTTTTGTATGCTTCCACTTTGTAGCTTCTTGTAGTGAAAAACAATGCCAGTAGAGAGAGGAGACTGTGTTAAAATGATGATATGGGTACGAGGGTTGTGAATTTGTGATTTGTAATGGTAAAAATTGTTGGTTTTTAAGTGATGCATACTGAAGTTGATGGCTATATAGAAGTATATGTTTAGTAGTTCTTTCATTATGTACTCTCTCCATTCGGATCTGTGTGTGTTTTATTAAGGAATGTTGGTAAATTACCACAATTTACCCAACTTTTCAGAAATCGAACAATGAAATGAGGACAAAATGTGGGAATGGAAAAACTTTCTAAAAGTTAATATGAAACACACACTACTTACATAAAGGGTCTGTTATGCAAGAGTTGTGGCTGTCAGTTTTATTTAAGTGTTTAGTACAATTAGTTGTAGCTGTTATAAAATTTATATTATTTAAGTATTTGATACAATTAATTGTAGCTGTCATAAAATTTATAAAATGACATAAAAAAAGGAAAAATATTTATGTAGAATATTGGATAGTGGGTTGGTTATGTGGTTAAATTATAAAGGTTGGTTATTGGGTTAAATTGTAATTGGATAGAAATAAGCTTGTTAGTTTTTTTTAAACGCTACCTTATGGTAGTTTCTATTTGTAGAGCTTCAAATTGTAGCTATAACTATCAAAAGCTAGTGTACAAAACTAAACTATAATTTTAATATAAAATCAAAGACTACCAAAAGCTTCAAAAAACTCTAAAAAGCTGCGTGCAGAACATGATCAAGTAATATACTCCTAGAATATACTGTGTTTCCGCTTCTCTTTATTTTGTGTCACCAAAAGGCGGTAGATAAGTCCTAAGATACACCACCAGAAAGAAACAGAGGGAAGTAATATATGTGACCAACTTGTTCAAATGCTTTCATCTGAACCCACCAAAGTAATATGTATACATCATTATAGTGTTTGTGTCTATAGTTTTTGAAAGATTTGAGCACAGAATCTGTGTATTACAGATAAGGTATTATGAATATATCTGCATATTCTGATATATACGCATGTATGAATATGTATATGTGTATCTCTGTATGTGTTTTGTCTCTGACCACCTTCGTCACCTACTTCAAAAGTTAGGATGGTCGCCAAATAAGCTTGCGCTTATTCCAGAGCCGAAATTGCTTCTTTGTCATACACCAAGCTGTAGGAAATGTGCTCAACTGTGGAAAAAGAAAACATTAGCTGAGTAATGACAAGAGACTCTTGACAATAAACAGGTACTATTTGCAAGTTTCAATCGATAAACAAAAAATACAAGCCCAAGTATCCTTTTATGAGAATTGGTTGTTTAGCATTTTTTAACCCCAAAAGATAATGCTTTCGATTTTTCTATATTTACCTTTATTTGAAATGAGGTGATGAAATGCAAATGCTGAATGTTTGCAATATCTCAAAGCAGAAAATTCCAAGATGCATGTTTCTGACCAATCAACCAGTCCAGTGTATTTTCATGCTATTCCTATTAAATTCCCACCTCATCAAATCAGATTTCACCAACACACACACACAGACACACACACTTTGAACAAGAACGTTTTTAAATTTGAAAACAATAGACATCGAGTTTGCCACAAGCAAACTACTACTCTGTTGAACAAAGTTACTGACTTTGAACTTAAAAAAGATTGAACGTTTTTAAGTTTAAAGACAGACATCAAGTTTGACAAAAACAAAATTTGTTTCCGGTTGAAAGTTTTTACATCAAACATTCTCATACCAAAAAAAGCCGAAGAAATTTCCAATCGCTAGTACTTCAAAATATATTGATAATGGGGAATTTTATTTGTTCTGAAATACTCCATCCGTCCCACTTTAGTTGTCTTGTTTGACTTTTTGACACTGTTCATTGTTTAACTTTGACTCAACGTTATTGCAAGTATATATTTGAAAAAAGTAGTTGAGTTGGGTCTTGATAGAATCATAAAATCACGTAGTTTTAGAATATATATTTTACATAATTTTTTATTGTACATATTTTGAGATATTAACGATTGAAAATATGCATTGGATTGTGTGTAGAAATTAAACATGACATGTTAAATGGGACGGAGGGAGTAATATCATTAGGTCTACTGTCCACACCGAGACAATATACCAATCAATTCACATTTAAATAGAGGAGCAGAAGACACTTAGCCAACAATCAAATCTATCAACCGCAGACAACTGTTTTATGTTCTTGTTTTTTCTTTTAAAAAAATCCAAATAGTGGATTCATAAGAAAGCTAGAACTTACATTGCTAACGAGCTTTGCTCCAAACCAAGCAGAGTCAGTTCCATAAGGAGGAGGGATTACTCGAATTCCACTTGAGATAGATTGTGGTAGAAATTCATACAATTCTTTCTCTAGTCTTGCTGGAAAAAACAGTATTATGTTACCAACTTCCAATAAATATTTCACATCTAGCTTGTACACACACACACACACATGAACTTTCAATTATGTGTGTGTGTGTGTGTATATTGTTAAAGAAGAGTTATGTAAACCTGCCAATCCTGGCAAACATGCACTGCCCCCAGCCAACACTACAGTTTTATACCAATTATCATCGCTTGATAATTCAGCATCATGGCAATGATCCATGCAAAGTCCCACAGCCTGATGCAGACCCATTGCCTGCCTGAAGAATCAAGGTACATAAATTAGCAATTGCACAACTAAAGAAAGACAAAAGGTGGTCATTTCATCAAATTTATCTGTAATAAACTCCAAACATTTGGCATTGAGCCCTCCAAGTACTCAATTCGATAACCTTTAAGGACTAATTTCAGAGCAACTCTCGAGATGACCACATTGGTGATCATCCATTAGATGCTTGAAAAGTGGGCATCTGGATAGGGTAAAAGTTCATTTAACCCATTGTATTACACAGAAGATATCATATGTATAACCCCAGTATTTTCAAAAGGATCAATTATATGTAAGTTGGAGAAAGACATTGGGGGTTATATGATTCTTCATATAACATAGGGAGTTAAATCGAACTTTACTCCATTTACTTGGATGGTTTCCTTGGTCTTTCTAGTATCCATTATAAAGATATGTATACATACACTCCAGCCATGCGAGGACGGAATAATATTTCCCCTGTTTGGAAGCGTTCCTTTGAAAGAGTAAACAAATTCTCTGATGTAACTGCATAAGACTCCTGCGTATCCTTTTTTAGTTCAGCATCATAGTCCAGAGCAACATAGCACAGATTCTGCATATTTAAATACTTAATTAAAATGCTGCAAGAAATCCCGAGCAACAATTAGAAATGAAGGTTATAATATTGGAGAAAAGGTGCATTGACAGCAATTGAGACGTCTAATGTATAGTAATAACTTATGTCTAGATTTGTATGCATGGTATGCATAGTAATCCCAAGCACCTCCGCTTTCTGCGGTTGGTAGCGTGTGACAAAAAGCGGAAGGACCAGAGTTGTATGTACAAAGTAAGCGAGAAGTCACAATATCAAGCTATGGCACAATTTGTGAGGTTATGTGGATTCAATACCCCATGGCAGAGATGGGGTTTCACATCTACTGCAACTACATTATGGTAGTATGACGATGAAATATGAAGTATTCCAAATTAGAAGATGCAATTCTTAGCATGTAGCATACATTTTGCCAGACTTCAGTTGCAAAGCTTTAGCAGACAATCAAGATTCTCCATGCAAGAAGAGTAAAAGAATGTAATGAAAGGATTATAAAGCCAAACTTTAAGATCAGCTTTATACCTCTTTCAATGTCCGGACAGTATAAAGTGAATCAAAATGTATGTTGTTATGTTGCATTCGATCACGAAGAAAACCTGTAAGCTTCATAGCTCCTATCCCAACAATTTCCACACCCACCTTATGCATCACTTTGCCATGTAAAACTGCGAAAACGAAAGAACCGGCATAAAATTCAATCCTTCAGGCTTCAGTGTTATTGAATTTTCTTCAAAACATGGAAGCATTTTGTAAACATGGGAACAAGTTCTCCGTATTGAGAGTATTTAAGGCAATAGCAGTTACTTGGGACAATAGAAGTTTGATGGAAACCGATATTCACAACAAGTCCAGATGTGCGTCTCGCTGAAAACAAAGCCAAAGTTGCCTACATGTTTCAAAAAAACAAAATCTATAAGTAGTAGAAGTAGGTTAGACAGAAATAGAAACACAGTGATGATGCTGTGTCAATGAGAAACCTATCTGAAATAAAATGATATACAGATATGGTGTTGAAATTTGCACTATTCTTCTGAAATACTCCTTCCATTTTTTAAAAATTTTAACGTTTGCATAGTAAACACTATTCATTGAGTAACTTTGATTCGACTTTTTAACACAGTTACATAAAATAAAACATAGTCAAGAGAGATCTTGTTAGATTCGTCTAATCACGTAGTTTTATAATATTAAAGTTTCATAATTTTTTATTTTATAAAATTTGAAATATTACTCTTTAAAAATGTGTATTGGATTGCGTGAAAACAAGGAATGTTACAATTTTTTGAATATGGAGGAAGTATACTGTAACACTAAACTGGAAACGCACTCCCTCTACATAGAATATGGCTAGAAGTCTAGAACATTACTTAAATTGTAATTCAATTATTCATCCTCACAGAAAAACTCACATGACAATGATGACATAAACTCTTCTATAAAGTTGTTTCTCTATTCCGTCGAAGATGAGCCTGACTTTCCCAAATATGATGAGATTCAGATAAGGTAAGCATAAAGGATAAGGAAAGCGTAACGTTCATTTCATGCTTTAACTATATGCAGGTTATAAACAAAGTCATTTCTCCTATACAGGCTAGGCAGTTGGTTGATCACCCCAGTTGTAAAGATTTGACACTAGTTTAAAAGTAACTAACACCCATGGAAAAAATAGGGGAGATCCACGGAAACATTTGGGGTATTATGTGAAGAGTCCACCATATAATTCCACCATCCAATAGTGTGAATTCAAGTAGTTTTGACACTAGTTTAACTGAATTCAAGTAGCAGCTAAAACAAGGGAAACCATATAATTTCACCATCCAATAGTGTGAAGAGTCCAACCCACTGACATTTCTCATAATATTATGTGTGAAAATTCATATAGTGTCGTAAGTGTATAATAGTTACACGAAATGTGTCTAAGAAAACATGATTACATATTTGTTCTCAACATTGGTAATTGATATGTGTTCTATTTGGGCATATAGACACTATAATGTACCTGGTTGATGGCACACACAGCAGGAACATTCATATCAAATAATGTCGAGTATATGGCATCCTTCAGTTGTCTTCTAGATCGTTTTGCATTCTCATTATCTGGTTTCATGTTGTAGGTAAACAGAAAGATATATTACATTATTACCAAACTAATAGGATCAGAAAAACGAACTGCAATACAAACTTCTTTTAGAGTTCACAAGAATTTTCAAGATACTTTTGTTGGAAACTAAATTGACTATTTTTTCTTTCTTTTTCTTTCATTTGAGCAAACAAAATTACTCTCTTTTATACAATGGTATAATTGAAAAAATAAATTGAAGTCATAATGCATTGAATTATAATCCTAACGTGATAATCCTAGTTCAAACTTTAGAATACATAATATATGTATGTGTATATGTATATGTATATGTATGTTATGTAATAGTAAATCCTAATCAAACTCAAAACTGGCGAAGCAAATCTTTTAACTAAATTCCTTCTGAAAAAAATGAAAAATAAGGAAAACAGTTTCTATTTTTGGTTTTCTAAAGCTATCTTTTGAAAATTATGTTTATATAGAGAAATTCCAGTAGCGAGTTTCACTAACCCTCATATTGAGCGAGTGGTATTGATACAACAATTGGTTGTGTTGATGCTTTAACTCGCATCCTGCATACTGTCGAGTGAAATTTAGTTCTCGGACAACCAAGAAAGGAATTTGGGCCATATTAAGCAAGCACAATCACATGTAGAAGCAAAGCACAACATAAATAAAACTTCAGCAGATATCGAGCAGGTTAACATACAAGGAAACACAGTACCCAAACCCTTAAAAATATGAATGCATATTCAGTTGAAAACATAAAAGCAATAAGCATGCAAATTCAGCTGACAACTCATAGAGAGACGACCTGCTGCAAATTGTCGAAAAGAAATGCCTTAGTCTTGAAGGCATTGGAGACTCAATGTTTCCAAATTCCTGCAAACATACCAGGATGAGTTAAGGAAGTGCAATGCTCTCCCTATAAAAGGACATGCTGAGGGCTCTAAATCAACCTGGTTCTTTCCAGGTGTACTATGTTACATTTACAACCATAAAGCTTACCAAAAATGTTGCCGACCGCCCTGATGGAGCAGGATACTTGCTCCACCCATATTTACAATACCCTGAGCCCCCTATGATACAAATACATGGAAATTATATCATATGCAACATCAAACAATAAAAGAAATTTACAGAAATTTAAATGATTTCAGGACACAAATGGATCGATAAACAGAATAACAACCATTGAATTGCTATAAAATTCAATGACTGGGATCTTGCCAAGGGCAAACCAACACAGAACATAACAACAGAAACGAAGGTTACAATCATGCAAACCCCACAAATGTTGAAAGATCAAAACAAAAGACTAACAGCAATTGAGAACATATACTTTAATACACACACCCACACAAACCAAATATAATGTTTATGAATCTGCATGGCACATGCTAAAAAACCGCTGAATCAACAAGTGCTCTGTTACGCAGAAAACATGAAAACCCAGTATTTAACAACCTTCACAATTAGATTGCATCACAACAACCATTTTCTTCTCAATCACATGTTTGAAATTTAATGACCATACAGAAAATTTTAAGCAAAACAAACAGAAGTTACAGAACCTTAAAAGTATACAAGAAGTTTATCACGGCACCCCAGAACCCTGGCGATCATGTACTGCCAGATTGCCAAGGGCGACATGGCGACAAAAAAATTTAGAACTACTTCATAATACAAAAAAGGGATTATAGATTATAGAACAGTAATTAAAATTTCAAATGGAGACATATCTCAATGTTATTAAAATACGTTTCAAATTTAATATATTAAAATAAAAATAATAAAACTTTAAAATATACTCTATATGTTTATGTACCTATTAGTTTTGTAACCATGAAGAATATATATCATAATCTAGTTTTCATAACAAAGGAATGAAAATAATGCCCAAGTAAATAAAAGGGTAAAAGGTTTCAAATATTGTATCCACTACCATCAATTATAATAGCTCCAGGGACTTCCATCCGCTGACCATAAATATGCATAAATGACAGATCTTGCATCTGAGCAGGAAACATCCTGAGAATCAAGAAGTGTGAATTTAAGGTTATTAAAACCTCTAATCATTTTTCAAGAAGCTGTTGAGTGTATGAAATATGACAAATTTGATTATCTAACTGAAACATGCATTTTTATGTGCTTGTTACATATTGAATACGAAATTGAAACTGTTCACATATGTAATATGACCAACTAATCCCTAGCATGAATGGATTACTAGGTATATCTTTTGCTGAAGAGATCAATGGGCAATTCCAGATAAAACATGTTGCTTAGTTTTAGAAGGGGAACATACAAAAGTAACCTCAACCGTCCGCTCCTCCAAAAAAAAAATAAAAAAAAAATAAAAAATAAAAAATAAAAAAAATAAAGCGGATCTAAACATCCATCCACTATAATAGACGCCATTGCTTGTGTAGATTTTGCACTGACTCAGTCACCGAGAAGCTACCAGATGTACAAGACACCTCAAAATGTCCAACAGAATACCCGTTGAGACACAAATTTCCCATTCTTAATTCATTAACAAATCCACTAATTATGATAGAATATCAGCCAATGAACTACCATAGCAACTTAGTTGTACGGATTCACAGCCCCACTGCAAAGTAACGCTTCAGTTAAACCACCGCCACCTATTTTTGCAACCTCAATAGACCATCTACCAAATTTAGCGCCGGCTGTTATTCACAATCATGTCCACCCACTTGAATCTTCTCATAAGGAACATAATTAAAGAGTGAAAAATGCTAAGTATGCCTATGCCAAAAGATGATAATCAACAAAATCTCATGAGCAAAAATCCAAACCCACCAAGTTCTTCTCCATTTAAGTTTAAAAAAAATTAAAAAGAGAACAAGAGTGGCCGTACTGAAGAGGGTGACCGCTTCGCAAGTGAGTCTCGGCGAAAAAAACTGACTCCCACGGCTCCGGTCCATTCTGGAGAAAATAAATCCACAGCCGATTATCCGACACCAAAAATTTCCAGGATTTGCAGACCGCTCCCAGCCGCGCCGCTTCCCTGGGCCCGATAATTTTGAGAATCTGCATAAATATGTCGATGGGAATCCGGTCAAAATCTCCCGTCGACGAATCCTGAAAGTGCATCATCTGGAGAAACCGCTCGTAGTCGGAGATCGGGCCAGAGCTAGAAGCCCAGCCCGAGACCGAGCCCGAAGGCGGGCCCAATCGATGGGCGACGGATACCCAGACTTTCCGAATGAGAGTATTCATGAAAGGCGCGCGGCAGCCGGCAGTGCAGTGGAGCAATGCGTTCTCGTTCCGTGCGTTGGTTTTATCTGTTGAGAAGATTGGGATGTTGTACAGAAGTAGGTTTGGTATTGGGAGATCCGGGACCTCCAAACACCGCAATGTTCCAGACCATTCGCGTTGTGGGCCCACAATTACTGCTGGGACTAACGCCGTGCATGTTAATGGAAATTGGGAACTACCTGGTGTTGGAGTTCCAGGAGCTCTTTAGGCTGTATGACACAAATGCTCAGTCGCGGCTATGTCGTTAACACGTGTCACGATTACAGCCCAGGGGCAATCCATCTTCATATTTTTAAAAGTCCGTGTTGCACGTGCGCAGTGAAAAATTGAAAAAAACACTGGTGGTAGATGGATGAAGCCTACTGGAATGCTTGGTCCAGCGAGTCTAGGATAGATTCAATTGGGCCTATTCACCAAAAGTCCACAAGATTAATACTCCCTCCGTTCCTTTTTAGTTGTATTTTTAGAGTGTAAAAAGTGTTGCAAAATATTGTTATTTTTAGGTAGTTATAGATAGTTATGCTATGTTTTTACTATATTGCCATTCACTTTACATAAATGCTATTTGTTGACATTTATTATGAATGAGTTTAGTTGAAGGGTAAAAATGTAAATTTATGAGTTAATTAATGCCAACTTTGGTTATTGAAATTGAGCTGAAAGAGACAACTAAAAAGGAACGGAGGGAGTACTTGATTAATAACTTAAATGTTAAATTTTGTACAATAAAAAATTATAGAAAATTGATATTCTAAAATTATAAGTTTAGAAAAATCTAACAAAATCTCACTTGATTATATTTTTTCTTCCATAATTATGATAAAAATTTGAAATAAGTGAAACTGTGAACAATGCTAAAAATAGCAATGTTGCAAAGCTATTGAAACGGAGGGAGTAAAATGGAGTGATGGACCTCAAAATTGTTAGACACCCTCCTATCACATTGTACACAATGGATGTACAGCTGTCAAAATGAGTTTGGTCCGTTGGGCCAGCCCGCCGCGCCACCCATAAAATAAGTACTCCTATTAAAAAATTATAAAATTAACTTGATGTTAACTATATTAAATTTATAAAAGTTAATGCTCATTAATTACTTATGTGATGGACTATTAAATACTATTACTTTCTATACTAATTTGAAGATTTTTTCAGAAAGAATATTGAAAAATAAATTAAAAAAAGTCATTTTAATTTTTAAAGAATATTTTTAATTTTAAATTAGATAATATATTTAATTTTTAATAAATAAAAAATATTACTATAATAAAAAAATATTAAGTTTATTAATTAATTAAAAAAACCGCTGGCTAGCCCGCCTAACCCGCAATTCATCGGTGGGTTCGGCTGGGCTGATGTTATTCTAGCCCGCCCCCCCTGTGGGCCAGCCCGCCTAAACCCGCCAAATATTGGGTGGAAGTGGGTTTAGTCTGCGTTGCTCTGTCAGCCCGCCTTGACACCTCTAGATATACGTACAACACACTCTCCAAATTCGATATTCTCTAACTCTCAAATATCCCCTATGTATAGAAATAATGCAAGTCTATATTTGGTTGTATTTTGGATGGTGCATAAATTTGATGATGGATTGATGTCCTATTTATTTTAATATCACCATCTCATATATAAATTGAATTATTTATTCTATTTAAATGATGAATATTTGATAAATTAAATATTATATTCCCTAGTAATTTAATGATGTTGACATTTGCATAGTAAATACTATTCATTAAGTAACTTTGATTCAACCTTTTAATGCAGTTACATAAGATAAAATATAGTCACGTGAGATGTTATTAGATTCGTCTAATTACATAGTCTTATAGTATTAAAGTTTTATAATTTTTACTTTTATACAATTTAAAATATTAATCGTTAAACATTTGTATTGGATTGCATTAAAACATAGAATGTTAACATCATTAAATTATAATATTTAAACAATACTATCTTTAATATATTTTTTAAAAATTTATGTTTATATATGTAACTACTTTACTTTTTGGGAAACTAATTTTTTTTTTTTTTTTTTTTTAGTAGAAAGGGGGGCCGTAGCCAATTTATTCAAAGAGAAGATGTGAGTGGGACAAGCCCATCGAATCATGGATCAAAAGATCCCGTACAAAATCCGGAGGATCACTAAGATGCTCGGTACCAAAAAGAAAATGTTTATCACGTAATAACATATCACAAACTGTATTAAGCTCCCTTGGAATAGTCATGAACTTCAAATTCCAATCCAGGTTCTTCATGTGTTGAATCCGATTGAAGGTGTCAGAATATGCTCCATAGGTGTCTGCATTAGAAGTTATCAAATGAATGGCTTGACTGCTATCACTTTCAACCTCTAGGTTTTTTAACCCCAGATCCCATGCCTCTTGAAGACCAAGCAATATTCCCCAAGCTTCAGCTTGTAAGCTATGTATAGGGTTCATTTTCTTGCGAATACCGCCAATCCAATTACCTTCTGAATCTCTAATAATACCCCCAGCCGAACTGTGACTAGGTGAAGAACTTCCATCACAGTTCAGTTTGAACCAACCTGTAGGAGGTTTGCTCCAGCTTGAATGAGATATTCTCCAATTCCTTCGACCAAAGTATTTAGATGCTGTGAGAGAAGAGATGAAAGCACGGCTCCTTCCAATGATATTTATATGGAGTCTGTCCCATTGCGGATCCACTTGACCATAAAAAAGTTTGCACCTTGCCTTCCAGATATTCCACATACCAATTGCAAAAGTAGCTGCTTCAAGATTGCTTGTCACCGTGCTAAGGTTGATCTCAATCCAACTCTGGATAGAGTAGTTCCAGGAGGCTCCTCTAGAGAATCCCAGATGATTCCAAACACAAGTGGAGGCTGGACAATCTCTGAGGGCGTGAATGACACTGTCCCTTGCGCCACAAATCCAACAGCTATCGTCTGGACTAAGATATCTCCTGCAACGTTCCACTCCGGTAAGAATTTTGTTGTGATAGCACAACCAAAGAAAAGTCCTTGATCGTTGAGGGCATGGCCATCTCCAAATGAGTTTCCAAATTTTTGATGGGGGATTAAGCGTATGAAGCTGTTGATTCAAAGCTTCCCTTGCACTCCTCGTAGAGAACTTGCCATCAGGACAAGGACACCAGCAAGGATTGTCTTCAGCATCCGTATCTGTTGGCGGTCTGATCTGGTTGAAAAGGTTGAGGATATTCGCAGGAAGCATCCCAGCCAATTCATTGATGTTCCAAGCACCACCATCAACAAAGGAATCCAGTATGCGGTCTAGCTCCCAATCTGCTAGCATCCGGGTTGAATGACCCTGCAAAACAAGATCCTTGTCAAGCCACTGATCGCACCAAAAAATAATTTTCTTACCATTTCCTTTTTTCCAGCCCACCAAAGGATAAAAAGAGGGCCAGACATTCATGATATCCTTAGCAAAATAGGATAGGGTTTGCAGTCTTTGCTTGAATTTGTGTCTTTTCCACCCATAACGCAATCTAAGGAGTTTAGTCCAGGTAGTATTGTGGTGCAAAAGTCTCCAGCAGCTTTTCATGAGCAATGCATCATTTAGATGGTTGAGACGATGGATTCCCAGTCCCCCAAAGGTTATGTCAGTGGTGACCTGTTCCCAGGCAACAAGATGTATTTTCCTGTGATCCCTTGTTGATCCCCATAAGAAGTTACGACATAGTCTCTCAATATCCGAAATCACTTTACTTGGAAACTTCATAACCTGCATGGGATAAATAACAAGAGATTGAAGGACTGATTTAATGAGTGTAATGCGACCTGAAACTTTTGACAAATTTCATTAACACGAGTATTTTTCAATAAAATATATCAGGATTGATTTTATTAAATGAAATGAGTTATGAATCGGTGGAAAGGGTTTAGGGATATATTAAGGTTGTTACTCTTTATTACTCATGTGAGGGGCTTTAATTTCAAATGGCAATGTGGTCCTCTCTGCCATGAAACTTCTGACAAATCTCATGATACAACCGGGATAAATTGACCTTCAGCCTGTCACACTGAGGGTCCCCGGCATATGTGCCATGATACTTCTCATGATTTCATGTCATGAGATTCCCTGCCATGAAACTTTCGGCAGATTCCCACTACATGAGTATTTTCTGAAAAATCACATTTTTATTTACTCGTGTTAAGAAACTGTGCCCCCGAAAGCGCACGGAGTCAAAAATTGCAGTATTTATAGTAAGTACCGGATCGTTCACTGGAGGATGTGCGATGGAAGCAGGGCCCACGCCGTTTACTAAGATTTTCCACTCGGTTACTCGATTCGAGTTTGTGTTTTGACTACCAACTACTTGACAGAATTTAAATTAGATTATGAAAGCAATTAAAATAAAGCAGATAAAATTATTCTAGAAAGCGAATTAAATTTAATCTAAGAAAGCAATAAAATTAATCTAAGAAAGCGATTAAGATTATTCTAAGAAAGCAGATTTAAAATGAGACAGAAGGGACAGGAAGAAAATAATAAAGATTGGACAATATTCAGATGAAACACAATTAAACTTCCATTTACACAGATCTTTGTTTGGGATAATTCATTCAGTTAGCTAATTCTCATGCTCTCTATACCATGTTCCCTTTAACAGACAGGTACTTACAGCAAGAGTTTACATGCTCTTAAGAAAATAAATTCTAAGATACCACAAATGCATAACTACCCTTGCAATGGTATGTTATTTATCTGTGGCGGATAAGCAACACCTGACAAATCATTAGTTGAAGTGTCAAGTACTGCTATCATTCCCCCATGTCACGCCCAAAGATTCTAATTAAGCCCTGAACTATCCCTTAACTCTCAGTCCTAGTAGCAGTTACACAACTCTCAATACAACCGAGTGACCCCTCTAAAGAAAGCAATTAAAAGAAAGCGGTAAAGAAAGCATTTAAAATCCTATCACTCGGAGGTTTCTGAAAGTTTGACCCTGGTAGTAAAAGAAAGCCCCCAGTCAGAATGACCGGATGTGGATCAAGAATTCCCTATTCTTGGTGAACCGCTCGCAGTGTTCACTTCTCGTCGGGTGGTTATGAGATACAAACTAATGAAACGAACTAATAAATTAGTTCGTTCCGGATGCACTCACTCAGGACTCAAAAATAGGCTTTGGCAGAAGAAGATAACAGTTGAAAGAATACTCAACCCTACCTTAGAAAATAACCAAGGCCCGAATGTTGTTCCTCTAGTATTATCTGTCACACCTTATCGGAATCCAAGTGGAATCTGACCCGTGCAATATTTAATACAAGATTTCCAACAAACAGCAATTTTGGAAAATAATAAATCTGAAAATCATTCCCTATCAGGTACTAGACTCTCAATAAGAACACAGACCCTTTCAGTCTAGGTGAGACCTAATCGCTGACTCTGCTTCTAATTTCCCAAAATCAACCCCCAGTCGGATGTGAATTAATCATAACTGTCGAATTTATCCCTTACTCAGATCCGGATTCATAAATGAACTTTTGTTGGAAATTTATTATGAAACATCTGATTTTAAAATCAAGACTCCTGTGTCCAAGGGAAGGATCCCAAAATAATATCGACCACAATATCTACATAATAGTATCATGCATAAATTTATAAAGAAGTGTAAAATTAAATAACCCAAAATATAAGGTGGGTTTAGACAGAAGTTGGAACACAGAGATGAGATAGCCGGAGATGAGAAGAATTTATTTGGCTAAAAAGAGTGCCAAAAATAACTGGGGTGATCTGGACTGCAAACATCTGCTATCCAGTTCCCAATTATTCCAGATGGAAAGATTTTAGACAGCAGAATAATCTTAAATGACAGTGGTCGCTATCATTCAGACCCTTACTGTCTATGAATCAGAGAAAAACCTACATGTTCTTTCACTGTCTTAATTACTAGATGACATTGACCTATGTCGTCTAATGTTGGCACAGTTTGAGATTCGGGTTTGAAATTAAGATAAAGAAAAAGAAACTGTATCCGGATAGGAGTTAGCTGAGCAGCTATTATAATCCCGGATGGACGAACCGCCAAGGCTTCCACCGACCACTATCCGGACCATGCAAAATAACAATTAATAATTAATATACAGAACACGAGCTAGTTATCCGTGTGGGAATACCCGCCAACATTAATCTGATATATTCCTTATTAGCTGTTTCACACATTACGGGAAAAGACAAAATAAATAAAAGAAAAAATATTTTTGGGTCATCTTGCATGAGAGACATTGGTTTCTCATGCAAGGCATGGAAATGATTCCATAATTACTCTTTATGGTCTAAATAATCACTCATTCCATAATTAATTAATTAATTACAGTCCGGATTATATACTTAGATCATTAGAGTTTAATCATTTGTAGAAGAATCTTTTAATGGGAAATTGAACAAAGTTCTTTATATCAAATTAATCCTGGGTTGAGATCATTGGATTTCAACCTCAAAATATTAATATAAAGGTTCAATTAATTAATGGAGTGAGATGGAGAATAAAAATTTGGCAAAAGGTGCCACTTTGTCGCGATGCAGAGTTTGTGTCGCGGAGTGTGGCTCCGCGACAAAGGTTTCGCGACAAAGGGTGGGAAATAAGAGAAATGGATATTTTTGAAAATTAGGGTTTGTTTTGTCGCGAAGCAAAAATTTTGTCGCGGAACGTGGTTCCGCGACAAGGAGGTATAGCGACAAAATGGTTGAAAATTGGTAAGGACATAATTTCTGGTCGCGGAACAAGGATTTTGTCGCGGTACGTGGTTCCGCGACAAAGGTTCCGCGCCAGAGTCCTCCCAGAATAAAATTACAAGTATTTGGGTCCTTGGTCGCTAATCAAGGATTTTGTCGCGGAACGTGGTTCCGCGACAAGAGTTGCATCGCGACCAAAGGGTTTCAAAATTAATGGCAAGGCATAATTTTCTGTCTCGGAATAAGATTTTGTCGCGGAACGTGGTTCCGCGACAAGGGTGCTCCGCGACAAAAGCCATGCAGACAAAATGCAAGAATTTGGTCCTCTGTCGCTAAACAGGGGTTTTGTCGCGGAACGTGGTTCCGTGACAAGAGTGTATGGCGACAAAGGGTTTTAAAGTTTTATAAAAATTTTGGCAGCATAACCCCTTATATTGCATTACATGGGTGTGCGTTGTGATCCGTGGGATCACAACGGGAAAATTACATTGCAACCCGTGGGGTTACAATGTGGTGCAATACAATATAGGGGATGCAATTTTAAATAAATATGCATAAACACTAAAATGCCATCCACTTTCTAGATCTATTAAACGAAAAAGAAAATAAAAATAAACTAAAACACTAAGAGGCAGTACAACATCCACCAACTATACTAAGAGACTAAGATTTAAATGAAACCTACACTAATAAATCTAGCAAGAGATAGGCATCAAGTGGTTATACATTTATTAATTCTAATAAAGCATTAAATCTATCTAAAGATAATAAAAAT
The DNA here is from genome assembly GCA_030278955.1 of Hygrophila difformis. NCBI lineage: Eukaryota > Viridiplantae > Streptophyta > Magnoliopsida > Lamiales > Acanthaceae > Hygrophila > Hygrophila difformis. The sequence continues at coordinate 2,934,066 of JAOANR010000009.1, forward strand.
GATCAAGTGACCATAATACAAGCAAGACAGTAAATAAACCATGAGAAAAATCACATGACAATATTTTGGGACATATTTTCTCATATAACAACAAAAGCCAAAAATAATGGTTTAAACACACTCATTGATTAAGTGTTTTTCAACCCAAAATTACACTAAAAAGCTGTAAATAATATAAAAATGGCTACACTACTATAAACCCATTTATTGCTTAAAACTAACTAACTAAAAATGAAAAATACATGGCCATGAGACCATCATTTCTCAAATTTCTTGGGAGCACAGTGGTGCCCCAAGAGGAAAAACAAAACTAATCTAAAAAAATATGGGTGTGTAGCTACTGTTCAAGGGGGTGGGAGGATATATTTATAGAGGTGGAAAATTAGCCCTAGGCCCACTAGGCCCATCTGGTCGCCAAACAATTATGCCTTGTCGCGGAACAAATTCTGCTTCAGGACACACTTTTTAGCTCCAAGATGGCGCCCAGGAGGGGCGGGACTTGAGATCCGGAGAGGAAAGGACAAAAAATCTTGCACTGGTGGAGCTGTGGTCCAGGGACTTCCTCATTCTTTCGACATGTGATAAATTTTGAAAATGAAAGAGATGGTGAGGGGCACGTGACTTTGCTTTGGTTTTCTCTGTCTGGCGCGGAGTGAGTGTCTGGGCGCGATCCATTCCATTTTGTCGCGGAACATTGTTCCGCGACAAAGGCTCCGTGTTTTGGTACTCCTCTCACAGTCTCGGAGTAAGGTTTTGGGCGCGGAGCATTTTTCTGGGCGCGGAGCACTTGGTCGCGGAGTACTACTCCGCGACAAAGTTTAATTTGCTTCTTTCTCCTCTTCTCTCTCTCTCTTTCCTCTATTTTTCTGTTTTCTGTTTTCTTATCTGTTCCAGTTTCTACTCTTCTTCTTTTCTCCATTATCTTCTTCTTCCTCACCCAGTTTTCGTCTCTTCTTCCCCTATTTTCTTCTTCTTCCCCATCCTTCTTTTTCATTTTCTTGGTGTTGCGGCGATGGGATGTGGATGGCGGAGATGTGGAGGCCGAATCGGAGATGAGGGGCGGCAGTGGTGTTGCGGCGGAGGGCCTGGCCGGAACAGAGAGGGCAGCGGCGTTGAAGATCTGTTGAAGGCGAGTGCAGGGGGTTGGCGAGAGGCGGATGGAGCTGTCGGTGGAGACGGGGCGGCGGCGACTGATTTGGGCGCCTTGGCTCTCGGAGGGGATGAGTCATGGTGGTGGCGTGAGGTTGATTGTGGTTGGTTGGTGTTGCGGTGGTGGCCGGATTGGTTGAAGGTGACGGATGGCCGATCCGGTGGAGGAATGGTAGGGGTGCTCGGAAACTGGTGGTGGCGCGATGGGATGAGGATGCGTTGGTGGTGGTTGTGAGAAGATGATGATGGTGGTGGAGTTATCGGAGGCGGCGGCGAGAGGCTGTGTTGGATTTTGAATGAGGTGGTCGGAGATGTAGAGATGGTGGCTCGGGTTTGAGGGGTGGCCGGAGATGGGCGGAGGAAGTGGTGTCGGAACTGGTGGCGGAAATGGAGGTTTGGGATGGTCGGGAAAATTGCCGGAGGGCCGCCGGCGGGGTTGGCGGCGCCGGAGGCTGGGTAGGGTTAGGGTTGAAGGTTGTAGGTTTGGGCTTTGGTTTTGTTTTTGGGCTAAGGGGTTTGTGGTGTTGGGCCAGGGTGAATGGATTGGGCTTGGATTAAGTTGAGTTTGGGCTTTGAATAGATTTGGACTGAAAATTGGACTAAAGGACTCTTGGGCCACCTGACTCAATTCACCTGCAGTTAATTAAGATAAAAAGTGATTAGAGGACTAATTATTTAATTATAGCTCAAAACAGAAATAGAAATAAACAAACATAAGAATTAAAAATATATACATCAAAATATAAATATAATATTTATTCCACTTGATTATTTGGTTTGTGATCCATTTAATGAACCCATGTTCCACCGAATAGACAACATCGAACCAAATTAATCAAGTGTATGATTTTTAATATTTTTATCATGTTTTTTGGGTTTTTTAACATAAATTTAATAAAAATAACAATATTTTTGTATTTTTCAATACCAGCTTATTATTTATACAAACTTGCATAAATCTATTAAATTCAACTGCTTTCTTATCAAAATAAGACCGGAATACGATCAAATGTCCATGTTAGACACGGAAATAGATTGAAAATAATGGTCAATTTTGGCCATTATCAACATCCTCACATTTAATACTGATCGTCCCCGAGCAGTCAGAGTCAATGTTCCTAAGAACACGGACTCTACACATTCAATCTATTTTCGTGGCTTCAAAAATTTCATTCTTTTTGGATTGGGATAAGACAACCGAAAACTACAAGTATTAAATTCTCTTGATTGCAGTGTTTAATAAAATGATACTTCTCACTTAATCAGGCCTACAAATCAGTCATTATTGATAATTCTTCATGAACATCATGTTTAGAAAAAATCATTGATTTAATTCTAGAATTAAAGTATGACATGAACATAATTAAAAGCAGAGCCTCACATATAGTAGAAATGGAAATTTCACTCACTCTCAAAAAGGGGTTTTATCAATAAGCACTCATAATCAAATTTAATTAAATTATCCCATATGCTTGCAATTGGACCAACTCGCCACCGGCTCATTTCTTCAAATCGAGATCATGAGGTCTTATTCAAGGGTTGTAACGGGGCATACGGTTGTAACATTTGGTAGGAAAGGAAATTATTGGGCTAAAAAAATGGCAAGAATTAATTCTATCATAACTTGGCATATTTTTATTTGAAATTATGATCATCAATATTTTTTTTTTTTCTTTCTTTCTTTTGCTTTTCTTTTCATATTGCATGACATTAGACTATGTCTAATTTGCTTTGTCATTTGCAATTTATTTATGTTGAATGGATCTCAACATGTTCATTTTTCTTTTCTCCTCTTTTTTTTTTTTTTTTTTTTTTTGAATCGGTTTATTGAATACCGATTTGATGACTTGATGATCATAAATTTAATGCCTTGATAAAATTCATTCTTGCACACTTGGGTTTGAATTTCTTGGTCTTTTTAGAAGGCTTGGAATAATATAAAGAGCTTCAAAGAAAAATTAGGCTTAAAGGCTCAAAGTGGTTAATTCTAAAGGGAAAATATTTTTGGGTTGGAATTCAAACGAAAGCCAAAAATTTGGGTTTTTCTAGGTGCCTCGATCATATGCTCGATTTTTGGAATATGGCATGGTCTTGAATCGGTCCCAATCGCAAGTTCTAGTTTCCTTTAATCAAAATGATTTTCACACGTCAAAGAAAAGAATGAGTAAAAATGACTCATGGCTCAAATCTCACATGGAATGGTTCATTCATGTCATACAATATTCTTAAATTTAATCTTTGAAAAATTCTTACAATCTATTCAATTAATTTCTCAACATGAGGACTCATTACCCAACAAGATGATTATATCATTAAATTTTTATAGCTCAAAACCTCAAAAATTCATATCATGCATGTCTTCAATTATATTATCCCAATTTAAAAGTTTGAAAATTTAACCATAAACCAAAATCAAATATGTGAATTCTTAGACAGAGTTATGCATGCTTTGCACTGGGTTTATATAAAATACTAAAATAAACAAAATAAAAATAAACAAAATAAAAATAACACACTTTTTTTTTTTTTTTTCTCTCTCTTTTTTTTTTTTTTTTTTCTTTTTTTTTTTTTTTTTTTTTTTAAGTGAAGAATCAACATCCTCACATTTTGAGCCTTGCTCGAAATGTGAGTGAATCAATTCCTACTTAAACAAATTATCAAAATCAAAATAAAATAAGAGAGGAGGGAGGGAGGGGGAAAATATTAACATAAAAGATAGAAAAATAATAATCCCGGTAGCCTTGTTCGTCAAACCAATGAAGTGTTCGACGATTTTGGCTATATGTGATCGTTTGGTTCGTCGAACAAGGCGATTGTTCGATGCCCAATACTTAAGAAAAATTCTGATTTTCGTCAAAATTGTTCAATCACATTTTTTTTGGATTTTATAAAATTTAATCTACTCTATTTGCTTGCATAAATTAGGTTGGATTAATTCTGTTCTTATAAAAGTTATTCCGGATTTTAAATTGCTTTAAATTCCATGAATACTTTCAATTAATCACAGAATCGATCCAACCGGGAACCTGTTTTGGAGCTTTAATTTTCTTTTTGGTAGTTCCACAAATTCCTGCAAAGCAAACACAGAAGAAGTTATCGGGTTTTCTTAAAAATATCAACATCCTCACATTTAGAGTCTTAGTACTCTAAATGTGAGTTAATTGATTAATACCCAAATTATTTAATAATATTCACAAGAGATATAAATATAAATATATGTATACATATAATTTTGACTTGCAGAAATTTAGGTTGGATTAATTCCGTCCTTGCGAAAATTATTCCGGATTTTAAATTTCTTTGAATTCCGGATATAATCTTCGGTCAATTACAGAACTAATCAAACCGGGAACCTCTTTAGATGCTCAGTCGGGACAGGGGCGACGGAAAGTGAGATGATGGCCGTGGCTTGTCCGATGGTGGTGAGCAATTGGTAGTCCGAAGATCTGCTGCTCCATTTGTTGTTTCACCAGTGATGAGGGTTTCCTCAGCGCAGTGGTGGTGTTGAGGTGGATGAGCGATGGAACAGCGGTTGAGCTTCGTGGTCCGGATGTGGTGGAGATGACAAACACGTGAGTCTCACGTGTTGTGCAATTCACAATTGCAAATTAGTGTAGCTCCACTGCTACACTTCTCCATTTCTTTGATTTCTCGTTTAATTAACCTAGATTTTGCAATTGGCGAAGTGTAATTAAACGAAAAATCAAAGTAGTGTAGCCCCAATGCTACACTTCCACATTTAACTCCGTACACCATTTTGGTGGCTCCATGATTCCTGCAAGCAAAAATACCCAATTGGTTAGGTTTTCCCCTCAAATCTACATCCTCACATTTAGAGTCTTAGTACTCTAAATGTTTAATTGATTTGAGGGTACTTCTCTGTTCTGAAATATATACACAAAACTAACACTAAACTAACTATGAGTAATCAGGAGTGTAATTCTCTTAATAAACGACGCTGCATCCTCCCCGGCAACGGCGCCATGAAACTTTTGACAAATTTCATTGCGCTGCCGGGGAGTGAAGAACCTCTAAATGCAATTTCCAGTTTCATGGCGCTCCCAAGTTATGGTCCCCGGCAACGGCGCCATGAAACTTTTGACAAATTTCATTAACACGAGTATTTTTCAATAAAATATATCAGGATTGATTTTATTAAATGAAATGAGTTATGAATCGGTGGAAAGGGTTTAGGGATATATTAAGGTTGTTACTCTTTATTACTCATGTGAGGGGCTTTAATTTCAAATGGCAATGTGGTCCTCTCTGCCATGAAACTTCTGACAAATCTCATGATACAACCGGGATAAATTGACCTTCAGCCTGTCACACTGAGGGTCCCCGGCATATGTGCCATGATACTTCTCATGATTTCATGTCATGAGATTCCCTGCCATGAAACTTTCGGCAGATTCCCACTATATGAGTATTTTCTGAAAAATCACATTTTTATTTACTCGTGTTAAGAAACTGTGCCCCCGAAAGCGCACGGAGTCAAAAATTGCAGTATTTATAGTAAGTACCGGATCGTTCACTGGAGGATGTGCGATGGAAGCAGGGCCCACGCCGTTTACTAAGATTTTCCACTCGGTTACTCGATTCGAGTTTGTGTTTTGACTACCAACTACTTGACAGAATTTAAATTAGATTATGAAAGCAATTAAAATAAAGCAGATAAAATTATTCTAGAAAGCGAATTAAATTTAATCTAAGAAAGCAATAAAATTAATCTAAGAAAGCGATTAAGATTATTCTAAGAAAGCAGATTTAAAATGAGACAGAAGGGACAGGAAGAAAATAATAAAGATTGGACAATATTCAGATGAAACACAATTAAACTTCCATTTACACAGATCTTTGTTTGGGATAATTCATTCAGTTAGCTAATTCTCATGCTCTCTATACCATGTTCCCTTTAACAGACAGGTACTTACAGCAAGAGTTTACATGCTCTTAAGAAAATAAATTCTAAGATACCACAAATGCATAACTACCCTTGCAATGGTATGTTATTTATCTGTGGCGGATAAGCAACACCTGACAAATCATTAGTTGAAGTGTCAAGTACTGCTATCATTCCCCCATGTCACGCCCAAATATTCTAATTAAGCCCTGAACTATCCCTTAACTCTCAGTCCTAGTAGCAGTTACACAACTCTCAATACAACCGAGTGACCTCTAAAGAAAGCAATTAAAAGAAAGCGGTAAAGAAAGCATTTAAAATCCTATCACTCGGAGGTTTCTGAAAGTTTGACCCTGGTAGTAAAAGAAAGCCCCCAGTCAGAATGACCGGATGTGGATCAAGAATTCCCTATTCTTGGTGAACCGCTCGCAGTGTTCACTTCTCGTCGGGTGGTTATGAGATACAAACTAATGAAACGAACTAATAAATTAGTTCGTTCCGGATGCACTCACTCAGGACTCAAAAATAGGCTTTGGCAGAAGAAGATAACAGTTGAAAGAATACTCAACCCTACCTTAGAAAATAACCAAGGCCCGAATGTTGTTCCTCTAGTATTATCTGTCACACCTTATCGGAATCCAAGTGGAATCTGACCCAGTGCAATATTTAATACAAGATTTCCAACAAACAGCAATTTTGGAAAATAATAAATCTGAAAATCATTCCCTATCAGGTACTAGACTCTCAATAAGAACACAGACCCTTTCAGTCTAGGTGAGACCTAATCGCTGACTCTGCTTCTAATTTCCCAAAATCAACCCCCAGTCGGATGTGAATTAATCATAACTGTCGAATTTATCCCTTACTCAGATCCGGATTCATAAATGAACTTTTGTTGGAAATTTATTATGAAACATCTGATTTTAAAATCAAGACTCCTGTGTCCAAGGGAAGGATCCCAAAATAATATCGACCACAATATCTACATAATAGTATCATGCATAAATTTATAAAGAAGTGTAAAATTAAATAACCCAAAATATAAGGTGGGTTTAGACAGAAGTTGGAACACAGAGATGAGATAGCCGGAGATGAGAAGAATTTATTTGGCTAAAAAGAGTGCCAAAAATAACTGGGGTGATCTGGACTGCAAACATCTGCTATCCAGTTCCCAATTATTCCAGATGGAAAGATTTTAGACAGCAGAATAATCTTAAATGACAGTGGTCGCTATCATTCAGACCCTTACTGTCTATGAATCAGAGAAAAACCTACATGTTCTTTCACTGTCTTAATTACTAGATGACATTGACCTATGTCGTCTAATGTTGGCACAGTTTGAGATTCGGGTTTGAAATTAAGATAAAGAAAAAGAAACTGTATCCGGATAGGAGTTAGCTGAGCAGCTATTATAATCCCGGATGGACGAACCGCCAAGGCTTCCACCGACCACTATCCGGACCATGCAAAATAACAATTAATAATTAATATACAGAACACGAGCTAGTTATCCGTGTGGGAATACCCGCCAACATTAATCTGATATATTCCTTATTAGCTGTTTCACACATTACGGGAAAAGACAAAATAAATAAAAGAAAAAATATTTTTGGGTCATCTTGCATGAGAGACATTGGTTTCTCATGCAAGGCATGGAAATGATTCCATAATTACTCTTTATGGTCTAAATAATCACTCATTCCATAATTAATTAATTAATTACAGTCCGGATTATATACTTAGATCATTAGAGTTTAATCATTTGTAGAAGAATCTTTTAATGGGAAATTGAACAAAGTTCTTTATATCAAATTAATCCTGGGTTGAGATCATTGGATTTCAACCTCAAAATATTAATATAAAGGTTCAATTAATTAATGGAGTGAGATGGAGAATAAAAATTTGGCAAAAGGTGCCACTTTGTCGCGATGCAGAGTTTGTGTCGCGGAGTGTGGCTCCGCGACAAAGGTTTCGCGACAAAGGGTGGGAAATAAGAGAAATGGATATTTTTGAAAATTAGGGTTTGTTTTGTCGCGAAGCAAAAATTTTGTCGCGGAACGTGGTTCCGCGACAAGGAGGTATAGCGACAAAATGGTTGAAAATTGGTAAGGACATAATTTCTGGTCGCGGAACAAGGATTTTGTCGCGGTACGTGGTTCCGCGACAAAGGTTCCGCGCCAGAGTCCTCCCAGAATAAAATTACAAGTATTTGGGTCCTTGGTCGCTAATCAAGGATTTTGTCGCGGAACGTGGTTCCGCGACAAGAGTTGCATCGCGACCAAAGGGTTTCAAAATTAATGGCAAGGCATAATTTTCTGTCTCGGAATAAGATTTTGTCGCGGAACGTGGTTCCGCGACAAGGGTGCTCCGCGACAAAAGCCATGCAGACAAAATGCAAGAATTTGGTCCTCTGTCGCTAAACAGGGGTTTTGTCGCGGAACGTGGTTCCGCGACAAGAGTGTATGGCGACAAAGGGTTTTAAAGTTTTATAAAAATTTTGGCAGCATAACCCCTTATATTGCATTACATGGGTGTGCGTTGTGATCCGTGGGATCACAACGGGAAAATTACATTGCAACCCGTGGGGTTACAATGTAGTGCAATACAATATAGGGGATGCAATTTTAAATAAATATGCATAAACACTAAAATGCCATCCACTTTCTAGATCTATTAAACGAAAAAGAAAATAAAAATAAACTAAAACACTAAGAGGCAGTACAACATCCACCAACTATACTAAGAGACTAAGATTTAAATGAAACCTACACTAATAAATCTAGCAAGAGATAGGCATCAAGTGGTTATACATTTATTAATTCTAATAAAGCATTAAATCTATCTAAAGATAATAAAAATGATCAAGTGACCATAATACAAGCAAGACAGTAAATAAACCATGAGAAAAATCACATGACAATATTTTGGGACATATTTTCTCATATAACAACAAAAGCCAAAAATAATGGTTTAAACACACTCATTGATTAAGTGTTTTTCAACCCAAAATTACACTAAAAAGCTGTAAATAATATAAAAATGGCTACACTACTATAAACCCATTTATTGCTTAAAACTAACTAACTAAAAATGAAAAATACATGGCCATGAGACCATCATTTCTCAAATTTCTTGGGAGCACAGTGGTGCCCCAAGAGGAAAAACAAAACTAATCTAAAAAAATATGGGTGTGTAGCTACTGTTCAAGGGGGTGGGAGGATATATTTATAGAGGTGGAAAATTAGCCCTAGGCCCACTAGGCCCATCTGGTCGCCAAACAATTATGCCTTGTCGCGGAACAAATTCTGCTTCAGGACACACTTTTTAGCTCCAAGATGGCGCCCAGGAGGGGCGGGACTTGAGATCCGGAGAGGAAAGGACAAAAAATCTTGCACTGGTGGAGCTGTGGTCCAGGGACTTCCTCATTCTTTCGACATGTGATAAATTTTGAAAATGAAAGAGATGGTGAGGGGCACGTGACTTTGCTTTGGTTTTCTCTGTCTGGCGCGGAGTGAGTGTCTGGGCGCGATCCATTCCATTTTGTCGCGGAACATTGTTCCGCGACAAAGGCTCCGTGTTTTGGTACTCCTCTCACAGTCTCGGAGTAAGGTTTTGGGCGCGGAGCATTTTTCTGGGCGCGGAGCACTTGGTCGCGGAGTACTACTCCGCGACAAAGTTTAATTTGCTTCTTTCTCCTCTTCTCTCTCTCTCTTTCCTCTATTTTTCTGTTTTCTGTTTTCTTATCTGTTCCAGTTTCTACTCTTCTTCTTTTCTCCATTATCTTCTTCTTCCTCACCCAGTTTTCGTCTCTTCTTCCCCTATTTTCTTCTTCTTCCCCATCCTTCTTTTTCATTTTCTTGGTGTTGCGGCGATGGGATGTGGATGGCGGAGATGTGGAGGCCGAATCGGAGATGAGGGGCGGCAGTGGTGTTGCGGCGGAGGGCCTGGCCGGAACAGAGAGGGCAGCGGCGTTGAAGATCTGTTGAAGGCGAGTGCAGGGGGTTGGCGAGAGGCGGATGGAGCTGTCGGTGGAGACGGGGCGGCGGCGACTGATTTGGGCGCCTTGGCTCTCGGAGGGGATGAGTCATGGTGGTGGCGTGAGGTTGATTGTGGTTGGTTGGTGTTGCGGTGGTGGCCGGATTGGTTGAAGGTGACGGATGGCCGATCCGGTGGAGGAATGGTAGGGGTGCTCGGAAACTGGTGGTGGCGCGATGGGATGAGGATGCGTTGGTGGTGGTTGTGAGAAGATGATGATGGTGGTGGAGTTATCGGAGGCGGCGGCGAGAGGCTGTGTTGGATTTTGAATGAGGTGGTCGGAGATGTAGAGATGGTGGCTCGGGTTTGAGGGGTGGCCGGAGATGGGCGGAGGAAGTGGTGTCGGAACTGGTGGCGGAAATGGAGGTTTGGGATGGTCGGGAAAATTGCCGGAGGGCCGCCGGCGGGGTTGGCGGCGCCGGAGGCTGGGTAGGGTTAGGGTTGAAGGTTGTAGGTTTGGGCTTTGGTTTTGTTTTTGGGCTAAGGGGTTTGTGGTGTTGGGCCAGGGTGAATGGATTGGGCTTGGATTAAGTTGAGTTTGGGCTTTGAATAGATTTGGACTGAAAATTGGACTAAAGGACTCTTGGGCCACCTGACTCAATTCACCTGCAGTTAATTAAGATAAAAAGTGATTAGAGGACTAATTATTTAATTATAGCTCAAAACAGAAATAGAAATAAACAAACATAAGAATTAAAAATATATACATCAAAATATAAATATAATATTTATTCTACTTGATTATTTGGTTTGTGATCCATTTAATGAACCCATGTTCCACCGAATAGACAACATCGAACCAAATTAATCAAGTGTATGATTTTTAATATTTTTATCATGTTTTTTGGGTTTTTTAACATAAATTTAATAAAAATAACAATATTTTTGTATTTTTCAATACCAGCTTATTATTTATACAAACTTGCATAAATCTATTAAATTCAACTGCTTTCTTATCAAAATAAGACCGGAATACGATCAAATGTCCATGTTAGACACGGAAATAGATTGAAAATAATGGTCAATTTTGGCCATTATCACGACCTGCTAGGCTTAAGTATTTGCATGACCAAACATTAAGCTTAGCATTAAGTTTATCAATGATAAAGTTGAAGTGAGAAGCAGTTCGCCTCCCTGCTTGAATGGGAATTCCAAGGTATGTTCCAATTACAGGAGAACTGCTAATACTAAGTTCATTCTCAATAGTCATCCTAGCAGCACTAGACACAGCTTTTCCAAAAATTATTTTCGATTTTGGGAGGCTAATTGAGAGGCCAGACCTGGTACAAAACTCAGAAAGGATGGATTTAATGACATGAACATGCTCAATATTAGCTTTTGAAAATAATAAAATATCATCAGCAAAAAAGATATAAGGAATTTTAAAATGGTTCTTATTCCATGAAGGCGGTTTCCAGGCACCACGCTCAACAGCTGAAGTGATCATTCCACCAAGTCGTTCCATGCAAAGAATAAAAATATACGGTGAGATTGGATCGCCCTGTCGAATACCCCGTGAAGGCTTAAAAGGAGGGGAAAGAGATCCATTCCAAAGCACCTGCATAGTAGGAGACTCAATGCAAGCCATGATTAGATTAGTTAGATGAAGTGGAAAATCAAATAACAGTAAGGTTTCACGAATAAAAGACCAATCCAGCTTATCATAAGCTTTTTCAAGATCAAGCTTAATAGTCATGAATCCAGGCTTTGCTGTGGACTTCTCCATCAAGTGAGATATTTCTCCACAAATGATAATATTGTCTTGAATGATTCGGCCGGGAACAAAACTAGCTTGTCCAGGTGAAATGAGAGCAGGCAGTAAAGGAGCCAATCTGTTGATGATGGTTTTGGTGATGATTTTATAGAGAACATTGCATAGGCTAATGGGTCTGAACTGAGTAACTGAGGTGGGATCCGACAGCTTTGGGATAAGAGTTATCATTGTTTGATTAACTTCTTGAATGAGATGGTGGTTCGAGAAGCAAGCTTGGACGAATCGACATGTATCAGAGCCAATAACTTTCCAATTTCTTTGGTAAAATGATGCATGTAAACCATCAAGACCAGGGGCTTTAAGGGGTGCCATGGCTTTAACCGCTATCCAAATTTCCTCTTTAGTGAAAGGGCTATTGAGAAGATCCTTATCAACAGCCGCGATAGGAGTGACATGTTCAACATTTTGGAGAAGAGTTGGCCTACTGCTATCATCTCTGGTATAGAGATTTTCATAGAACTTTGTTACCATGTCTTGAATATGGCAGGGGTCAGAACAGATTGAACCATCCACATCCTTTAAAAAAGTGAAGACTTTTCTCCTATTGCGATGTTTAACAAAATGGTGATAGAACTTTGTATTTTGATCCCCTGCTAGACTCCAATCCCGGACACTTCTTTGTATCCAATGAAGCTCATCTTCTTCTAAGATTTTCGCAAGATCAGTATTAAGTTGCGAATGAAGGCGGATGAGAAAACCCTTATCCATCCAATTTGGAATACGTTCAATACCTTCCAATCTAGCCCGAATTCTCTTCTTACGATTGTGAGTGTTGTTAGAAACTTTATCATGCCAACGTGTAGCTTCATTCTGCAGCTGAGAGATCTTACTGAGCAGAGGGATATCAAGCTTCCAAATATCTGTAATAAGCTTCACAAAACTCGGATGAGACTGCCAGGCGATCCTATACTTGAACAACTTTGGCCTAGGATAATGATTCTGTAGATTAGTATCCAAGAGTTTGAGGAGAAGAGGAGCATGGTCCGATTGAATTCGGGGAAGAATTTGAACTGTACACACTGGAAATGAGGCATTCCATTCTGAGTTAACAAGCATCCTGTCCAAGCGACGAAAGAGGCGGCCACGATTCCATGTAAATAAAGTACCAAAAGTCCTGAGTTCTGAGAGATTATTTACATTCATCCAATCCTGAAGTTCTAGACAAGAAGAAAGAGAAGCTGAGCCACCTTTAGATTCGGAAAGCCTCGCAATACAGTTAAGATCTCCCCCAAGGAGCCAAGGGTCATTGCTACTATTACAGATTCTAGTTAACTGCGGCCAAAGGCAAGCACGTCGATGTTTTTGAGGAGCCGCATACACAAAGGTGATGTGAAAAGAATGATTCAAGACACAGACACATGTATCCACAAATTGGGGATGGCACTCAACAACTTCCACTTTAACATGATCATTCCAAAGCAACCAAATCCCTCCTGAAAATCCAGACGCTTCCACTCTAAAAGAATTAGAAAAACCACTCCTTCTAATGAAACCATCTGCCCTATTTCCACTAATTCTTGGCTCAAAAACAGCAAAAAGATCAATCTTATACCGAGAAGACAAATCTCTAAATTCCCTACGGAAAGCATTTGAACCCGCACCTTGCACATTCCAACAAATAAAAGAAAAAGGCATAAGAAAAATAAAGGAAGGATGTTACCCCAAAAGACTAAATGTACAGATGAGCGGGCACACTAGACGCCCTGACATGAGGTGATCCATAAGGAGGGTCCCCGGTGTCCATTGCATCCACAAAAAACTCAGAATCAGGACTGTTAGGTTCCAAAGCATCCGGGGGGCGGCCACCAGGATTAGTAATAGGGAGAGAAGTTTTCTTGAGCTTTATGGTGGAAGAATTTCCGAAGGAAACTACAGCATGATGGTCTGGTTTAAGGGTTGTGTGAGATTGAATTGCTTTTTCTCCAGAGGGCTGGGACCAGATCCTGGGGGTAGGAGCAGAGTGTTGTTTAGCAGCCAATTGAGGATGAGAAATTGATGGATTTCCAGGTGGTCTTCGTTTATTGCCTTGCTGAGATGAGTATGTAGAAAGGTTCCTGTGACTTCCAGGAGCAGAGGCAGGATTAGAGGATGGTTGATCACCACTGGCTAATTGTTCATCCTCATTTTCAAGCGCTGAAAATCTGTTCTCTGTGACAGCAGAGGATGGCAAATTCGTCTTAGCTACCCTAGCAGGTTGACGCTTCCGGGATTGAACAATCATCCATGGGCCATATGCATTATCAGGTGGATCTCTTATATCCTCCACAGATTTCATATGTTCTTGAGGGTGATCTCTTGTATCCTCCACAGGGTTCACATGTTCTTGAGGGTTATCTCTTGAATCCTCCAAAGAGGGGCACTCCGATTGCATGTGCCCATACCTGCCACAATGAAAACACACCATCTTCAAATTTTCATACTCAATATTGAAATCTGTACCATCAATTGTAATGCACGGGGTTAAGGGTTTGTCCAAATCAATTCGAACAGCTAGTCGAGCAAAGCGGCCTCTCTTTGTGTCTCCGGTGTTAAAATCGACACTTATAACTTGCCCGATAACTGCACCAGCAAGAGCAATGACCCGCCTATTATACATGTGCATAGAAAGGCCTGGCACCCGAGCCCACGCAACCATCGACTTAACTTCATTGGTTCTTGGGTTAAACGATGCCTCCCATTTCTGCACATGTAAATAATGACCAAGGACCATCCATGGTCCACCTGTGATGGCTTGATTAGCTTCTTCAGCCGAAAGAAACCTGATAACGAAATAATCTTGATCCAAATCAATGAGATCGTAATTCTTTGCCGTGGGCCAAATTTGTTCAATTCTGGTTTGGAGGATCTTGAAAGAAACCCGCCGGCCGATAACTTTGAATACTACAGCGTGTTCCCATGGTTTGAGCAGATGAGCACGGAAAGAATCTGAAAAATGAATGCAAGGCTTGGGAAACTAATTTTTTAAATTCACTTATTTAAAGAATAATCATAATGTAATAAAACATGAACACTAAATATTGTATAATTATAATATAATATATTACCAAACTCTGTATAACATTTAATTTAACACAATATTAATACCATGCAACTTAATATAATACATCTGCATTAAAATAATACCATACAGTATAACAATCTACAGCGTACCAACACATGCCCATCAATCTTTGGGAGGGAATGACCAAGGAGAGATTATGTTGATGCACATGAAAATTGACTTGAAAAGGATTACATTCATAGAGAAAAAATACAATTAAATATGTGAGAAATTAGCGATGTTGTACCTTTTTAACATTAGATGATTGAGGAATGAGGAGACTTCTTTGGCCTCCTGTTTACAGCTTCATACTCTTTTCCTTTTTTATGTAGTATTCTTTTGGAAAATGGAATACCCAAAAGTTTTTAAATGGTGAAAAAAGTGAAAAAGGCATACAATCAACATAGTAAATTTTTATTTTTTTTCGGATCAACCATTAACCATATTAGAGACCTGGAAAAATGGTGGTGGGAGCCTATACTATAACCTATAAGGATTCGAGACCGGATTGAGATTCGAACCCCTAACCTATAGATTGGGAGTCGGGAAGTTGACCACTAGGGTAAATCCTCAACCCCAACATAGTAAAAAATTGAGTTGTACTAATATAAATCAATTCTTTGTGAATTTTATATTCCATGTTCCGCTACAAATGATTCAAAATATTTTTGGCGTATACCGAGTATACCAAACCCGCAAGAGTCCCACTGTCGTTAGCACCTTTTTTAGTACTCCTTGAGCTAATCCCTCATTGTTTTCGAGCATTAAGCTTAGGGATGCGTTTATTTGCGAATATGATGGCCGTATCTCAAAATATAATTCTGCATGGGGCTCGAATCCGATAAGTTTGCTTATGCTGTAAGAGCCCATATCACTCAGGCCAACTACGTTTGGTAAATGATGAATATTTTTACTAAATGACCAATTTTTAAAATCTATAACATTAAATTAAAATTATATGAATTATAAATTATAAAATTAAATAAATTTATTTCTTTTAACAATTTTTAATTTTTACTATTATATATTTAAAATAAATTTGATGAGTCAAACATAAAATAATTAATTTAATATTTTTGACTCCATTTCCAAATTTCAAGTATATGGAATAAAAGGTTTGGATTTTGATTATAGAACATTCATAATAATACCCCAAGGGCAAAGGCCCAAACATTTCAATGAATTACTATCTCGCGTTTCTTAGACATGTGGATAAACATGCATATAACCACACTTGCGCCTCTCTACCTGACCCATCGCGATCCGCATCCCAGAAATTTTCCTCAATTTCTCGATTCCCCTAAATCGATTTAAATGCTCGTTAACGCCGATCACCAAGGACTCATTGATTGAAAAGCGCAGGCGATTCGCTCCTTTTGTTCTCTCCATTTGTAAAAAGGTCAGAATCTTTAATCGGCCGCAAATTTTGCTTTTCGTACATCGTTTATGTAGGTTCAAACACGCATTTAATTGCATTACGTTTTTGGAGTTCCAGGGTTTACATGTAATTTTTCTCGCCGGTGGCAAATTGGTCGTTTTATTTATTGGATTTTGATTTCGTGAAAAAGAAAATATTTGATTTTATGGAATTTGATGTGTACTGTAAATGAATCAAGGTTTCTTGCCCTTCTGGTGGTTGATGATTGTGTAGTGGCTTGTGTGTTTTGATTGAATGTGTCATCGTTGTTATTCATATTCCTTCTTGCTTTGCTGGCGTCTTTATAATTGAACTCAAAGTTGCTGAATTATGTACTGTGACTTGTTTTTGTCAACTATTGGATGTTTTCTGCAGTAGTTTGCCCTAGTAACGTCGGTGCAGATAAGTTTTGATTTTATTTTTGAGTCCGAACTTCTTTGATGCTGATAAAGATGGTTTATTGCTTGCAGATATATATTCTGTTTATTAGAACCCAAAAGAGAAGTCTTAAGAAATGAGCCACTATACTGCATTACCTTTTAGTGAAGTACCGGTTGTATCATTTTTCTGTAGTAAAAGTATCAGAAATAAATGAATGATAATGATTTGAATCTTGAGGTTCTTTACTTATGTGTGTGGAAAAAGGAAAGGAAGTGCAGACTTGGGCCCGTTTGATAAATTCATGTACCACTTAAAAATTTAAAATTAATTTATTTATTTGGATCCTAATTTATTAGGTGTTGGTCATCCATTATGGTAATATGGATGTGTTTCTCCATGCTATTTGTAGGTACTTATACTTTCTCATCTTGCTTAATGGTAAATGGTCTATCATGACTTGATGGTTACATTATACTCTATAAATTTGATGGTAATTGTTTGATCATTGATGTTGTAACTAAATGACTACTTACTATTGGTACTGAAAAGTAAACTTCTAAGTTATGTTCCTGGACCCTTTTCATAGACCATGTCTCATCAGCAAGCTAATGAAGCAGGTAACATGGAAGAAGAATATGAGATGGAAGATGCAGATGATGATATGGATGAGTTCCTTGGCGAAGATGCTGGTGGCTCAGATTCTGATATGGATGAATATGAATACATGGTTTGCTTTTTATCTATATGCGGGGACTCTTATGTTACCCTTTTGGTTTTTGAATTACATGATTGAACTGTTTTTCTTTTCTTAATTTGTTGTAAGCATGTAAAAGTATGTCAGTTTGGATCTGATGCCCTTGCATATTCTCTACAGAATAGTAGAATGCAAGACACTACAGCTGCTCAAGCTAGGAAAGGTAAAGACATACAAGGGATTCCCTGGGACAGGCTCAGTGTAACACGGGAGAAGTATAGGCAAACTAGACTCGAACAATATAAGAATTATGAAAACATTCCTCAATCTGGAGAGGGATCTGAAAAGGTTGATTTTTCTTTCTCTATAGTCATTTTATTTTTTATTATTTATAAATTGTTGTTGCTTGGGTTTTTATTTATTTATTATTTTTAAAAATTAACTTTTCCGTCATTCCTTGTTGCAATCAGGAATGCAAAACCACTGAGAAAGGGGGCTTATACTATGAATTCAGGCGGAATTCAAGATCTGTGAAATCAACAATTTTACATTTTCAGGTCATTGGAGTAACATCTGTTGGAATTATTGCTCTCATGATTGAATTATACTATGGGTTCTTCATGTTGTTCCTAACCTTATTCTTGGATGCCAGTTAGATAATTCATGCATACCATATTATTTATTTATTTTGGTTTAATATGCACTTATAGTATAGCTAATCATTTTGCCTTCCTTATTGGGTAAGACGTAAAAGAAGCCTGAAGTATGATGGTTTTGATATAACTGCTTAAATGACATTAAAGGTTAGTTAATATACGGCTCTGCTTGACCTGTATAAGAAGTACTACATTCCCATCTTTAGAGGTTGAAGTTTTGTTACTGCGGGTGGACCTTATTTGTTGTATTTAGTTCTAATACTAGTATTGTGTCGAGTTGTATACCGGATTAGTTAATATACTGCTCCACTTTGTCATCTATCATGAATTATTTCATACTTTAGCTTTGTTTGCTGAATTCAATCAACTGCATACGTGGAAGATAAGGGAGGAAGATTATCAAAATTCATTGGCTGGTTGCCTGATTTGGTGGCATAATAAAATGAATTTTGGTGGTTAATTTAAATCTGTTTTTTTGCTAGCACATTATAGCATGCCTTTCTACTTTTGTTGCTATCACGTTATTTTAACTTGTATCGAGGTTAGATCATGATTTATGTTCTAACAACTCACTGCTCTTGATACAGCTTCGAAATTTGGTATGGGCGACATCAAAGCATGATGTTTATCTTATGTCACATTTCTCTGTCATACATTGGTCATCATTAAATTGCACCAAGCGTGAAGTTCTTAATGTATCAGGACATGTTGCACCCTGTGAGGTCAGATATTTTGTTCCATCTCTTGTTTTGTGTGCATGTGTGTTTTATTCTGTTATCTCTCCAAGGAGTATGTTTTCTCATATTACACATCTATAGCCTGTGTTGGAGTGTGCCTATGTATTCTCGTCCGAGAGATCATTGCAGTAATTTTATTTTGTGCACCCAAAATAGAAACATCCTGGAAGTTTGTTGGAAGGATTTACACAGACTCAGGTCAGCACACTAGCAGTGAAAGATAAGTTGCTTGTTGCAGGCGGATTTCAGGGAGAACTTATCTGCAAGGTAATTCTTGCTTCCCTTTTCCAGGATGATTGATGAGAAGTAAGAGAATTGTTAATGTCTTTATGTTATTATTAATGAATACAAAGACTCTTTATGTGTGCAAGCTGCTGCGGGATTTACAAAAAATAACTGCCAGCTGGTGGTCATCTTATGATTTATGGTTGACTTGGTTGGAATGTCATAATTTGTTTTACTTATTAAACCTTTTAAACTGGTTATGCTGGGAATATTATCTGCTCTATCATTCTTCGTTCATAATGCTGGGAAAAGTTTTCCTAGCAGTCTAGTTGAACATTGTGGATTGTGTGTGTTTTATTTTTCCAAATTGAATAATTCATATAACTAGTTATGGTTTTTACAAAATTGATTATTATTATTATTATTATTATTATTATTATTATTATTATTATTTGATTACAGTATTTAGACAGACCTGGAGTTTCTTACTGTACTCGGACAACCTATGACGAAAATGCTATAACTAATGCAGTTGAGATATATACATCAAACAGGTATCAAACGGGAAACCCATACTATTCGGTATGTTTCTTTTTCCCTCTGGTGAGCATTCCTAAGAGTTCCCTTCATTTCAGTGGTGCAGTGCATTTTATTGCCTCAAATAATGATGGTGGGGTTAGAGACTTTGATATGGAAAATTTTCAACAGTGTAACCATTCTCACTATCCGTGGCCAGTTAATGTGAGTCTCTCCATCTCCAGACATTCTATTTGTGGGTCTTGTCCATAAATAATGTTTACTTGTATACCTAATCTGTAGACTGTAGCCATTGTCCTTCATAACTGTTCATTGTGTGTTGGGGGTTGGGGGGTGTTGCTGAAGGTTGTTTGGATTCAGGAGGATATTTCATGTCAAGTATGGTGTATATGGTATATAATTTTTATTTCGAGCTTTACGAACTGTAATTAATGATTAGGCTTAAGAATTTTGTAATTGGACAGAGAAGGCCAATATGCACTGGGAGCCTAATATTAAAGTTGCTTGATTTGTGTAGTATCATGGTTGATTGTCTTTTACTTTAATTTAATTTTTGTTATATTCATGGGATGCAGCATACTTCTCTATCTCCTGATGGTAAGATTCTCGTAATTGTTGGAGATGATCCTGAAGGTATTCTGGTAGATTCTAGGTGCTTAAAGGTAAACTAGATTTCATTCATCAGAACAACATGCACTATGTAACAAGCATTTTCCTAAATGATGCTGGCTCGGCTCTCATATTTGCAGCAAATAGCATCATTGCACGGGCACTTGGACTACTCGTTTGCATCAGCATGGCACCCTGGCAGCTTAACCTTCGCGACTGGGAACCAGGATAAAACTTGCCGAATCTGGGATGTCCGGAACCTTTCCAAATCAGTCACTGCATTGAAGGGAAACCTCGGAGCCATTCGTTCCCTACGCTACACATCGGATGGGAAATTCATGGCCATGGCAGAACCAGCAGATTTTGTTCATGTTTTTGACGTAGATAGTGGGTATCAGAAGGAGCAAGAAATTGATTTCTTTGGCGAGATATCTGGCATGTCCTTCAGTCCCGACACCGAGTCCCTCTTTATTGGAGTATGGGACCGTACATATGGTAGCCTTCTTGAGTTTGGGCGGCGAAGGGAGTTCTCTTACCTGGATGCTATCATGTGAGCTCGTCGTCTTGGTCTTGGTACTTGAACGAATGCTGTGGTTGTATGCTTGTTTTCACAACTTCGTGTTTTGTACTCTTGTGGATTATGAATCTTATCCAAGGTGTACAGTCATAACATTGTGCAATTAAGTTCCCCCTCCTGTAGTCGAGTGAGTTGCTTCATTCGGTGACTGGTAATAAGAGGTGTTAGAACTTAGGAGAGGGAGTGGACGAGTGTGGTCGGGGGGTGTGCATTGTACAGTAAAGGGGATATGAATCCTCATTGTGGTTACGCATTCAAAACATTCATTTCCCTCCCTGGCTACATTTTATGATAATCTTCATTTAATCACCCGGGACTAATGATAATTTTCACAAAATTCATCATAAAATTGTTAATGTGAATTACCTCATCCAAATGAAAGGAGTTAAATTTACCAATATATTGAAATGAAATGGTTTTTTTAACCCAAACATTTTACTACCCAAAAAAAAAAAGAAAAAGAAATTGGAAAAAAGAAAGGATCTTGAGGGAATTGAACCCGACGTGAATCGAACACGCAACCTTCTGATCTGGAGTCAGACGCGCTACCATTGCGCCACGGATCCTTGATGCTTTGTTTCATCCAAATATTATTAATATCACAAAGACATGTGCACGCACAGATTCAAATTTTATTATGGAGAAATAATACTATCTGTGATCCAGTGAGAACCAATGACAGAAAGCCATGTCAAGGCACAAAATCTTTCTTCTTCCCCTCCCGTCCTCACGTAAGAAAATCCCTTTCCTAATTATAAACCACATCTCTCTCCACGGATAGTAGATAATATTACAATCCATTGTTGAATCATCCAATCCATCCACACAGCTCCTTAGCTAGCAAGCTCTCAACAATGGCCTCCTCCTCCTCCTTCCTCTCCACGCCCACCTTCCAGGGCCTCAGGCCACTCAACAAGGCCACCGACTCCCCACGGCCCTTCTGCTGCCGCCCCGTCTCCGTCGTCTCCGCCACCAAGAAGAGGAGGAACATGGCGGTGGTGAAGGCAGAGCTGAACCCATCCCTGGTCATCAGCCTCAGCACGGGCGTATCCCTGTTTCTCGGCAGGTTCGTCTTCTTCAACTTCCAGAGAGAAAACGTGGGGAAACAGGTCCCCGCCCAGAACGGGATCTCCCACTTCGAGGCCGGAGATGAGCGCGCCAAGGAGTACGTCAGCCTCCTTAAATCCAACGACCCTGTTGGCTTCAACATCGTCGATGTCCTCGCCTGGGGCTCCATCGGACACATCGTCGCTTACTACATTCTCGCCACTACCTCCAACGGCTATGATCCCAGTTTCTTCTGATCCATCTTCCATTATCTTCCATTGCCATTGATTACTGCTGTTGCTGCTGTTTCCAATTTCGATCTTATCATCATATGCAATACTATATGCAGCTCTTATATGATGCCCTTATTTGTAGCTGTTGTACATCTGGAAACCCAGTTTTCATTTACTCTTTGTTTTCCAATTTGTGTATGGATGGATGTATGTATGTATGCGTTGCTTAGACTGTTTTTGACTTATAAATTACCGTAACAAAAGCGCTGGCTTTTGCATAAACGACAGTTAAGTGACGGTTTTTTTTTTTTTTTTTTGTGTTGAAAGCAAGCTAAGTATCATTGCTCTACTGTTGTAATTAAGAAAACAAGATAGTACTACCGACGTACTAGTGTAGCAGCAGCTCTCTGTAAGCCGACAAGAGATGGAATTTCCGGACTCGGGAGCCAAGTCACTGAAATTGATACATGTAAAAGGACACCCAAATTAACATCAAGTTCTTGATTATCATTATGTCTCAATTTCTGAACTTTAGTTTCACAACCACTAGAAGTTAACGTCTTGATATCTGAAGATTTCAATCATCAAATCCCTTTATTGATCAAGATAAAAAAATCTTCAAAAGTACATTTGCAAATTTTCTAGTTCAGAGACGTGTTCTATTATATAGAACTCCAGAACTGCCTTCAAGTAGCCACTCACAATTTCAACATACGGTCGGACGGTCGGTCAGTAGATATATACTCCCTCCGTCCCACGAATTGTGACTCGTATTCCTCTTTGAGCTGTCCCACGAATTGTGGCCACTTTCATTTTTTAGATAAATTTAATTATTATAAATATGATTAGAATCTTAATGATTTTTAAATCCCATTAAAAGTAATCACTTTTACTATTCTGCACAACTCCCAATACACTTTTATTTTTCTACATAAAGTCCGTTGCATTTCTTTAATTCTTCATATTTTAAAATTGGTACAAATAAAAATTATATAAAATATATATTCTAAATCTAGACGTCTAGACGATTCTAACAAGACCACACTTGAATATTTTTCTCTAATTAAATCATTACAATAATATTTTGCAAAGTTAAACAATAAAGAAAATCAAAATTCATTAAAATAATAAACACAAATACCCACATCACTCTATTCACTAAACCCCACCACACCCCACTACATAAATTATCGTGCCCAAAAAAAACGAGCCACAATTCGCGGGACGGAGGGAGTATATTTTTCTAATGTAATGTGGTATGGGCTAAATATTATACTAAAATATGAACCTTTTTTTCATTATTTTTTCTCATTTGACCATATTATACTGAAATATGAACCTTTTTTTTGGGTTACTGAAATATGAACCTTTGAATGTGAGAATTTAAAAAAATAACAAAAGTTAAGATTAATTTTTTATTGGTCTCAATGTTTTACTCTCTCGCAATTAATAATTGGTGAGCTGTTAATCTGTTATGATTTCTTTGAACAGGTCCGTTATTTCGGTTCCTATGCACTTGAAATGGGCAGTTCTATCCACAGACGTGGTTAACAAATTCATTTTTGGCAAATTAAAGAGTCAGATGCAAATTCATTTTTCAGCCGTAAGACAAATTTTGACAGCAGTGGTATAATGAGACATAACACTATGTCCTTGAAAAAACAAATGAGAAATTGAGTGGTTTCCTCTTTTTTTTTTTTTTTTTTTTTTTTTTGGTTATCAGATATCCACTTGCTAATAGAGGTCATTTGAACTCAACAGAAAGCGCAAATCCAATAGAATATTTTTTTAAATGGAAACGATATCATCTATATCAATTTGTCAAAAGTATAAATAATCAACTCAGATATCAATTATTTATTTATTTATTTATTTAAAAGTGATACTGAAGGATAATTACTAAGTTTTATTATTTGGAATATATTTCCATTTTATTTGGAACAGATTTTCATCTTTATATGAATGTAAGTTTCATAGGCAAAACTTTTCATAAAAAGTAATTGACTAATTATGAGTTTCATTTAATTAGGATTTTAGTTGCACCAAATTAATTGAATCCTATAAACTTGCCCAATTGGCGATAACATTGGTACAAAGTAACTGGTTCATTTAATTGTCAGGGTCTCAGGGATCTCTTATAGTTCATGAATATCAATTGTTATATGCCTATATCATGTTCTTTAAAGACAAAAAAAAAAAAAAAATACTAATTACACTACAAGAAAAACAGGCTTTACCGACCGCAATTACCGACCACCGTCTTGCGGGTCGGATTTACCGACCGCAGGGCCGACCGCAAGTGGTGGTCGGTAAAAGTTAGCCGTTGTGGGGTCCCGGCTTAAAAGCCAACCAAATCACCGACCAACTCTAAAGTTGGTCGGTGATACCGACCGCGTTACCGACCGCATTTGCGGTCGGTAACCTAGGGATTAAAATCCCCAAATCGACACAGAATCAGACGCGAACACAGCACTTTCTTTCCCCCCTCTCTCGCGAAAACAGCCTCTTCACTCGATTCCGACCACTTCTCCGACCACCGCCGCCCGCGCCGCCGACCCGCCGCCGTCCGTCGCGCCTCCGTCGTCCTCCCTCGTCCGGCGAACGCTTTCGAGCCACCCCCGCAAGTCCACTCGAGAAGGAGCAGTGGAGGGTTCGTCTCGTTCAAAGCATTTCGAGTACATTCGTGCAATCACCCAAGGTATTCGATTGGCTTCACCCTCTCATTTTA
This sequence comes from Hygrophila difformis, assembly GCA_030278955.1. Lineage (NCBI taxonomy): Eukaryota > Viridiplantae > Streptophyta > Magnoliopsida > Lamiales > Acanthaceae > Hygrophila > Hygrophila difformis. Next base: position 2,958,808 of record JAOANR010000009.1, read on the forward strand.
GATATTCGATTGGTCAAAATTTTGGGCAAAGTTTTGTTGTGTTTCGTTTTATTAGCTTGAAGGTTGATTTCACTTTATTTTTTTTTAATTGATGTTGGATTATGAGATTATAGAAGGAATTGAGTGTTGGGCATTATGTTTGATGTTATTGTTAGCATATTCGCAAAATAGGAGAAAAAAATCGAGAATGCATGTGTTCGAATTCCGGGCAGCCCCCTGTTTTGATAATTTGCGCACTAAATGTTTAGATTCTAGAAATTATAATCACATAATTGGAAAGCTCTCGTCGAGTAGATGAATTTGCATATATGATATGCCTAATTTGGATGTCGTATGAGAAACTTATGGCTTGTTGAAATATTTATGTTGATTTTATAGTTTGCATATTGTGCAAGTGTTTGTTTATGATATAGGATGAACTTAGTATTTAAATTAGGCTATATAGATGCATTGTATATTCGGAATGATTGTGGAGATGTTGAATTGAAGAATGTTTAGTATAGGATGAACCGAATCCATGTTGATTGATTGGATTAATATCAAAATGTCCACTTGTTTTTAACGATAAAATTGAGTTAGTTTAAAGGTGAATATACGATGACAACATATTCAAGTAACATTCAATCAGTCTAATCCACCTTACGATTAATTTAAATTTAGCCTAATTTCACTAGTTGAATTAATCCAAGGGAACAAACCATGTAACATCCACGTAGTCTATATTAACCAAAACGAGGACACAATATTAATGTAGGTGATGGATCGGAGTTGGATGTACCGCTCCCGTCGTGAATTGGGAGTATTGACCGCAGAATTTAAGAATGGAGTTGATTTGTTCCTGCTTATGTCTCATCAAAACCCAAACGTGGATAGAGCACAGGGAAAACTAAGGTGTCCGTGTAGACAATGTAGGAATAAGTGTTATCTACCTGATGATGACATCAAGTATCATCTACAATGCAATGGATTCGTACTGAATTACGAAAGGTGGACGTGTCACGGAGAGTCACACCACCCCACTAGTTCAGAGGTTCTTGAAACGGCCGGCTCTTCGAGGCCTGCCGCTGAAGATGCTTATATACAGATGGTGTTCGATGGTATGGGATTTGGTATTCCGATCACGACACCGCCCGAGGGAGGTGATGAAGGAGATGAGCATAGGGCCCCCGAGGAACCTAACGCACAAGAGAGTATGTTCTACCGTATGTTGGAGGCGGCGGACAAGGATCTGTGGCCTGGATGCAAGAAAATGACTTTATTGTCAACAATTGCTAGGTTGTTAAATATTAAGGCTGAACATAATCTGTCAGAGAGGTGTTTCGACACTCTATGCCAACTCATAATAGATACACTTCCCGAGGATAATGCCATGGTAAAGAACTTTTACGAGGCGAAGAAGCTACTCGAGGGGTTGGGGCTACCTGTTCAGAAAATAGATTGTTGTCCTAAAGGTTGTATGTTGTATTGGCGTGACGATGCATCATTAGATAGATGCAAGTTCTGTGACGGGCCTCGGTTTAGGGAAACAAATTCCACTTCACGGCTTGCACGCAAGTACATGTTCTACTTCCCACTAACAAACCGATTAAAAAGGTTGTACGCTTCAGAGACGACTGCGGAGCATATGACTTGGCATGTTGGACATGACCATGGGTCTTCCGGTGAGATGTGTCATCCATGCGACTCGAGGGCATGGAAGCACTTTGACACAATTCATCCAGTTTTTGCTGCTGAGGGACGGAATGTCCGTTTGGGCTTATGCACGGATGGGTTCCAACCATTTGGTCAATCAGGTTCACAGTACTCTTGTTGGCCTGTTATTATAACACCTTACAATCTCCCGCCCGGCATGTGCATGAAAGATGAATACATGTTCCTGACATGTATAACACCTTACAATCTCCCGCCCTACATAAAATCACATTTACCTATTTATACTAATTTGGGTCACTATATTATGTACTTTACGTATTTCACATGTTGAATATAGGAGGAGTTCAATGTAGTTACACAGACATTGAGCCAGAACCCTGAGATTGGGCCAGACTTCGATCCGGACGATGTCTTCTACGATGTAGCCGGTGGTCACGATAGACGCCACGCTGTATACGGCTTAGGATCGTTGGCGAAGTCGTTTAGGCCCGGAGGCAATTATTCCACCACCGCTCCCCCATCTGATTCCACTTATGTGACACAGGAGCAGTTTCAGCAGCTCACAGAGACTATTCAGCGGGTGTCACAGAGACAGGAGTCTATGGCCGATCAGGTAGAGAGATTGCTAGGAGTCAGGGCCCCTCGATCCCCTGGACACGGAGATGGAGATGACTTTGGAGGCGGCCTGGGTGGAGGAGGCTTGGGTGCACATTGAGTGATGAGGGATGACACTTGGTTAGTGTCTTTACTATTTATTTATGAGACGTATAGATGTTTCTACTTTGTATAGATTTTTAAGAATATGTTAATGTTTTCCGTTTCAGACTTTCACATTTCAAATTGCATTTTGGGATTGTCATCATCGTTTTCAACATCTATTGAATTTGGAATGTGAAATGCATTGTAGATTTGTGATTGTACATGTGTTTAATTGTTGATGTTAATGAAAGGGATTGCCTTATTGTGCTGAAAGTGTTGGAAACATATTGTGGATTATTTGTTGATATTGCTGCAGCAGGGATGGCTGTGAAAACAGCCATTTCTGGTGCACTACAGTTTGGGTACCGACCGCACCCCAGACCGCAACCTGGTCGGTAAGTTACCGACCGCAGGGCCGACCGCAGGTGCGGTCGGCAAGTGGTGGACCACGATGTCCCCTGAGTTGGGTACCGACCCGAAATTTTGGTCGGTAAGTTGGTCGGCAAAAATGCCGACCAACCTGCGGTCGCTAAATTGGTCGGTACCGTTGCCGACCGCCGCTTTTTTGGTCGGCCGAGGATCACCTACCAAGGGATTCCCGACCGACATTGCGGTCAGGCGTGCGGTCGGTAACCACGTGGACGACCCGCTTTTCGTGGTTACCGACCGCATAATGCGGTCGGTAAAGCCTGTTTTTCTTGTAGTGTTACTCCAGGAGTATTTACATTTACATTCTAGATGAACTACACATATATAATTCCAATTAACTTTTCCATGAATCAATATTTTAAACTTTAGGAGCCAAACATCTTGCTCTTATAATAAGTTAAATGTACACTCAAACCATCATGCTACCTTTGGCACTTTACATAACTGTTCCACTTACTAATAATGTAACAGATGATTACATATCCAAAGTAACTTCAAATTATTTTTCTAAATACATTTAAAAAAAAATTAATCTTGATTTTGTTATTACTTAAAATTCTCACATTCAAAGTTCATATTTAAACTCTACGAGAGGATTTAGTGCAACATTGTTATGTGAATCTTCAAATTTTTTTCATGTGAATGATCAACTGAGAAAATAATGGGATTTGGTTGGCAGCCAATATTAGTCCATATATTATGATATGATTACATTGAAAAAGGGTCCAACAAATTCATTCTCCCTTAGCTTTTCCGGCTTAATTCTTTCTCGCCCTCTCTTCTTCGTTCTACACTCATCACTGTGTGTTATTTGTTTCATCTGATTTTTTTCCTCTACGTGGATGGCTTACAAATCCATCCTCTATTTGGTACCCTACTCATGTGACTTTTGGGAAGAGCAGAACTCGAATAATTGATTATTCGACATAAACTCTTGGAATGCGGCTTCGTGATCGGAAAAATCATCGGAAGAATTGCCGTCGCTGATATAATGTTGGTTTTTGCTTTTCAGATAAGAAAACCGTACCGCCGCTCCTGACAATGCAAATTCTGGATATGTGAAAAAATCTCTTCTTTATAATCAGGTAAGTCCCCTTCTCACGATTAGGGTTTTAATTTTTCTTAATTATTGGTTTGATGTCTCATCCCCCTCAGCCGTCGTCAGTCTGAATAAACGACGACTCTGTCTGACAACACTCAACAACAATGGCGAATAATCATCCGACGGGAGGAGACGAATTGAGGGCGAATCCAGAAATTCGCAACGGCGAAAAATCGGAAAAAGTTTGTAAAGTCTGCGGCAGTAGTTTCGGCTCAGCTAAAGCTTTGGGAGGTCACATGAGGATTCACAGTCCACACGCTTCGGGATCAAAGAAGCTCATCAGAAAACCCTACGAGAACTCCAAGTCCACAGCCGCATTGAAGAAGAAAGGCAAAGCAACAACTGCAATGCCTGGCGACGAAAGCCGCGTTTGCAAGGTTTGTTATAAGGAGTTCGCGTCGGCACAGGCGGTGTACGGGCACATGAGGTCTCACTCCGACAGGACATGGAGAGGAGTTAATCCTCCCTCTACATCAGGGAATCATACGGCTTCTTCCTCCTCCTCCTCCTCCGCCTCTTCTTCCCGGTCAAATGTTGATCATTTGCCGGAAATCAATAAAAAGAACGACGTTTTACCTTCTTTGACGGCGTCCTTGAGCGGCGGATGGGCTGAAAGGGATATCCGCGGACGTAAGGCCATTGTAGACGATGCGAAAATCGGTGCAGCTAATAGCCTGATGATGCTGAGGGTTCCATCCGTGACGATGATATCGGATCAAAGTCCAAACAAGTTAGCCGAAAATGGAAGTGCTTCTTCGGAAACCCTCTCGGCCAGAGGGGAAGAAACCAAAGAGCCCAAGAAAATGGGTGTTGGGAATAATAGTTCTTGTGAGGTTGATATTGCAAATAAAGTGCTGGACTTGGATCTGAACGAGAACTCTCCATCGAATAATGGTAGAAAAAGGAGATAAAGAAACTGGTGCTGGCATTGATTAATCAGGTAATGGAATAAGGTAGCTCTCTTTTTTTTAATTTTTTTTACCAAGTTTAAACTTGTTTGGTATTCTATTTTTGGATGCCAGTGATTTAAATCCTAATGTATTGCTGGGAACGCAAGTAGTAATTTAGTTTCAATCATTCGTGACTATGGATATTAATTGTTTCCTTTGTTGACCCCTATAGCTCTATCTTTTTTTTCGCCTCTAAGAAATACTGCTAAATGCTCGTGTTCATTAGTGTGGTCATTGTATTTTTTTTTGGATGAGCCTTTGAAGGCATGAGAAAGGGTGGTGGGAGTCCATGTCATACGGGCAGGTGGGAATCATATCAAACCTCCAACCTTCCGTTGGAAGTCAAGCTAGGGACTTAACCAAATTGGGCTAAGTACTCATCCCAGTGTGAACATTATATTAAAATGTACACTTTTTTTTTTTTTAATCTCTTATCTATATATATATAATATAATTTGTTTAATTAGTTGTATATACTACCTTCGTTTTTGTGATATATTTCAATTTTGCTACTATTTCTTATTTAAATTTGACTCAAATTTTTATTATAGTTATATAAGGAAAAATATATACAGTCAAGTGAAATCTTGTTGGATTCGTCTTCTTTTACAATTTCAGAATATCAACTTTTTATAATTTTTACTTATACAATTTGAGTTAGTAATGGTTAAAAATATGTATTGAATTGTAATTTTATAATATCAACTTTTTATAATTTTTATTTATATATAATTTGAGTTATTAATGGTTAGATAATTAGCATGAATTATTCATAAGATCATCTGTATTTCATGCTGCAAAGATCATCCGTATTTCATGCTGCAAATCTAGATTTTATTCAACTACTAATGGAGTCTCTACTCGAGAGTACTATCGTCTTTGAAGACTGTGGGATACATAGATTTCACCATAGTCAAGTATATATTCCTATTGATCCTTATTATCCCAAGTATCATATTTTGGTTACTAGCTAAAATCTTGTCGAGTGTATATATTTATTTAATATGATGATAAATACCTTAAAATAGTTATATATACAGTTAAATTTGAACACTTAATATATATTAACTCGTTTTCTGTTTTCAAAATTTATATCCTTTTTTAACTAATTTAATAATTTTTTTTGAAATAACCAAAATTTAAATATTAAATTATATTTATATTAATTCCAAATTTAATTTTCATTAGCTAGCTACGGATCAACATTAAATTTTAAAAATTTCTCCAAAAAAAACTTTAAATTTTAAAATTAGATATAATGCAATTGTAAACAGAATGTTAAAATAAATCAGTTATCCAATTTAATAGCCGACTGTCCCTGCTGCAACCCGTCCACTCTTTTTCCAGGTGCCCGTACTCATCGCCCTCCGGGCCCCAATAATTCCCCTACCCCTCCCAACGCTCCCAAGGCCCATCAGATTCTACACTTTCCCCCCGTATTGGAACTTCTTGCATCGCCGTTGTAGTCTCCCCACTTGGAGGCTTCACTCCAAAATACATCCAAGTCATCCGATCATTCCCTTTAGTTTTATAATATCAATTTTATTTTATTTTATTTTTTTAAAAAAAGCTTGACTTATAAACTTTCCGGCGTGGGCTAGTTGCCACACAAAGTCCACAATTAAGCTAGTTGCTTCACACCGACTACCATTGTAACTTTCCCCTAACCCTAAACCGAGTCCCATATGATACCGCATTTTTTTTTGGTAAAAATCTCGGTAACTTATTACTACCCTCATATTTTGTGTTATAAATTCATTTACCCAACATCTCCAGGGATGGTCTTTATTCAGTGTAATAGTTGTTGGAAGAACTTCAAACTTTTATAAATCCACAATGCAATTACAAGATTATTTCTATAACTAAGCAACTATGCACTCTTCCTCACTTCTTCACATCTATTGTCACTCACTACTCATTACTCACCATCACTACCAATGAAGAATAGAGGGGTTCACCCCATATTTATAGGGTGAGCAAAATTTCTAGAGTATTCTAAGAAATTATTACTAATACTACTCTAGATTATTTTAAAGAGTTTACACAAATTTATTTTTTTATTCTTCTAGAATATTCTATTTAGTAGCACTTATAATTTTATCTGAATTTTGCATTGAGTTCTAATTTTTCATCTAGGCCGAATACGAATCTAGAATCTTCTATATTCAAAGTGCAGGACACACAAGCTAAGGATTATTTGAAGATCACGTACCTAACTGAAAATTTCACCCAAAAAATTCGACTTGCAACATTGCTATATCAAACGTTTACACTGCAGATTTCCTTGGCCTTGCGCGCAAAAACAGAGCCAGGCTCCAGAATCAGTTATAACTACTTACCTTTATTAGCTTGTAATGTGTGGGATTAAAACGATACTAGTAGTATATTAAACAGAAGAAAAAAGAATACAAAAATTGAAAATTCTACTACAAAAGCTATGGACACGATCTGACCTATACATCTACTTCTAAATAAAACATAAGTAACAAGCACCATGCATATTGCTAACTATTCCCAAAACTAAGTTGGAGCTGGCTGAAGATAAGTGTGAGATATCCGGTACAGGAAGACAGTTACGATGGCTACCAACAGTAGAATCTGCAGGAGAAAACACAAACTGTATTTAAAAACTGTTTTCTGTAGCTTCAGTGTTTCATCAGCAACAGCAATGCCTTCACAAACGCTTTCCAACATATGGGCCTCTTTCAGCAGCATCACAGCCTTGTTTTCCGCATTCGTAAGTTTATGAAGCATTTGTTTCTGATCAGAAACCAGAGCTTTTTGTTCTTCTAAAAAATCAGTAATCTGATTTCGAGAAGAAATTTTAAGTTTCTGAACCGCTCTGGAGATTACCACAAACTCCACATCTGTTTCAATCTTTTGCTTAAAGAGATCCTCTCGCTCTGTTTCTACATATCTCTTTGTTTCTTCATCCACCTCAGACTGCCGCTGTGCACTAAATTCTGTGTGTGTGGCTGAAACAGACTCATCAGCTGAAATATCTTTGCTGATATCCTTAAACATTAACAGCTCTGCGCAAAAATGATAACAGCAAATTAGTAATGGACAAGTACGGAAAATAATCAATTGATCATTCCCACACAAACTAATTCCCCAGACATAAATACTTTTACTTTATTGCTCATATTGGTGAAAATGGGACTGTTTTTTTACTTTTTTTTTCCTCTCATTTGGAACATAGGAGGCTTGAAAGCCAAAACCACACAACACAAGAGCTCCTTTCCTCTTTCTGTATTACTATAATTCATGCATAATTAGGATAATATCATTCCACATAGATATAAAATACTAGTATGTATCTTCGTTATCCAAAGAAACAAAAACAAGTTTATTGATGCATGTCAATCAAAATAAATATGCAACTCGCGAAAGTGTTCATAAAAATTTGTGGACAAACCTTTTTCTAGTACTTTTTGCGCGGATTGGAGTGCAAAGATAGATTCAAGTAGAGGATCCTGATCTCCAGAGGAACCATGATTCTCACTTCTTTCACCTTTAACCTGGGAAGACAAGTCAGCAGCCAAATCTTCAGACGACGAGTCTTTGTACTCCCCCTCACCAACTTCTTGCTTATTGCCCTGAATCCCATCAAAATTCCCTTTCTTTGCACTTTCATTTCCTACTCCATTATTTGGAACATAACATCCCTGCATAAACACAAAAGTAGAATCTTGTGAGGCAGATTGCTTGCTGGAATGAAGTTTTCCTTCTCAATTTTGACCCGATTCCCACTAATTTTCCCAGTGCTTCGAATTTAACAATTGCCCTGTTCGCCATGCCCTGAATGCATCAGAATCTTTCCACTCAAACTCCTCATCTTTCTCTTATCTTGCTGAAATCCTGCATCACTGATGTCTCAAAATTAGTCTTATAAGTGCTGGCTGCTGTGGAAGACTTGCCGCTCCAATCTCCATTATTCTTTGAATCATTTCGACAAAAAATGACCAGCCCGCGTTGAACCTTGAATCATCAACCAGGGGAAGATGATCCAAAGTTTTAGCGACAGTCGTAAAAATGTATTTAAGCGTTGATCTTCTGCTTTCTCTGCATACAAACTTGGATCAGTCTACTTACACCTGAATCCAATGAGTTCTCCTTCACTATTTTACCAGTAGAATCCCTCTTGTCTCTTGATCCTTTTCCATTTTTTAAGCCATATCCTTGTCCAGGTATTTAGACGCTTCAGGTTTCGATTCCAGCGCCTTTCCAGTCCGTACAACATCATATTCATGTTTCCTCACCAAAGGAAACAACTCATGATTATCATCATCTTGCACAACAAAAGACTCATTATTGCCAACTTCAGGTTACATCCCCCCACCTCACATTTCCAAAACAGAATCTTTTATAGCATGTTAAGTATGTTCATCATCCTCCATCCAAGCATACATGCGCCGAAAATTCACTTTTCAAATCCATGAACTCCCCAACTAGTATCTATACAGCTTCCCACAAATCCCACCTAAGAATCATCGCCTAATTGTGAAACCCCACCCCGAAGAAGAAGACCCATCATTGAGACAGGTCATATGATTATCCCAAGTAAAATTCTCAAACAAAAACCGCTAGCAGAAAGAGCAGAATTCCCATAAATTGAGTCGTCAGAATTCATTTTAATGGCACAGAAGAAAGGGAAACTCGAAAAACAACACCACATATACAAGAAGAATGAAATATAAATCGGAGGGAGAAGAGAAGTAAATATATAGAAGGAATTCACAAGCGTACCTGAGGCTTAGGCTCCATAAATGGAAGTCGAAAATCGTTTTGGGAATGAAAGCCCTAGAGCAAAAGATGATTAATTGGGAAATTTACGACCCTAAATTAAAGTAAAAAGGTAGTAGTTTTTTTTTTTTTGGAAAGGTAGTAGTTGATTTTGATGATATTGTAATCACTGTATTTATTTACTCACACCTTTCCATCACATTAGAGAGTTTTGTTCTTTGTTAAACAATTTTAATTTTAAATTTAATTTAATAGTACAATTATATAAATAATAAAAGATTTAATTGAATGTTATTCTCCCTCGGTCTCATTTAATTTATTTTGTTTGATTTCTGCACACGATTCAATATATATTTTCAATCGAATACATACAATGAAAAATTATGTAAAATATATATTCTTAAACTACGTAATGATACGATTCTAATAATACCCAGCTCGACTATTTTTTCCAACTATATACTTACAATAAAATTGAGTTAAAGTTGAATAATGAACAATATCAAAAAATTAAATAAGACACATTACATGAAACGGAGGGAGTATTATAAAAAAAATTACAAAAAAAATTAAAAAAAAATAGATGGATGTTAATTTAATACTACTACTATATAAAGGGGTTGGAGACTTGACTTAGGCCCCGTTCTCTAGAACTTATTTTCAGGATATGTTACTTATTTTTATTAAAATCAGATCAGACCGGATCAGGTAAGAAAAATTAGGATCAAACCAGATTAAATAAGATCATACCAGACCAGATCAGATTAAATCATTACAATAATATAACTAAGATAAGATCAGATCAGATCAGATCAGACCAATTCATATCAGACCAGACAAATTCAGTTCAGATCAGACCAGATCTTATAAAATTCAGATCAGGACAGTTTATTTAAGGCCTAGAGAACAGGGCCTTAGTGGTCATGCCTCTGACTTTCAATCTTATGATTGAGGTTCGATTTCCACCCGGCCCTTATCCCCCTCCTTTATCCCGTTTGTAATTTATGTAATTTGGATTTCACATACTATTGCCAACACACGAGCGGGTCAATATTTAAAAAATTTTTAAAAAAATACTACTCCCTCTGTCCCAACTCAAATGTCTTACTTTCTATTTTTGGGTGTCACATCATAAATGTCTTCTTTTTATAAATAGAAATAATTTTTCCCTCTAACAATTATGTGGGCCCTATCATATACTCACAAATTAGCTTTACCTTAATTCTCGTGCCCAACGGTAACATGACGATATAAATGGGACGGGGGAGTACTACGATAATACTTCCTCCGTTTTTGTTTATTTGCCCCATTGGTGTATTTGTTACTATTCACTCACATACTTTAACTTAAGCTTTTATCATAGTTATACAAGTTAAAATATAACCAAGTTAGATCTTGTTAGATTCATCTCGTCGTGTAGTTTTTAAATATTAAACTTTTAGAATTTTTACTTATACCAAATTTGAGTTATTAATAGTTTAAACTATGCGTTAGACTGCACGTCGGGTGGTTCCATAGCAAATATATAAAAAAAGAGAAGTACTTCATAACTTGAATACGGTGAAAACTGTGGAACAAGTCAGAACATGTAGTGGGCCCATTACTCCACCAACACAACACCGCCATCATGGGATTGATGGTCATGATTCCGGTCACATCCGGTTTGATAATTCATGGTTCGTCACCGCTCTAACATTTCAAGTTCCAGTCTAATTAACGAGAAAATTGCACTGTGAAATGTATTATGTACTCCCAATCCGGTTTCTGTAATGGCAAAACAATTGCCAGCAGGTGCAGGCAGAGCTAAAAATGATGTGTAGCCCTTTGTAAAGTGATGTATAAGCCTTATAAAGTGGTGTATAGATGGTAGTTTATTTTTTATTAGTTTTTAGTTCATAACCCACATCCATCACTTTTTTATACTCACACATCATTTCATATACACATACTCATCACTTTTAAATATGCCAGCACCTAAAGGCCGCCAGCACCCAAACGATTTCCATGCACTCCTATATTCATTACTACTATTACTATCAATATTATTCCGAGGAAATTATCTTAAACTTCAAAAAGCATTTGGAAATAAATAAGTTATTATTACAAAATATTGCAATTCGTTGTATAGTTCTGAATATGGATATTGTACAGTATATCTTTACATTTTTAATGCATATCTTGTAGTATTAGTTGTACAGTCTATAAAAAAAAAAAAAAAGAAACAAGTTGTTTATAAAATAATGAGAGTGGTAGTACAAATTATTTAATAAAAATCACAGATACACATGGAGGTGGGATGTTGAACAAAAGTAGAGGGTAGTGGGGGCAAATATGATTGATGTTTTAGCAATCATAATGGGTAATGACAGTTTATTCCTTACCACCCTCTTTGCCACTTGTATGGCTGATGGGGTCATCATTCTACAAATTCCATCATCAGTGGCACACCTAAGAACAGTCTTTCTTTTTTTTTTTGGTACATACCAAAGAACAGTCTTGAATAATGCAATGCTTGGCTGACCCCCCAAGGAAAAGGGATCATCAAGTCTTTCAATTTCAAGATTTTTGCAAATTTCATCCCAACTCCGATTGTGAAATAGGACTCCCTTTTTCGAACTCCCAATTCCTGCCTCCTTTCTGGGTTGAATGGCAGAACATAGATGGGCTACAAGAATTGGAACAAAATGAGTTGTAATTTGTCACAATTCTTGTTAGAGTTGAAACTGGGCAATACATGAGAACTGACCAGTGGCCATAGCAGGAAAACACAAGCTAGATTCGAATTCAGGCTGCTTGGTATTTGGATGGACCGACCGTCAATGTGAAGAATGAAGAATGAACAAGAATGCTGCATTTGTAAAAATGCTACTACTATATTGCTTATTGTTAGTGGAAACCCAAAAGGAGGACCAGAATTCCTTCAGACATTCAGGAGAGATGTATCATAAGCCAAAATTCAGACATTCAGTTTGTCATAATTACTTATCAGTGACCGATACATTTTAGTACTCCAAACTGCCTAAAAGAAATTCTGCTCCACTGTGAAAGAGAAACACCTGTCAGGTTAGAGCAGACATTCCCAATAACTAATTCACCAAATCCAAGGATACGCTTATCAACCCAAACGAAAATCCAGCAAAGAAACAACTTACTGCCAAGCAAACAAAGCTCATACCAACAAAAGTAATTTCTTCCCAAAATCCCCCGTCTTCAATCCAATAAACAATCAAATTTCCCAAGAAAAAAACAACCAATATGAACATCCACACGGTAACGAAAATTCAGGAATCAAATTCATATAGTGTACTATAGTTATTATTACAACGGGGGATTGAATGGAGCTCCGCTGCCGCCGCTATAATTGGGAGCCGCCGTATTTGAGGCAATCAATCCGTGGGAAGCTGCGTCATTCTCGTCGAGGAAAAGGCCCTCGGGATTTCTCAAGACTCCATGAACAGCGGAGATGAGGAGCCCCAAGACGATGCCGGCGGAGAGGCTATTCAAAGGGCCCGTGATCCAAAGGGCCCAAATGGTTACCAAACCGAGGCCCAATATCACGGCCCAATCGCTGACGCGGTGTCCCCAGATCAGCAGCGGATCCTCTCGGAAAACATGGAGGACGAGCCACAGGAAGAAGACGAACCCCAACAGTACCAGCGCGATCGGCGATCCCAGGAGGGAGACCGCCGCGCACGCCGTGATGATGATGGAGTAATTGACGGAGAAATAATTGGCGTTACGGCGGAATCGGAGGGTCGCATCGGAGAGGGAGTGGGGGAAATCGAGGGCGGAGGTGGTGGCGAGGAATTCCGGCCAGGGGCGGCACCGGGAGAGGCAGGCGGAGAGGTTCTGTGTGGATCTGGAGATGGCGTCGATGCCGGCGATGGGGATAGTGGTGTAGGCTGCCGTGGCCGCCCTGGTGGTGGGGGGCGATGGCGAGGAGGGGGTGGAGGGCATTTTGGGAATTGGCAAATGAGGTTTTGACTTTGGGACAGGCTGGTCAAACTTGGACAGTTGCTTGGTATGGTGGGCGTCTCAATCTCTGTGCTCATCAGCTCATGGGCTGTGATATGTTGAGGGAGGAGGATGATGATCTTCTGCGGTGAGGTGCACGTGAAGACGTTCACCAACCAATGGGCAATCTTTAACTATTACTCCGTCTTTATATTTAGGAAAGAAGAATTATTAAAGAATTTTGTTTATGGTTTGTTTGTAGTATGTTTTTTTTTTGGGGGTGAAGCCGTAAGGCCAGGGAATAATGGTTTGTAGCATAGTCGTTAAGATCTTGATGTTGATCTTAAGATCTAATGATTTTACGATCACGTAGGATCTTAAAATTAGTAAAATCTAGTCTGATCGAAAAATATTACGATCTTATGGTCATACTCTCTCAAACACTTCTACGATCTTAGGATCATACCCTCTTAAGCGCATAATTTTTTTTATATAGTATTTTATGATTTGAGATCAAAATAACTTTTGTTCCTTAATTTTAAACTTAAGAACTTGCACCCCTTATGTATGATGTGTTAAAAAACATAATATGTATATATGTGAAAATATCTTATGTTTAATTGTGATGTTTTTGTACTGTATTGTACTACCTCTGTCTCGATATAATTGTTACATTCCTTTCCGACACGTTTGCCGATACACATTTTTAACGGTTTATAACTTAAATTGTGTATAATAAAAACTTATAAAAAGTTGATTGTCTAAAACTACAAGATTTGACGAATCTAACAAAATCTCACTTGACTATGTTTTTCCTTTCATAGCTATGGTAAAAATTGAATCAAAGTTGCACAGTGAATAGTGTCAAAAAGTCCAACGTAACATTTGTATCGAGACGGAGGAAGTACTAATTAACTTACAAGATTCATAAACACACGAAATAATTCTTTTACTTGTTAGTATGCATAATTAAGTTTATTCATTACTACAATTTATCTTAGGATTTCGATTCGATCATACGATCACGATCTTGCAAAGAGAAAAACGATCCATATAGGATCCCGATCTTAACAACATTGGTTTGTACTTTGTAGTATGTTATTTTGTGTTTCAACGTTTAAATATAACAAACAATTCCTTAAGAGGTATTTTCTTGGTGGAATGTAATTAATTGAACAAAATTATTCTAATCCCAATCCCACCACCAATTAAGATTATAATCACATAAATCAATAATAATACTAAGCTCATGAGTAATTATAAATTTTAATCATCCAATGTAAACACCTCCTGAGTGTTACAAACTAAGAGGACATATTGTGTGAGATGGATTTATAAAAACTATAAAGCTATAATCTCCAGCAATTTTCATACTTAATGTTGTCTTTTATAGTAAAGAAGTGTAAGAACAAATAAACACATAATTCAATCATTACGGACCCTTATCAATAGTGATGGAATCGATCTGTAGATTATTCCATACACTCTTATCCCGTTTTTTTTGGGTTAAAATATCTCTCCAACTCTTGATGCTACTCTTTGTGAAGGAGATTCCTTCCTTGCAATAAATTTCACGATTCACGAAATGCCACTTTTATGTCCCCCAATTCTTATTCTGGTCACCTATTGTCTGTTACCATCATATAAAAACTTTCTTCGAGAGAGAAGTATTCTTTAAATGTTCTTTTCAAAATAATAGTCTTTTTAGAGATGAAAAAGTGTTTCACAATAGTTGTTATTTTGAATATTTCTATGAAAGTTTTCCAATATTACCCCTTTGATCCTCAATGATTTTCATTCTCTCTCCACCCCAAATATATTTCTTGATAAGTGAGAGGGGTAGAAATGGAAAATTGTATGGTAATAATTATGTTTCTTGGTTTATGTAATATTTGTTAGAAAGACAACTAAAAAAAGAACGGAGGGAGTATTGATCTAAATCTAACGCATTAATTTTATAAGTTCATCGCTACTAGAACATTTTTAGCAATCATTATAAATCTCCATATTCACACATCATCATACAACAATTCAACATTCTTGAATTTACTTTTTAAAGTACCTTCACGTTTATTTTCTGGCAAAATTTTCAGCTAAAAGAGACTCCATAACTCATCCAGAGGTACAGCACACTGCTTCTAATTTAATTGAAGCATCCCTAAAGACCCTCTTTGCGGCATATACCACAGAAGATCATCACTTTCTCCAGTATTTTAATAATTCACATTATAATCTCTTATGGTCAAATGTCATTTACTTGGCTAGACACGGGATCAAAAAATAACTCAAAACATACATTTCTTCAAACTCTAGTGGGTTGACAAGTCATGGAAGCAGTAACAAGAACTAGACAACAAATTATCTAATGCAAGTATGCAACGACATACATACCTCTAGGAGCTCAAATTATACACATGCTTCTTGGGAATGTTTGATCATACCCATTCATTGAATGTCTTCGCATCGATCTTCATTTTACAACTTAATTATTTTAAAATGCGATATGTATGTGCCCAGAAATCATATTCACTTAAAATAGTTAACACATTGGTGAAAGAAAGGTTATAATCACACAAGCCACAACTAGCGATGTGGAATTACCAGTTGGATGAGCAGCCACCACTTTGATCTGAGAAGTTCAGAAACCAGTCACAGACAACGTCAAAAAATAATGATTTTAGAACATTAAATCTCCAATGTAAATCTATGATGGGCAGATTCATTTTCCACATGTTAATATCAATGTACCTGCACCAGCACTGGATGAGTTTGATCACAATAACTGTGCAACTAGTCACAAAAACCATCATATGATGAGGGCATCCAGAATGAAATACAGTACAAACAGGACATTGCCATGGATCATGGATGGGATAAAAGTTGCATAAGAATGCGGATAGTTGTTGCAACAGCAACACCCAACACATCTTAATCTTCAGATGTTAATGGTATATGGTAGAAGTGCGATCAAATATGTCAAGAGCTGATCCTGCTCAGATGAGAATTGCTTAAAATCTGCTGTCTCACATTACCGTAAAGGATGATGCTGAAGGATGGATGTTGGTTCGTCAGTAAGTTCAAAATGGCTTCCCATAGTCTTGTGGTGGCTGCTCCCAAGGTCCCAGAAGACCTACAGCAAATCAGTATAATGTAAGAGTGCGCAAGAGCATTTATAATAATCACTTCTGGCCCTGAAGGTATAACATTCAAAGCTTCACAAACAATAGAAAACCTGATCTCAAGGAAAACAATATATTGATTCAGATTATATCTTTAACTACGGCGCTATATGACTGGCATAAATTTTGCATCATTCATGACAATTATCTTCAAAAGATGGATACTGGCCATTTCTTATGTTTGGTAGTTCAACCATGCTTGATTGCTTCAGTAGCAAAAGGCAAGTTAGTAACAAGAAAACACAACAATTTTTAAGGGTATTGTTTATATAGTGAAAAATCAAGTGGGGAGGAAATAATAAAAATAAGAAACCTGCTCCAGGCAGCTATTTAAAAACTAGTTAAGAGTATTTCAGCACAAACAAATTTCAATTCAAGCATGAGATTAGCTCAGATGATGATAATTTTTTGAGACATGGAGTCTTTCTTTCAAAGATCTAACACGGTTACACCACATTGAAACATGTTTTATTTTAAACAGGCATGCCAATAATAATACTCCCTCTGTTCTCAAAAGAGGACCATATTTTATTTTTTGGCTCTTTTATAATAAGTGACTTATTTCCATATTTGGTAAATAAAGTGGTTGGAAAAGTAGGAGGGAGAATGGGATGTGAGGGGAAATGAGATGAAAGAGAAGATTTATCAATAAAACGTGCCAAATGTAAAGATGTCACTTATTAAAAAAACGGAAGGAGTATAAAACTGTTTGGTACTGTGCATGTGTTGTTGCAGTATTCACCAAAATAAACAAAGGATAAGATAAGTAAGCAACTAGATTCCAGGAATTATTAATGAAGTTGCATATAGTCATACTTATAGGTATCTCTCCCAGGGACATGTAAATCGAGTCATCATCACCAAGCATTGCCTGCAGTTAATAGAGAATGATTAAAATAATATGCAGTTAATTGCTGCGAAGAAGTATCATCAGTTTAATTGCATAAATTTAAGGAGATGCAAGTAAAAAGAATATTCTCATAAGTTTCAATGACAAAAGAAGGATGGCTTGTTGTGCACGTGTAGTTAAGGTGGAAAAAATAATACCTAATCAGGCATCAATAATTACATATATTTAGGATAATAATAACAATGATAAAATAAGCTAATTATTAACTCCGCCAATAATAAAAGGCATGTATTCAATGTTGATCTGCGCAATTAATGAAAAGAGTCATCAAAAGCAGATGCTCGCCTAAAATTAGGTGTTAACGTGAGTTGTTGAGCACATGTATACTCATGGGAGAAAAATTGATTTATGTAGAGGCTTCTTTAATTACATATACTTGGGATAACAAAAACACAACAAAACATAACAATCAGATAACTCCGCCAATAATAAAGCACGCGTGTTCAATATTGATCAGCACAATTAATGAAAAAATTCTTCAAAAGCATTAGTTTAATTAAATTACATAGATGACTAGGGAAAGAGTTAAAGAGATTTGTTGAGCACGTGTATTCTAAGTAGAGGCTTCAATAATGACATACATTTAGTCAAATATATTAACTCCACCAATAATAAAATACACGTGCAATGTTGATCAACACCTTAAATGAAAAAAATCATCAAAAGAAGTTGTTCGATTGAAGTTGTGGAAGGGAACATGGGTAAGAGTAAAGGTGATTTGATGAGTACGTCAGCATATATTTGGAGTAACAAAAACGCAGTAAAATAAGTCAATTATATTTAATCCACTGATGATAACAAAGCGTACATGTTCAAAGTTTATCACAATTAAGGACAAAAAGTCACCAAAAATCAGTTCAATTGAAGCTACAAAATGATATAGGAAAGAGTCATCAACTATTAACTATTACCTCATTGTTAGGAAGACCCATATGGTTGTTCAATGAATTCATATCACTGGGTACTGAAGAACAGTTTGGGCTGCCATTTGCAAGAAGCTCTGATATCATCAGCCCGTAACCATCCTGAACATCAGGAATTACATTGGCATTATGCACATTACTAGGGAAGCCATCCAGGTCAGTGAACACAGCATCTCCCCTGTAAAATAGCAAGGATGCAGATATTATGAGGAATAGAGGAAAAAGCTAAAAAGAGAACTGCATGTTGTAAGTAAGTTATAATCAAAGACTAAATATGGAGGGGTCTTTGTTGCAAGTGTCTCAACAATATCTAACCTTCTCTCGGGATGACTGAAGGTCTTGTGCTCTGGTGCAGAATCACTATCCAAATCAATAACCTCAACACCATTGCCCTCAATGCCTTCTTTATCATTATTGTTACTAGTATTATTACTCATTGACAGATCAACACCAATAGGTGTTCGTACTTTCCCAGCTTGAGGCACTGATGGAAAAACAAGCATTGGATCAGTATCATGATTTTCAATAACATCAGAAGTTCCAACTAGATTCAAATCACAAATCTTGAATGAACCCCCTGGAAACAGCTGCTTTTCTTCCATGAACTGACTCGCATCAGAATGGTTTCTTGCAAATAGTACACTATCCAAACTTTTCTCATCAGGAGATAGAGTGACATGAGCACTCTGTGAAGTTCTTGGCTCTTGTATAGATGGTTGCTCTTCCATTGAGCTAGGTAGAACTAGGGGATGATCGGATTGGGCATCCAGTGATGGAAGCCATTGTCTGATTTTTTTGAAATCCTCCCTAGAATCAGAGTCACAATCCATAACCCGCTTTTCACCTCTCTCCATAAACATGGAATTGGAACTTTGAAATTCAGATAGCTTCTCAGTTGGTTCTTGCCCTGTACTTTGAGGTAGTTCAATTGATGAATCAGACCTCAAGCACAGACTGGGACTAGTTTTTTCTGAAACATCTTGTTCTTTCTCCATGGGAGGAGCATTTGACATATCTAATTGAAGGCACTTAATTTCAGGACCTCCTTGAGATGAAGCAATAACCCCAGAATTTCCAGTATTATCCTCCAGGAGATGAATATCAGAGCCTTCTGAAACATCATTCTTAGAAAGACTCAAATCTTCTTGCATTGGGACCAGATCAATCTTTGGTCCTTTATTTGTCAATGAAGAACGAGTTTTCGTACGAACATTTACAAATTTGCAGTGCTTGGCTAGATCAAGATGACCCTCAATAGTATCCTCCTGTAAAGAAAGCACCACATCCTTATTTTTTTCATCCTTTCTATCCAAATTATTATTATTATTATCATCATTTCTTCTTTCTTCAACCACCTCTGTACCAGCACCATCAGATCTTTTAAGTGGTTCTCTGGTGTCTGATGTTAGATGCTTCTCATTGCTCAGAGTAATATCATTTACATATGTAACATCCTCCTCCGCTGAGGAACTTTGTTCTGCTGCAGGGTCTGTACAAGTTTTGCTGGCAAATGTTTGAGTCAATTCACAAGTAGACAAACTCTCTACCCCACAGTTACCATCTTTATTTATAGGTAGTTCAGGATTATGTCCAGTAGAAGTATCACCATTAGCTTCCTTTCCGGGAGAAGTCCCACTCTTATCAGCAACCGATTCACTACTTCCAGATTCTCTGCTTGCATCTGTCCCATAATATTTTGAGGACCCAGTTCTTTTCCTTTCTCTAATTGAGTACCTTGAATCTAATGAATAATATTCATCAGGATCCCTTCTCCTACCTGGTCCTGAATTTATCAAAGCATTTCCCAACCGGGAATGAACTGATGCACGACCATTTATAGGAGTTTGTGTTCTGTCCCCTTGATGTTGCCTGAATTCCTGACTGCTGCCCGCCTGATTCTTTGAGCCATCTTTCTGCCACTTTCCTGAAAGTGCATTTGGAGGCAGCACCCCTTTAGCCACCAAGTACTCTGCAGCTAGCTTGCCAGCTTCCACCATAATGTCAGCCTCCTGTGGAGGAGGTGTTTGCTGGAAATTCCTTGAACGACCACCGCGTCCATAACCATCACGGCTATAATTCCTATACTCGGAACTGTACATCCGTGGACCTCTAGCAGAACCCTCAGGAGAAACTCGGTTGGCAGCTGCTACTCCCCGAATGCCAATGGAATTTGACCTGTACAGGCTCCCTGGTCCATTTCGATGCTTCACATGCATGACTCTCAGATATTTGAATTTGTATTCCACAACGTAGGGAAATACAGCTGGATTAGCACCAGAATAGGGTCCAACAAAAGATACCAGTATTTCACCAGATCATCGTAGGCATCATTTTCATTCAGCCTGCATCCAAATTCAATGAAACACAAGCATCTCCAATATTCAACATAAGTTAAAACATAGTAAGTGATATATCTCTACCCATCTGAATTGGCATCATATCCTCATTTCGAATTGGACGCAAGAAACCAACACTAAAAAACCCCCAAGGAACTTCAATTAAAAATAAAATAAGACAAATTACAATCAGATATTTACCCAACATATTTGTTTTAACTCTTGTAAAGGATCTCCTCAAAACCCTAACACTGGTCTCTTTTTGCGCACAATAATCAGATATAAAATTCAAAAATTCGCCAATGCCCGCAACCTTTCAGATAAACCAATTCGCAGATCTAACGATTCCGTTGCTAAAAATTTGATGTGCTGTAGTTTACCTCGTCAAACTGGTTGTGTGGTACTAGGGTTTGAGTCTTTCAGATCCAGTTATCACTCGTCATCATCAATTCAATTGCGAGACCCCCAACAATCTGTTAAAGCCCATCAAAAGCAGGAGCAAACTCATTACCCAACCAACATACAGCGGTACAAATAAACGCGCATGCATAAATCTTGGCAGAAGTGTGTTTACATCTGTGATTTCTTATGCAATCCAGGGTAAGGTAAAGGTTAGAAATCAATTGGAATTCGATTACAGATACAGAATTCCGCTCCCGCCGTATTGCGAATTGCTCAGAATCAATTTGGTGGACGGATTTCTCTCGTGAGTGTTTTTTTTTTTTTTTAATTTATTTATTACTAGTACTCCTAAGTATTTATTTTTCTTTGCCTCTTTCTTCCTTGGCTTTATGCGCCGATGAGAAAGTAAAAATAAATTGAATGAGGGCAAGAGAAGGCAAATAGGCAATGGAAGCGTGGGGGTTATAAATAAGAAGTAATTTGACTTAAAACTTTATCATAATTATACAAAATTATACCAGTTAAAATATAGTCAAATAAAATCTTGTTAGATTCGTCTCATGTAGTTTTCAAGTATCGAATTTTTTAAATTTTTAATTGTATCGAACTTGAGTTATTAATAGTTTAAATGTGCACTAGACTGCATGCTGTGTGGATCCGTAACAATAACTCTTAGACCATTTGCATTTGGTTCCAATTTGAAATTTTGATATTTCTGTTTTAAATATATTACTCGAGATATTCAATAAACATGTGATTCAATATTAAATAATAATTTTTCCTAGCCTGTATAGGCTGTTCAGCAAAAAAAAAATATTAAATAATAATAATACCAAACGCAAATAGGCAATGGAATCCTGGGTAGTATGGGATATTTGGGAGCCGTCGGATCCGCTAGCGGATAGTGGATTCGAAGAGATAATTTTCTCACAATCTGCTCTCCAAATCTATTATCTGCTAACAAATCTGCTGACTCCCAAACATCCACTATATATGTGATTCTAAATGTATTACTCGATATATATTACTCAATCCAATATATATTTTTCAGAAAATGTTAACATTCCTTGATTTCACGCAATTCAATCTATATTTTTAAAGAATAATATCTCAAATTTTATAAAATAAAAAATTATAAAACTTTAACATTATAAAACTATGTGATTAGACGAATATAACAAGATTTCACTTGACTATGTTTTATCTTATATAACCGTGTTAAAAAGTCGAATCAAATTGCTAAATGAATAATATTTACTATGCAAACGTTAATTTTTTCAAATACGGAGGGAGTATTTATTTAGTAATATTTAAATATATTTTTTTATTAAAAAATTTACAAGCTTAAATAACCTACTTAAAGGCTTAAAGTCATGTCTATTTAATTAAAAAGACCATCCCATGTCTTTCAAAATTAAAATTGGTCTAGGCCATTTAAGAGCAAGTTTGGCTTATTCTCACCCTTAACAGTGACTTTACAATCGCAAATCACAATATTACATATTTAACTTTATCCATAAGAATAGGGAAAAATTAACGAATTATTCCTGTAAGATTTCATTTCAATTGGAAAAATTAATCCTCTAGGTTTGATTTTTTTCCAATTTAGTTTGACATAATAAATTTAATTAACATGTAATAAATATGGATTAAGACACTAATATGAGTCTCACAACCTTTAATTAAATGGGTCGCCTCATAACCCTTAATTTTGTTTGAATAAAATGAATTTTTGAGTGATTATTTTGTTTGAACAAAATTAATTTTTAATAAAAGATAATTTTATTTAATAGTTTTTCTTAATAAAATGCATTTTGATAAATATCTTGTGGGTTGACCCATTTGTTAAGGATTGTGGAACCAACTAATGACTTAATTATATTTCATTAGATATTAATTAGGTTTATTATGCCCAAAGCACAAAATTGGAGAAAAAATCAAATTGAGGGGACCAATTTTTTCAATTAAAATGAATAGGATCATTTTGGTGAATTTGGAGACTTAAAAGGACTAAATTATTAATTTTTCCATAAAAATACTAACAAACTAACAATCAAAGTATTAATATACTAATAATTCTCATTCCTCCGTCCAGTTTATTTTGTCTACTTTTCTGGGCACACGGTTTCTTAACTGTTAATCTCTTTAAAACATTATTCAAGTAAAAATTATGTAGAAATATATATTCTAAAATTATGCCATTAGATACATTCAACCAGACATTATATTTCTTATTGTAGTACTTGAAAAAAATGAATCAAAGTTTAAAAATGAAAATATCAATCAATCCAATAATGCATAATAAAGTGAATGAAGATAATATTATTTAAAAATAATAGGATTTTTTTTTTGGATTGATAAATTAAGAATGAAAACCATCGCAATTTACGTTTACATAAGAAATGGAATACTGGGCAAATTTTGTGATAGATTGATGTAGTTGAAGATTTCTTTAAAATTTTAAAAGAAAAAGAGCAGTGACTAATTAACTAATATCACTTGCGAGGATTATAATCAGCAAATTAAAGCTTCAAATTCCAAATATTTAAGTTTTTTTTGGATGAGCTCCAAATATTTAAGTTGGGATCCAAATCTCATTTAAATTACCATGACATATCAAAACGATATTGGCATATGTTCCAACAATTCTAAACCATAGGGGAAATTGTGAATTATCTCTTACTAAGAAAATTCATGCTTTGATGGCTTTCTAATAATACTAATGCCCTATTCTCTAGGCCTTAATTTTTCTGATCTGATCTGAATTTATAAGACCTGGTTTGGTCTGATCTAAATTTGTCTGGTCTGGTCTGTTCTGATCTGATTTCATCTGGTCTGATCTGAATTGATCTGGTCTGATCTGGTTTGATCTTATTTTATTTATATTTTGATTCTAATTAGATTTATGGTAATAATAATAATAAAAAATTAATAATTAATTTATTATAATAATAGTAACAATAAATTAGTAATTGTTAAAAAATAATTTATTAATAAATTAGTGATTAGTTTATTATTATTATATAATAGTAATAATAATTAATTAATTGTTTTTATTATTATTGTTAATTGTTAATAGTATTTATTATATATTAGTATTTTCAATAATAATTAATTATTAATAGTTAATTAATTATAATTATAATTATATTTAATAAAATAATAATTATTAAGAGTTAATTAAAACTATTATTATTACTATTATTATGATTATTATTGTTATTATCATTATTATATATTTTAAACATATTTAATGAAAGTATTTAAAATTATATTTTGAAAGTATTTATAATATAAAATATATTAAGAACGTGACTAGTATATTTAAATAATATTTTGATAAGCAAAAGAATATTTTTAGAAATATTTTTAAATAACTACATTATAAATAATATTTGTATTGCTATATTTTTTGCTTTTTATAAAAGAATATTATATATAATTATATAATTTTATTATAATGATCTGATATGGTCTGGTCTGGTCTGGGCTGATCTGGACTGATCTGAATGTTTATTATCTGATCTGGTCTGATCTGATTTTGAAAAAAAATAAGTAATAAGTCCTGAAAATAAGTTATAGAGAACAGGGCCTAAGGGTCCGTTCTGCACGTCGAGTTGTAGTAGCGGTTGTAGGTATGAGTTGCAGTTGTAGGGAGCTGTAACTGTTGGGAGCTGTAGCTATCAGTTTTTGCATAAGTGTTTCGGTACAAGTAGTTGTAGTTGTCAAAAATTATAATTTGAAGATAAAAATTAATTAAATTTGGAAAGTAGCTCCCTGAAAGCTCCCAAAAGCTATCTCTTGTAGGGTCCGTTTTGCACGTTGAACTGTAGTTGTTGGGAGCTGTGGGAGCTATATCTATCAGTTTTTGCATAAGTATTCGATACAAGTACCTATAGTTGTCGAAAATTATAATTTGAAGAGAAAAATTAATTAAATTTGGAAAGTAGCTTCCGAAAACTCCCAAATGCTAGTGTACAGAACGAGACTTTTGTTTTGGAATAAAATCTAAAGCTCCCACTGCATGCAGAACAGACCCATAGCTTATAAAAAGAAGCTTCCAAAAACTCTCAAAAGCTAGGGTCCGTTCTGCACGTCGAGCTGTAGCTGCGGGCTGCAACTGTAGGGAGCTCTAGCTGTTGGGAGCTGTTGGAGCTGTAGCTATCAGTTTTTGCATAAGTATTCAATACAAGTAGCTATAGCTGTCAAACATTATAATTTGAAGAGAAAAATTAATTAAATTTGGAAAGTAGGTTACGAAAGCTACCTCTTGTAGCTTCTAAAAAGAAGTTTCTAAAAGCTCCTAAAAGCTAGTGTACAGAACGAGACTTTTGTTTTGAAATAAAAGCTAAAGCACCCAAAAGCTGCGTGCAGAACAGACCCCTAGTGTACAGAGCGGGGTTTTTGTTTTGAAATAAAAGCTAAAGCTACAAAAAACTATATGCAGAACACAAATATAGTATAGTTATTCGGACTAGTTCCCCTAGTAAAATTGCTTTATATACTACTACCTCTGTTTCCTTTTTAATTGCCACGAACTCACATTTCACGCAATCCAGTATGCATTTTCAATCTTCAATAACTCAAATTGCGTACATGTAAAAATTATGAAACTTTGATATTCTAAATCTATGCGATTAGAAGAATCTAACAAGATCTCACTTGACTATTTTTAGTCCTATATAACTGTATTAAAAAGTCGAATCAAAGTTACTCAATGAACAGTAACAAAACTCCTACCGTGTCAAATAAAAAGGAATGGAGGAAGTATATAGTAACATTAATTTAGACTAGTAGGAGTATATTGTTGGGCCTTGTCTTCAGTTATACTCTAGTTGGAGACCTTGTGTCGTGTGTGTGTGATATTGCTCCATATTTGCTTCCTACTGTGTATATTTTTTGTGGCATCAGGTGCTCGGAGTAATACTACCATTCCGTACGGCCTCAACTCATTATTTTAACTAATAAGGCCACTGTTTAATATCTTGAACTTGAAGGGGTTCACACTTTTTTTTTTACAAGGAAGGAATAATCTATTTATAAAGAAATAGAACAGAGTGAATACAGAATTAGATATTTTTTGCAATCCCACAAGACAATGCAGGGTGAAGGGACACCACACATTTAATAATTTTCATGTAAGAAAAGAAAATACAAAAAGTGTGGAAAGAATCAAAACAAAGAAGGGAAAAAAAAGTGGTCAAAAAGATTTATGCCCACCCCAAAATCCCTTAATTCCCAAAAGCACCTCACTAATTACACATTTTCAGGAATCGACACTTTTAATCAAGTCAAAAGAGGTGGAGAGTGGAGACAATGGATTCATCAGTTTCCATTATGTGCAATAATAATACTCCCTCCGCTTGGAAATAATTGTAACATTTGCATAGTTGTTACTATTCACTGAGTAACTTTGATTTAAATTTTTAACACAGTTATACAAGATAAAATATAGTCAAGTGAGATCTTGTTAGATTCGTCTAATCGCGTAGTTTTATAATATCAAATTTTTATAATTTTTACTTTTACACGTTTTGAGATATTAAGTGTTAAAAATGTGCATTGGATAACGTGAAATGTAGGAATGTTAGACTTTTTGAAAAACGGAGGGAGTAATAATATAGAATTCAAATGTTCAATCAGTGCAGTGTAGTTCCTTGTCTTGATTTCTATGCCTCCATGCATCATCATTTTCACATCTACTATAACAACTTTGGATGCAGACATCCTTAACAACCGAAATCAGACCGCAATCCCCGAGACAGGTGGAGGAAGTAGTAATTTTTTTTCACCAATGGAACAAAACAGCATGCCCTAACTTAATCCGTATCTCTTCTGATCCATAACCCTTCGCCAAGAGTATGATGATACAATACATTATTATTTACAGCGGCAAAAAAAACAAAACAAAATGTTGGTAACAAACAAAAGGATGTGCCCAAACTAACTAATTAATCCGTGGATAAGTTGGATTCCCTTTCCTGTGATTCATCAATGACTGAATTCTTCACCGATATTCCATCCAGTATATCGCTCTCCGAATCCGTTTGCAGCTCCTTGAACTTGGCCATTACTTGAATCATCGTCGGCCGCCGGTACGGCTTGTCGTCGAGGCATTCGAACGCAATCTTCAGGTAATGGTACAGCTCGGCATCGCCCGACAGGCTCGTGATCAGGTCCGGGTCGAGTATCTCGTGGCTCCTCTTATCCTTCTGCAGCTGTTTTGCCCACCCGACGATATTGTTATCGTCTCCAAACTCGGACGTGTCGATGGGTCTCCTGCCCGAGATCAGCTCGAGCAGGACGACCCCGTAGCTGTACACGTCCCCCTTCGTCGTGCATCTGAAGCTCTGGTAGTACTCGGGCGGGACGTATCCGGGAGTCCCCGCCAATGTGCTCACGCTGAGATGAGTGTCGAGGGCATTCACTAGTCTCGCCATGCCAAAATCCGACACTTTTGCTTCGAAATTTTCGTCCAGAAGCACGTTGCTCGATTTCATGTCGCGGTGGATTATGTGGGGGATGCAGCTGTGGTGGAGGAACGCGAGCCCCCGGGCTGATCCGATGGCGATCTTTTTCCTCGCGGCCCAATCCAGCCTCGCGCCTCCGATCTTGTCCCTGTCGTGGAGGACCGCCTCGAGACTTCCCCATTTCATGTACTCATAGACAAGGAGCCTTTCCTCCCCAATCCGACAGTATCCTAGTAAGGGCACGAGGTTCCGGTGTTTGATCTTTCCGATTGTTTCCATTTCCGCCATGAATTCCCTATCGCCCTGGCCTGTTACGTGGATCAGCTTCTTGATTGCCACGACGCTGCCATCCCTCAGCTGGGCTTTGTAAACGTCGCCAAAACCTCCCGAACCAATCAGACTATCAGCGCTGAATCCATTGGTGGCTTCGAGTAAATGTGCGAAGGTTAGCTTCCTCAACGGCTTCTCAAATGTGGCCACATTGATGCTGAGAGGCTCCGGAACACTGGACAGTTTCCAACTGCTGCTGCCTGAGGTCGGGAGGCTCTCGATGTACTTTTCCCTCTTTTCGTCGGTCAGTTGGTTCCTTCTTGTTCGATAGAGCGCGTAAACAAGCAGGAATACGCATATGACGGACGCCATGATCCCGATCACCATCCCTAAGGCCATGCTCTGCCTCTTTGTCCGGTCGGAATGGTTCGACGACTGATGGCTGCTTCTGGAATTGCACGGGGGCAGAGGAACCCCACACAGGCCTGAATTGTTGGCATATCTCACGGCAGGAAACGTAGTCAGCTGTCCGCCGGAAGGAATGGTCCCGGTTAGGTGGTTGTTAGAAACATCGAAATCGCTGAGAAATGACAGGCCGACCAATGACCCCGGGATGAACCCCTGAAGCTCATTGTGTGACAAATCCAGCACCCCTACAGTTCTGAGGCCACCAAAGCTGTAGGGAATTTGCCCGGTTATACGGTTGTGCCCCAAATTCAGAACTTGCAGAAAATTCATCGAACCGAGGGTATCAGGGATCGCCCCAGACAGGCGATTGTACGACAGATCAAGATAGATCATGCTGCCATTGCCTGCAAAAGTGTAAACCGTTAAGCCAGAGTAAATTCTGGTCGAGGGGCACGAGTGAACCATAGGAAAATTCGCGAGTCTTTCAGGGCGAATTCCTTCGAACTCAACGAGGCCTCCGGCACCCCTACATTCTGTTCCGCCTTCGTTTCTCACAAAGGCGAACTGTTTCCCCTCAACAGGACCAGGAGCCAGATGCCCCGTCTGGGCAGCAAGCTCCGAAGGAATGGAACCCGTCAGCTCATTGCTATTCAAATCCAACCATATCAGATTCTCACACTTCCCTATCCCTGGAGGAATCGTGCCACTCAGTGAATTATTTCCCAGCTGCAGAATCGCGAGGTTGACAAGATTACCAATATCCGAAGGTAATTCGCCTGTAAGCTTATTGCTCGACAACGAAACCCATATCAAATTGGTGCAGTTGACAATGGACTTGGGTAGCTCTCCAGTGATAAAATTGTTGTTCAGAATTAAGGTCTGCAAATTCCCACCGTCGATGCAAATGCGTTCGGGGATGCTGCCCGTTAGGCTGTTCGCCCACATGACTACGTCCGAGAGCTCTGGCAAGTTCCAGATTTCTTGGGGAATCAAACCGTGTAGGTAATTAAAGCTGAGATCAATAGTCCTCAAGCGTTTGCACAGCCCGAGCTCCGACGGAACTGTGCCTGATAGATTATTATTCGCCAGCAGCAGCCTTTCGAGAACCGGATTGGACATTCCTGTACAAAATTCAACAGGTACATTCCCTGTCAGCGCGTTGGAACTGAGGTCGAGAACCTGAAGCCGAGTACAGTTCGTCAATGAAATTGGCACCTCTCCGGTAAGGTTATTGAACGGAACAGACAGGTATGTGAGGTTCGTAAGGGAACTCACAACCGTATCCAGAAACCTACCCGAGAGCTCATTACGTCCGAGCTTTAAAATTGAGAGCGATGAACAGGATACAAAATTTGATGGAAGCTCACCAATTAACCGATTTCCAGAAAGATCCAGCTCCACAATTGTCCGACAAATTCCGCCCAATGCAGCCGGAATCTCTCCGAAAAACTCGTTATGCGCCAATCCCAATCGCCTCAACTTCATCTTCCCCAAAAAGTCCCCAGGAATCCCCAGCCGCATGACATTGTTGCTGAAGTCTAAATTTTCGAGGTTCAGGCAGTTCGACAAACTCGATGGAAATCCCGATGCGGAGAGATCATTGTGAGACAGATTGAGTGTCGTCAGATTCCTACAAACACCAAAATTGAAATTCCGGATATCGCCACTGAAGTTATTATGCGAGACATCGAGCACGGAGAGGCTCCTGCAAGAGGACAGGGAGGTGTCCAGCTTCCCCGTGAACTTATTGCTGGAGATGTTGAGAAGATTCAAGCTTTGACAATCGGAGAAAATGGAACTCAACAGACCTGAGTCGGAAATCTTGTTCGCAGAGAGGTCAAGTTGGGAAAGGGAAGGCGCTACCTTGAAACCCCCCAAATTTGTAATTGCGTTACGAGAAAGATTCAAGTACACGAGCCTACTGCAGGAGACCGTTAACGACTCCGCAGCAAGCGTTTCCGAGAAACTGTTGACGGACAAATCCAGGGACTGGAAGCTGCAGGAATTAGCTGAGGTGGAAAGGTTTCCGTGGAATGAATTGCCGCTGAAAAGCACTGTAGTGAGACCTGTCAGGGACATGAGATCGGAGAAGTCGAGTTTACCACTCAGTCCTGCATTCGTGAGGTCAAGCTTGGTGACGCCGCCGCCGCCGCCGCAAGAAACGCCGGTCCAGGAACAGGGGCTGGAAGAAGATGGAACCCAGCTGGACAAGAACCCATTTGGATCGGATTCAACTGAGGAATGTTTGAAGGCTAACAAAGCGGTGACTTCATTGTTTTTGGGCTTTGAGGCCAAACTTCTAGCGGTTACACCCGTAAAGAAGACGCACATTAAAAGAATCGCGACAAAAGCTGTTTCCAATTTAATCGACCGGGATGGTGAGGGTAATGGAAATAATACATCACTTTGTTTGGTCTCCATCGTTCCTCTGCAGCAGCGGGTGTTGTGTCCAATTTGGGGGTTGATTTTCCCAGCATAAATTCTATTCCCCTCAACACTTGCTGCCACTGTTCAATTTTAGCAAAAAAAAACCTATTTTCTCGTCAGAGTTCTTCCCTGAAACAGCAAACATGAAATAGAAATTCAACACGAACATGTAAAGAACGCGGGCCAAGAATAGCTCCGGACGACATAAATAATCAAAAGAAAGTCACAATCATACCCTTTTTGAACTCAACTGAACACAGGAGGGCCTCCACGGATTGTGGTGGAGGGAAACAAGACAGGCCAGGCCAAGCAAGGGACAGGGACAGAGACAGAGAACCAGGTGTCAAAGACTGTGTTTTTCGTTGGTACAATAGTGAGCAACACGCTCAACTCTCTCCCTTCCTGTCTGTTGTCCTCCTCCCAACAGTACCAACAAAATCAAAACTCAAGAACAGGCCCTCTTCTAATAAAAAAAAAAAAAAATGAGCCCCAGCTCAGCTCAAGAGCTATAATCCCCAAATTAAACCCACCACCAGATGCAAGATGCTCATCTCATCTCACCTCCCCAATTCGTAGTACAAAGAGAAAAACCAAAAAGCTTTGCCTCGACCCTTTCTCGGCTTTTGGGTACGATGTTCAGAATTGTCGGCTATCACAGACAAATTGTGAATTCTGATGCCCCCCCTTCAATATAATTATCCACTCTACAGCCCTAGTACGCCACCCACACAAAATCCCACACCACTCCCCCAATTCCAGTGAACCCTAACTCATTCCCAGAGCAAAAAAGAAACAACAAATACAAAAAACCCAACCCTCGTATTGTACTCCGTGCAACACGAAAATTAAAGAAAAAGAAAGGGCTGAAAAGACGAAATAAAAATGCAATCTTTAATTAGATTACAAGCTTGGGGGGGGGGGGGGGGGGGGGCTTCAGTCAAACTTGGGATTTCTTTCTTTCTTTGATTCTTTTTTTTTGGTCTTTTTTTCTTGGTGCGCCTGCCCCTCAGTAGGGTTAGGGAGAGCCGTGGGGTGGCGGGGGCCGCTTCCTTTTCTTTTAACGGGGGTTACGGGGCATCCACGCATTTCCCTTCCATTTCCGTGACAGATTAATTTTTTTATTTTTTTTTTCCTTCCTCTTTTGAGGGTATTTTCAACGCAGGAGATGGACAATTTCCGTTTGGTTGTTGATTTCCTTTTGAAATTTTTGTAGTGAGAATGAAATGAAAGGGCAAAAAACAGGTTGTTTATTTATTTGATTTTGGGGGTGTATCGAGTATTAATTGCTGGGGTTTGGAGTATTTTGAGTGCAAGATATGCATTACTTTCACTTGCCTTTTTCTTTTCTCCTTCTTATATAGAAGTATATCAATATCTAAAAGTCCAATATGTCGCTTTCTATTTCATCATAATTTCAAATGAGCAGTTAGTTTATTTCCTTTCTTCAATTCTTCAAAATTTTGTTAGTGTGCTATTGTGGACGTGGGGGTACGTACTTATATTATTTAATTTACGTGAATTTTCTTTTAAATTTTTATAAATTACTCCCTCCGTTTCATTTTAGTTGTCTTTTTAGAAACCAAAAAGCATTCCAAAATAGTTGTCACTTTACACATATTTACCATACTTTTCCAATATTACCCTTATACTTTTATAAATATTACTTCTAGAATAGTGTGCACTATCTTTTCACTTTAATTCCACTTTTTATGGAGCAAGGGTAAAAGTGGAAAACTTTGAATAATGATTGCATTTTCTTGGTTTGTGTAATTTGTGTCTAAACGACATCTATTTTGGACCGGAGAGAGTATTATGTAGCTGGAAACATAGTATGCATTTTAGGGCATTTGGGACGTTGTAATTTCAATGTTGTCTATAAATCGTATTTAATGCATCTTATTTAATACAACGTGGAGTTGCAGATGTGATTCTTCGCAAATTTGATGCCTGTCATCCAATTATATCTTGGCGGTGGATATACTTAAGATCTTTATAGTAATAAATTAAACTTCAGATTGGTATGATCTACATTGTTGAATTCACCAATTTTATTGTTAAAACTTTCATATCAACAGCAAAAAAATACTCCTATATAAATTGTATTAATTGGTAAGGTATAAATACAGGGAATAGTTAGTAAAGAAAAGAAAATATTAAATGAAAATAGCAAGTCATTTATAAGTAATTAATACTAGCAGAAAAGAAAATATTAAAAGAAAATAATTTTTATATATTATAATTTTCGGTCCAATGATTTTAATGTATCTATATCATAATTAACATTTCAATGTCCAATGATTTTTTTAACAAGTGATGGGTTGGGGACTTACCCTAGTGGTCAAGTCTCCCTTCTCCCAATCATAGGTTGGGGGTTCGACCCCACCCGGCCCCCTATCCCTCTTTGTAATTTGTGTGGTTTGGGCTCCCACACAACTTTGCCGACACATGAGTGTCACTATTTACAAAAAAAAATACAAAACAAAACAAGTGATACACACTAAGGGGTGTATTCAATCCAGACTCTGTAGTATTTTTTGGACTTTCAAAGTTCGGGTGTATTCAATTTAGATTTTAAAAAGTATTTAAAAATCTATGTGTATTCAATACAGATTTTTAAAAGTATTTAAAAATTTTGAAGTATTCAATAGTCATGGATTTTAAATTTTTATAGATTTTAATGGATTCTCTTGAAAAATATAACTAAACAAATATCTCCAAAAAATCCAAGAATTCTAAAAGTCAGCCAAACTCTACATGGAGTCTGTACAAAATCAATCAACTTTGAAAACTCTAAGTGGAGCCTATTGACTTTCTAAATCCACCAACTTTTTAAAATTCATACAATCTAAATTGAATACACACCCTTAAATTGTATGCGAAAAGAAGTGGAAACCTAAACTACATAAATTATTCAAAGATAAAAAGAAATAGGGCTCGGATACATAGGAAATCAAATCTCCAACTAAAAATTAATAAATTTAATCACTTGATCAAATCCTAATACCGGATTAAGTTTATATCCAGAATCTGGACCTCCAGAAGTGATATAGTGTTTAGATTAAAATGTTATGTATCATTTAATTATTATATTTCCAGCAGTTATCATTAAAATGGCAACAAATCTCATTAAACAGCATGTATTATTTCTGACCTCCAGAATTGATATGCTGTTTAGATTAAAATGCTATGTATCACTTAATTATTATATTTCTTTTTCATTACAGCAGTTATCATTAAAATGACAACAAATCTCATTAAACAGCATGTATCATTTCTGTCTTTATTCTTTAGCATATATGGATATTCAGAATTAGTATATTCTGGACATAAACCGAGTCGTCTAATACCATATACCATGATAATTCTTTTAAAGAAAATGCATATCTTCATTAAGCATATATATGGGAAATCTTGTAATAATAATTAAAGCACTTCAGATGTTTTCGATCTCCTCGCTGCTGAAATTTCTTGATTATCATATTCTCATATTTTTCCATTTAATCAGTCGGGTTATAAATTTATTATTACTACTTTAAATGACCTGTTCTGCACGCAGCTTTTGATAGTTTTAGCTTTTATTTCAAACAAAAGCTTCGTTCTATACACTAACTTTTGGAAGCTGTTGGAAGCTTCTTTTTAAAAGTCACTTCTTGTTGCGTTGAAAATAAGCTACTCCCTGCAACTCCAGCTCTATATGCAGAAAAGATCCAAAAAGTACACCTTTTACATAGTATATCAAAATATCCTTTGCCGGTACATATGCCACCTCACTATTCATACGATGGAAAAAGCTTTCTTAATTAAATCTGAAACAAAGAAAAAAAAAAATATGTGCAACCGGTCAACCACAAACATATGCTAATGAGTATATAATAAAGTTTTATTATTTATTTACTTTTTTCAATTAGGTGCATTTTACTACGTAATATAGTAGTAGTTAATTAATAATTATAAATACCAATTGAAAAATGGATATTTCGCCGGATTTAAATGAGGTTTGATGGATTCAAATGTTCAAAAGTTCAAACTTTTCAACGCAGGGAAACTTGAATAATAATGATCCCTAATATATACATATGCTTTCACAGTATGAGAGTCAATGGCCTTGCCTTCCATGTCACTTCAATATCTTTGAACTTGAATTTAAGCAAGATTTCATCGATCACGCCCTTTTATTTAATTCGATTTTTTTTTTTCTTTATAAAGCAATAATCATCCAACATAAAAAAAAAAAGAAAGAATAATTAATGAATTATTAATTAACAATGTCTAAGATACACAACAGAAGATGATCCAATCCTCAACACGAGATCTGAAAATTTTCAAACTCCACATGTTGGAGTAATAAACCCTCGACCTCGAGTCTGCCATCTATCACCATTTTCAATTAATTAATTAAATTCATAAGAATTGCTATTACTACTATCCATAGATTTCTGCACAGTTCGAGTGGGACAAAAAACGAATTGTTTAATCTTTATTTTGAATTTAATAAGAATCTTGGACAGTGGATGCACTAGAATACGTCCAAAACGTGACATTAGGCACGGGGCGCGGGACTTAGGGTTTCCCCTACACGTAATTCATTTTTCTAATAATTTAATTTAATTTAATTTATTAAATCAATTATACAATATATATAATAGTTATACGTCCAATTGGTAGAATAAAATATGTTAATGGGGTTGGGACACACTTTGTCCGAATCGCACGACACACGAGTGAATATGAATCCTATTCTCTCTTATATGTATGCATAGAGAAACAGAAACTTCCCACTTTTTAAAGATTCCCATCATCCCATAATAGATTTAATTGTTTCTTAATTAATTATAATTAATTATCAAGATTGGCTTCAGATTGTGAAGCAAAAAGATTGGCTTCAGATTAATGGACTCTTATGAAAACTTTTATTACGAATTTTAAGTTTGATGAACTCTTATGAGGGAAAAAAAAAGCATTATGAAAGATCCTTGCAATAATTCTTAAAGAGTATTTACGTAAATGGATTAATTTTGAATGATAATCAGAAAATAGAAAAAAACTCATGCAAAAATTAATTTTTTTTTTAAAAAAAATTGAAAAATGGTTTTCAAAATAAAAAATATATATGGAGAAGAAAAGTCATTTTGTAGGGTGTGCGGTTGAGGTGGGTTTGTCAATTGTAAAGACAAATGATGATGATCAATATCTAAGGAGAATCATAAATAATGTTTCCATTATAAAACAGCGGAATCCTCGCAATGAAATATTGCTGGTTTTTGGACTGTATGTACTTTATATAAATAATAAAATATTATTACAATATATTGATAAAATAATACTCCTAGATATTAGTATTTTTTTTAGCTAGACAGTCTAAGATATATTTTTTTTTGCTTCATATGTTCTCTTTTAAATGCACACATTCTGCATTTCACGTAGTCCAATATATATTTTTAAATGTTAATAACTCAAATTATACATAAGTAAAAATTATAAAAAAAAAATTAATATTATAAAACTACGTGATTGGATGAATCTAACAAGATCTCACTTGACTATGTTTCATCTTATATAACCATGCTAGAAAATTTGATCAAAATTACTTAATGAATAATAAATAATATGCAAATGGATCAATTATATGAGAAAGAAAGAAGTATATTGACAATTTCAAATATATTTTATCTGAGAATATTTTATTGTACAATGACACGTAAATTGAAATGAGAGCATGCACACAATATTCTTTTGGTGTACTACCTTCCCCAGAACGAATGCTCCATTTATAATTTCGTTTCAGTACAGTGAAAATTCCATCTCAATTCTTCTATTAGCATCATTAATTTTAGTCCACAGTACAGTACAATCATGACATCAGGGAGAATTCTGGCAACATTATTAGTGTCCACAAGAGATAATAATAGTAATAGAACTATTGATGGGTAAAATGGAGTACTCGCTCCGTCACATTAAAATTGACTACTTTCTTTTTTCATAAAAGCTAATATAATTGTTGAACATTTTATATCTCAAAATCAATATAAGTAAAAATTATATGATTAGACGATTTTAATAAGACTACATTTGACCATTTTTAATGAACAGTGTCAAATATAAAATGTAGCCACTTTTAATGTTACCAGTATTTTAATTTAGGTTGTTACATGTCATTATTATGTTTTGTTTTCGAAATTTCAAAAAGATTTTGTCACTGCCTGCAACTGCTTTATTATGCAGTAGCTAGATATTTGTAGTACTAAAACTAGTAGTAGTAGTAGTAGTATCATCCTAGTGTTGGATTTGTCGGAAATAAATACTCCTATCACTATTCATCATCAATGAAGTATAATCCATTTAAAATGTAAATTAATTAATAGTAAGAAAAACAAGAAAATACATTCAATTCGGTAACACTGTAAAATAAAACATCTTATTCAATAGTAGTATATTATTTTTGTACTAATAAGCACGAAAAAAAACAATACTAGTATATTAAGGAAGAAATATTGTGTAAGTTGGGTCCAGTTATTTATGGGAACTGAAGTTGGTTTATTGCATGATGTTTTGGGCTTATTCAATTCCTTTGTAACGGTTTATTTTGGATTACCAGCTGCATCGTCTACCTACACGCTACACATGTTTTTTCAACATTATGAAGGCATTTAATTTCTAGACTACTTTTTAAAAATAAAAAAAAAATACTTCATCGGTTTTCAAATGTTTGCCCCATTTGATTTTGGAGCACTATTCACCCATACAGTTTGATTTAAAGTTTTATCATAGTTATACAAGTTAAAATATAGTCAAGAGGGATCTTGCTAGATTCGTCTCGTCGTGTAGTTTTTAAATATCAAACT
The DNA here is from genome assembly GCA_030278955.1 of Hygrophila difformis. NCBI lineage: Eukaryota > Viridiplantae > Streptophyta > Magnoliopsida > Lamiales > Acanthaceae > Hygrophila > Hygrophila difformis. Next base: position 2,996,508 of record JAOANR010000009.1, read on the forward strand.
TTTAGAATTTTTACATATACCGAATTTAAATTATTAATGATTCAAAATGTGCATTGGACTGCGTGCGCAGTGGGTCTGTAGCAAATATTTGAGAACGGAGGAAGTAAAACATATACGTTGTAATCACTGTTGGAAGACTTTTTGATTGGTTAAAAAGAAAATTGCAGATTTAGGTGCTTCCACATGTGGAATATCTGTTTCAATAAGATTAATCCTTATATGGATGTGTATTAATAAGTATTTATTTCTTGATGGGTACAAACAAACTAACGTGAAAACAAATAAATACTCTCTCTATTAATTAATATATAAAATTTGGCGGTATGCCATAATCTAGATGACTTCCACAGATTATTTTATTATATTAGGGTGTGGCTTGTGTGCTGTCAACATCATATACAGGCAATATGGAATGATGGCTATGCATAGAAAAATGATATCAGAGCAATGAAAAATGATGTCTGTGTGAAATGATGTGTGCGTATGAAAAAATGATGAAATATTATAAAATGGGCAACATCATTTTTCATTGAGCTAACATCATTTTTCATAGCGTTGACATCATTTTTAACCCTGCCTGTACCTATTGGCAATAATATTGCCAGCACCAAAACCGGACTTATTATATTATACCCAAAAAAGCAAACACGCACCATTATCGGGACACAGATGTTAATCATAAGTAAACACAATTACGATAATCAATTATAACTTTGACATTTCTATTACTAATGAGCCATTTGGATAAGCGATATGAAACATATTATCTGGTTATTGTGTTTTTTTAAAATACGAATAATCAAGTTTGCAGCACCTTTTTGAGTAGTTAAACTGATTATTTGCAGTTGAAAACACAATAATCAGATAATTTATTTTCCTGCAGTTTATACAAACGCCCTCTAAATAAAATTCAATAAACTGAGCAGACCAAGAAGAAAAAGGGCGTTTGTTGTTTCATATGATGGCGTGGTTGTAATTTTACTTTTGTTCTCTCTTTTTAAATTTTTTATTTCATTTTTTTTTATTAAACAATAAAGATGAAATTTAGGATTGGTAAATATGGCTAGAATATATATTGCTCGAAAATACTGGAATAAGAAATTAAAATTTACGGGATTTGACCCAAGTGGTGATGTTCCATGCCTTTCAATCATAAGTTGGGGGTTCGATTCACATCCGGTACTATCCCTCCCTTTATCCCATTTGTAATTATGTGTGGTTTGAGTTTCCACACACCTTTGCCGATACATAGGTGTCAATGTTTTTAAAAAAAATATATTCGACAATTAGGTAGCAACCCACGGGATTTGTCACACAAATCCTCGGCAGTTGTGAATCGAATTTAATCACTAATCTTATTAGTGGTTGTTTGGATAAGCGGTAAGAAAATAGATTAACTGATTATTGTGTTTCCAAAATGCAAATAATCAGTTTAACCACTCAAAAATAGTGCTGCAAACCTGATTATTTGAGTTTTAACAATGCAATAATCAGATAATTAATTTCATATCGTTTATCCAAACACCCACTAATAGTAAGAAAACTTTAAGATTTATGGTTAGCTAAAATTATAATTTTTTGTATGGACATTAATAGAAGACGAGCGCACGATATTGACTAAGCTGGGTTCACACATGGGAATGACACCACCGGCTGCCCAACAAATTAGCCCCAACTTATTCACCCTTCTATCGCACGTGGGGGGATGGGAACAGGAATGACCATTTTGTCCTGCGCTGGCATCCACTTTTATGAAGACACGTGTTGTGTGCAAGTTACTCCAATTGGTTAGGTTTGGATCTAAATGGAATAAAGTGGGGGCAACAATTGTGGAACAAAGGAATTTGGCAATATGGCAAGTTGCAAATTGCAAGCAGAAAGAAAGAGATGAAATAGGCTATGTTACGTACTTGTCCTTTTTTTTTTTTTTTAAGTAGCCATTAAAGTTTTGGAAAAGAGATGGTTGGAGGTCATACCACACAAATTACAAAGAACAAAGGGAAGAGATATGGGTCGGGTGGGATTCGAGAAACATTGTTCATTGAACATTTGAACCTTTTGCTTTTAGTAAATTTTTTTCTTGGTCACACTCACACGTGGGGGTACAATAGTAGTAGTAGTAATTTAGGACCATGCGCGCGTGCGTCCTCCCTCCCTGTCATTTGTTTAGTAATTCTAAAAATTCCATCTCAATCAATCTACTTTGTACTATCAATGAGAAAACAATAGAGTCCGGTGCCATAGTGCCCAGTCAGATACTGACAATTAACTTTTATGCCAGCCGCCAAAATTCCATAACTTTTGTACCCGAAAAGACCAAATCAGCCCTGGTTCGTGATCGTGATTCGTATACAAACCAGGTAAAAACCACGAACCATGGGAATAATTAATTAAAGAGCATTGATTTTGGATAAAATAATGCTGGTTCTTGTAAGAACCACCCTGGTTCGTACAAGAACCGGGTGGTTCGTACAAGAACCATGGTGGATCTTACAAGAACCACCCTGGTTCGTACAAGAACCACCCGGTTCGTACAAGAACCACGGTGGATCTTACAAGAACCACCCACCCTGGTTCGTACAAGAACCACCCGGTTCGTACAAGAACCACCCTGGTTCTTGTAAGATCCACCCTGGTTCTTGTACGAACCGGGTGGTTCTTGTACAAACCAGGGTGGTTCTTACAAGAACCAGCATCATTTTATCATAATCGCACCCCTTAATTAATTAATCACTGGGTCGTATATAAACCACTTGGTTCGTACAAGAACCAAGGACCCTTTTGTCTTTTTGGGTACAAAAGTTAAGGTATTTTGGCGGCTGACATAAAAGATAATTGTCAGTATCCAACCGGGTACTGAACCCTATTTCTTCAAAAACAATAATCTTAACTCGTGTTGGGTTCAAATTAATTAAATATAATTTGATTAGGTGATGAAATTGACCCCCTTCTTTGAAATATACTTAAAAGAAATAGCCTATATATTACGAAAGAAAAGTGGAGTTGTAGTTTGGTGAGCAACTTTAGAATCTGGCTGCATTTCAAACTTTAAAAATAAAATATTATAGTGAATTATAGAAAGATGATGATTGTGCTTTTAAATGTGGGAATTGAAGGGGTTTTAAAGGAAGCTGAGGAAATGCAGGTGAAAGTAATGGATCTAAAATTAATCAATAACGTATTATGAGAGTAACGAATCAAGCCTTAAATAGTAGAATTATCATATTTTATTGTATAAAAAAAATTAATATTTAAGTTTGATTTTAACTTGATTCAGTAGATAAATTTAAATTTTGTTGACACTTGAATATCATTGTTTACAAAAAAAAAAAAGATAAATTTAAATTTGAAATCAAGTTTGAACTGAGCTCCTTTCAAATTGAATAGTGTGATTAAATTAAATACAGTATTCATTTTTTTTTTAATTGATGGTTTAAATATTTAATTATTATTAGCTTTCTAATGTTTATTCTAGGAAGGTTTTAGACTGACAACAACAATGGTGCAATTTACTGATTGATACATGCAATATAATATTATGCGTGCGAGCAGGCAACTCCTTTGATGTAATAACTATTAGTGTCAGAATAATAAATTTTTTAATTATAACCATTAAATTGAGAAAATTTTTTGTAATAATTAAGTGAGATCAGAGACATATAACTAGTGCTTCATTTATTTATTTAATAACAAAAATATAAATAATATAACTATTATAATTGTAACGTTTTATTTCTATCTTGAAAATACTGTAGCAAAATCTTCTTGCTTTGATGCCACGCCACCAATTAAATTTTTATTTTGGGCCCTTCCTTTTTTTTTTCCTTTAAATTTTATTTTTTTTGTCCCTCTAATCTTGTCCATTTTTCTTATTGCTTTTGAGAATCGTAATGAACTCAATTATTAGGTTTAACAACTTATTATCATTACATGATACATATGATAGTCAAATACACCATCATCAACATTAGAAAATTGCGTAATAGTACTATAATTTTTAGTTGATTGATTTGATATATTGATCATTAATCTACTTAATATATTGACTTATCAACCCTTCGTGCGGGACAGATAATTCAAACGTCACATTCAGCATGTTGGATTCTTATAACATACTGGGCGTGTTTGGGAGTTCAGCAGATGGCATAAGCAGATAGCAGATTTGACCAGTAGATTTTAGGAGCAGATATGTGTAGTAGATTTGACCAGCAGATAGTTGTAGCAGATTTCATTAAAGGTGTTTGGTAAATTAATCAGCAGATAGTATATTTAGGATGTAAAATTACATATAAGGACAAATATTAATTTAATTAGCACAAATCAGGGAAGAGAGAGAATGGGTATTTTCGTCTGCTTTGTAGAAGAGTTGAATCTGCTCCCAAATCTGGTTCGTAATAGAGCAGATAACATTTTAGCAGATTAGGCACGATCTGCTAATAAAATATACCGTCTACCAAACATTAAAAATGAGCATATCTTTTGGTCAAATCTGCTGAAATCCAATATGCTATCAAATCTGCCTACAACCAAACAGGCCCACTACTCTATATCTTTTTCTTACGTGCATTGGCTCTCTGAATGAATAAATCACATAAAATATTTTTGGCATAAACAAATACACTATAACACTAATGATGATGGCATACACTATATAGTGTATTGATTTTAATCAAGAGGAGCATGGAAAAGTTGTTTGTTGAAATGAACCGAGATGTATGTGGCTAGTCTAATTGGGCCTGATGAGCTTCACCCAATATTCTTAGAAAATGGTCGAGGTTTAATTCGAAAATATAGTTCGAACTTGTAATGATTAGTGAAAAACAAAAGCTTGTTTGTTTGCCAATATGTTGGGCTTACATTTGTGTGTGTGTGTCATGTTATACGCTACTTTAATGGGTTATTGTCCAAAGGTTATCTTCAGCCCATATACCAACAATGGTAAGACAAGTTCAGATGTTAAATAGTTCGGTACATGAAATCAGCATTGCAAGTTCCTCAACAAATGTTTAATTATCATACAATAGTTGTTTAATACTCCCTCCGTCTTGAAATATATATATATATATATATATATATTTATGTTTGGTAATATGTTACTATTCACACACATAGTTTAAAGTTTAATCATAGTTATACAAGTGAAAATATAACCAAGTGAGATCTTGTTTGATTTCGTCTCGTCGTTTAATTTTTAAATATCTATCTTTTTAAAATTTTTACTTGTACTAAACATGAGTTATTAAGAATTAAAAATGTGCATTGAACTGCGTGATTGTTGGTCCGTAAAAAATATTTCAAGAGAGAGGAAGTACTTCATATATGTATTACTATTAAAATGTTGAACACGATTAATAATGATTTAATTTATTAAACGCAATTTTATTTATATTGGACATGTCTATTAAATAAATGTATTCAACTATCATTGAATCTCGAAGAGTGGTTTATTCATCAATCACATTTTCCATCACAAAGAATGTTCGTTCTAATTATTCATTTAATAATTAATATTTTAACATATACTTCCCCGGTATTAAAAAAAATTAACATGTTTTCATGCAATCCAATATATATATTTTTAAAGAGTAATATTTCAAATTTTATAAAATAAAAAATTATAAAATTTTAATTTATAAAACAATTGATTAGACGAATCTAACAAGATCTCACTTGACTATGTTTTATCTTATATAACTGTGCTAAAAAGTCGAATCAAAGTTACTCAATGAATAGTGTTTACTATTCAAATGTTAATATCTTTTAAAACCGGAGGGAGTATAAGTAAAAATTTATATATATATATATATATATATATATATCTATATTCTAAAATTGACGATTAAATAAATTTAATAAAACTTAACTTGATTATATTTTTTTTTATTATGTATCTACAATAAATTGAGTTAAATTAAATAATAAATAATATTATTGCAAATAAATTATACTACTTATTACTGGCCTATTGGGATTGTTGAATGGATATAAAGTCCGCAACCATTTTGAAGCCCAACCCGGCAACCCCATTTACCAGTTGCAAAGCGGCGCCTACCTTTTGGCTTTGGGCTGTGGAGGCAGATTGCAAGTCTACTGCTCGCACACATCAATGGAGTTTGTCGCCGACAATCCACCCAAAAATTCCACTTGTCCTTTAGCCACACGTCATGGGAGGTAGTGGCACGACCTACGAGGGGATATGAGGCCACCAATCGGCCGGACTACGTTTCGCTTGTCCTGTTGCCCATATATCTTGCGTTGCGTGAACTCTCAGCGTAAATTATCCTATTTTGAAGTATCGGTTCCTGCTACGTGGTTTGCTTCCTTCGCAATTATTTATCAACAGGTTAAAATTTTTAACTATGGATCACGAATTTGAATTTTTTTATGTCGTTTAATTTTGTCCTCGAATTGGTCGATTGTGTTGATATGCTTTTCATTTCTGTGAATTAAGCAGCGCCTGTTGAGTTGCAAAGTTGGAATTTAAAATTTCGTGGTTTGTTTGATGAACGTCTGCTGGTAATTTGAATGCCGTATATTGAGAGAGTTTTGCTAATTTACTGTGATTTGGGGACTTACTTTAAATTTATGTAGCACCATAGTGAGTACACAGCAACTATTTATTCTGCTTTCAGTTATCAATTTTGGGTTCGTGATTCTGTTCAACATGACAAATGTGTATGCGACAAATTCTGACCTTAGGACTGCTGGATTTTTGTTTATACCTTTCTATAACATTCATGTTAGGGGTTCTGGAATTCATCTCTGAGTAGCACATCATGAATCGAGTTAGAACTACCATGTTATGCGATGAATTGCGTTTACACTTGTGAGAAAGCTGAATTGAATTTTAGGAGTGAAGCTGTTGAAGGTTTGAGTTGGAAGCCAGCTGATCATTATACAAAAGAAAGGATGTAAAAATGTTAAAAAACTCCTTAAAGAATTCTGGTCTTGACTGGCTGGATGGATTTGAGGTCGTTGAGATTGACTAAAGCTATCCAGGCTGTTTGTGTAACAGCAATTTAATTAGTGGATTTTGAATCCTTTGAAATTCTCAACAAATTCGGTAGTGTGTGTGGATTAGGTTTAGTCTAGTGGTTAAACCCTTTATCTCCCAACCCTTAGGTTGGGGGTGTTGCAATCCCCTCTCCTTTTCCCCCTATAAAGGATGGTTGTTTTCATTTCTGGTTTACCCATAATAAAAAAATGGTAATGTGTGATATCCAAGCTTCTGTCACAAATTAGATTACAATCCTTACATGAATCCAAATGTGTCAGTCAAAATAGGCCACCAGAGAAGTTTGTAATGATTTTTAGGCCCGAGGGATTAATTTACTGGTAGCCAGTGGACCTTGGAGCATTAGAGAATGTAATTTAGCATATCAAAGAATGATATCTCATACTATTATTCCCATCTGCAGTACTTGTTCTCCAGGATAGATAGGATGCTGTGGGTAAAACTGTCTAAGACAGGCACTTGTTGACAGTTTAATGAGAATAGCCCCCCATTAAACTGCTGGTAATCCAAATTGATTGTGATCTACCCAAGGAAAGATTGGTAAAAGTGTTGGATGAACAGACAAGTTTACCATTCATTAATACCTATTGTAAATAGTTTTTTCGGTAGGCATATGCAGTATGGTCTCAAGTAGAATACAAATAATACAAATATTGCAAATATTAGTTGTAGTGCTGGATGCTAATTAAAAACAAATAGCGGTAATTGTGAAGTAAACGTGTGGTACCCCATCTATTAATATCATCCCCAAGTTTGATCTGTTTTGGACTTTCTGTGTCTTGTGAATGTGATCTATTCGTATATAATATAATTTGCATACTCGAAGTGAGGTGTAACTGTAAGTGTCTTTGTTTCAAGGTTCAAAAGTTCTACTTTACATTTTCTTTGGTTTCAAGCAGATAAAAATCTAAACCTCAAATTTGTTACTACTTTATATGAATCCTGCACATTATGGATTATTAAGTATATTCTGCTTATGATTAATTACTATATATGTTTCCAAATTTTCTGCACATTCATTTTTATTAGACATCTGTTTCTAGGTGAATACATCTGTACATCAGACATGGGTTCCTTAGCAACTGCTGAAGTTTGCGACACAAATGCAGCACTTCTGGCAAGCGGTGACATTCGAGTGCTGCCACCAATATTCAGGATCTTTGGGCAAAGCCGAGCCTTCTCTGGGCCAATTGTGACTCTGAAGGTATTTGAAGACAACGTGTTGGTGAGGGAGTTTCTAGAAACGAAAGGTGAAGGTAGAGTTCTGGTGATTGATGGCGGGGGAAGCATGAGATGCGCGTTGGTGGGAGGAAACCTGGGGCAATTAGCTCAGAATATGGGTTGGGCTGGGATTGTTGTAAATGGATGCATACGAGATGTGGATGAGATCAACGCCTGTGACGTTGGAGTTCGAGCGTTGGCAACCCATCCTCAGAAGTCGAATAAAAAGGGGATTGGGGAAAGACACGTACCTATTAACATTGCAGGAACTGTGATTCATGACGGAGAATGGCTGTACGCAGACAGTGACGGCATTCTCATTTCAAGAACTGAACTATCCATCTAGTTTTTAATTTTCACATGCTACATTATCCGGACAGTCTGGCCTTGTATGGTGTAATAACAAGATATATTTTGCTTACTGCTGGAATAATAATTAATTAATTCATCATTGTTTCCTTAAATTTATGTACTGTGTCCATATATAGACATTTGTGTGTATTACAAAGTCATGGGGTATCAATGCCGGAAGAAATGAATTCCCGATCTGTCTGCACAGCCTACTCCAGCCACCAAAATGTGCAGCCAGCAATATTATGAGTAAAATATATAATGGGCAAGCCGCAAGCCCAAACGGTAAATAAATCTTCTTTGCAGGCAGGCGCCTCCGGCCTCTCTCTGTCCCAATTATTTATACCATTTGTGATCGATCGAGTTGTCCTCGCACAGTGAACTCCTGTTAAGTGTTAACAAATAATCTGAAAAATAGGAGTATACATACAACCATAGTAAAGTTAATTAATTTATTTAATTTGTTAACCGGTGGCAGACGTTGAAGGTCGGAGCTATGGGGGCGGCTCATCACAATAATATAAATAATTTTTCTCAACATATTATATGGAGGCATGAATGGACGTGAAAATTCAGACCGTATATTCTGAAAAAATCGAGTCAACCAACCCAAATGGAAAAAATTCAATCCCGTGCATAATGAAAAATTTATGCATATGCATCTGGTATTATTATCACAAAACCATACACCGACATCACTATCATAAACATTACAAAATTCATCAAATACATCACTTTCTCACTTCCACACCACAAAAAGTATCCATCTCAACATATTATGTAGATGCATAATATGCACTATAACCGCTCCCAAAAAATTCATCGACCATCCATGCAAGCTTCGATGTAATGGGATGAGACTGGAATCAAGAGGGTCAAGTAGAGTTGTAAACGAATCAAATATTTTTGGTTTGATTCGTGATTTGATTCGAAATTATTCGAAATTTTGATATTCGATTAATATTTAATTCGATTCGATATTCGATTTTATATTAAATTATATATAATTATATAAATTAATTTTACTAAATAATTTAAAATTTTAATTTTAATCACTATATCTACTAATTAATATAAATACATTGATAAATGAGTATTAAAATATCAAATTTGATCTCGAACTAAATATTGAAGTTTAATAATTAAAATTAATTTTATTAAGTACTAAATTAGTTTATAGAATAATTCAATTCGATTCGATAAGATCAAAGCAAATACTGTAGTATTCGATTCGATTTGGTTTGGTTACAACTCTAGTCAAGTACTATCCTTTTTTCCGATTTCTGTGATCTCTGTTTTATACTTTCCAGTAGAACATAATTTAATTCATGGCCCAACTTGGGCCCACTTGATATATTCTGGTTTGGGCCTGGTGAATATCGAACTAGCCCATAACAGTGAATACTGCAACTTACTGATATTCTTTTCTACCTGAAGTATAATATAACCAAAAAAAAAAAGGAAAAAAATGATTATTTAGTCATTTTTCTTTTCAAAATATCCAAATCGGTCCGTTAGTAATTTTTTGCCCCATATAGTCCCCTACGTTTGCTAATATTTTCCAATTTGGTCCTAATTATGCAATTAGCATAAGGTCGCTGACGTGACCGAAGTAAATCTCATTTTACATCCACGGTGGCCAATCTGGAGTCTTCACACATAACACACCAAATTAATAAATGTTTGAAATAATTATTTGAAGGCAGCCATAACATATCACTACTCTAATAAATACCTCAAGGCTCTAGTGGGTCAATTGAACCCTTCTTTACAGGGATGATGGCCATAGTTTCTACATGATTCGCATTGGGACCTCATTGGGGTTACCCAACCATAAAGAAACAACAACCATTCACAACAATAACATAGGAGTTTTGGTCAACAGCTACCGCAGTGCATTTTCTTTTCGGTTTCGGTGGTTTTTGGTGTTTCTCAAGAAAATGGAGACTAATTGTGATATATAATGCGTGTAAATGAATTGTTGGTGTTTTTTTATGGGTTGGGTAACCTCAATAAGGAAGGGCTCAATGCGAACCAAGTAGAAACTATGTCCATCATCCTAGTGAAAAATGGTTCAATTGACCCGCTAGAGTCATTTTTTAGAGTAGTGATGTGTTATGACAGCCTTCAAACATTTATTAAAATAGTGTGTTATGTGTGGGGACTTCAAATTTGCCACGGCGTATGTAAAATGTGATATACTTCGGCCATATTAGCAACCTCGCATGCTAATTATATAATTAGGACCGAATTGAAAAAAATTAGCAAACGTAGAGGACTATATGGGGCAAAAAATTAGTAACAGACTGATTTGGATATTTTGGAAAGAAAAAGGACTAAAAGATCATTTTTTCCAAAAAAAAAAAACTTTAGTTCTCTTCTAGACAACATGACTATTCCTCCGATTGTTTTTATATACATATATTTTATTTTTTTTTTTTTTTTTGTCTGTACAAGTTACACTTAACCTTCAACGAATATGTCGAACAAAAACAAAATTAATGTTTCACCTTATTATCCTCCATTCCGTTTTATGTTAATATTGTGTTTTAGCAACAATAAAATTTCAAATTCATTTTAAAGAAGAGTTAAAAATATTGTAAAAGTCTTTTGTGGCATGATGTATGTATGCTATTCAAATTTGGTGCGTTGAAAGTTGAAACATACCTATTGATCAATGCATATGTATATATATATATATTTATGATAAGGAAAACAGAAAAGGAGGAGAAAAGTAAGTTGCAGAAAAGAAGAAAACCAGCTGGTTAATTTTGAAGTCAGTGAAGGATGGAGCGTGCAGCCAGGAGGGTGCCCTGGGACATAATAGTACATACATACATATAGTACATGAATCTCGTATGCTGTATGAATGTTAATATTGGTGTACGTATGTAGCATGTAGGAAAGTACAGATGCCCAACCCAATAGATTCTTCTTGGCGTATTAATTAATCTTGTTGTATCTATAACATATACAGGTATATGAATAAGTACTACTCCGTATTTTGTAATCATGAAAACTTGGAAACCTCTTTGCTGTCCCTTTCTACTTGGATTCTCAGTTCTATAGAACAGTATATACATCTCTCTCCTTGGAATTTCTTTGCATTGCCTAAACTCACAAATGCACTATATACAATCCAGTTAGGTACAACCCTTTGAAGAGCCTTTAGGTGCAAACATCACAAAAAAATGTAGTATCTCGCATCACATAACACTTCTCTGAGCATCACATTTTTGGCATCACACAACACATGTCTCTCAACACACAAAATACACAATTTCATACATCACACAACACAACTCCCACATCACACACATGGTGGCTACATATGCAACCACATGTACACTAACACCTTCCCACTATATATACTATATGTCTTTAATTTGTCATGTAGTAGACAATCATTTCATCATATTTACATTACATGTGTATGCATGCTTTCCAGTTTATTTAATTATCCATGTCTCAAGCCATCACAACGTTTGGTTTCGCTTGTATATTAGTACTTCCGTACTGATCAAATTTGGCAATTAGGAGTAAAATTGGGGTCAATTTATTATTTTAAATAATTTAATTTATTTTGACGTATCTACAAATTTAAACATATAAAAAGTAATGGAATAATTGTTAAATTTCAAAATGCATCCTCAAAATATAAATCTCACGGTGAAATTTTACGGAAGACATAAAAGAATTAAAATATTGTAATATGAAACTAATTCTTCTTCTTCTTCTTCTTCTTTCTTTTTTTTTTTTGCTTAATAACCCTCTATAGAGGTGATGGGAACCATGTGAGACTAAATTTAGAAAACTATAAACAAAAACTCAAAAAAAAAAGAGAGAGATAAGCTAATTAATTTATGGAAAAAAGGAACTTTTTCCATTGGCAAGGAAAAATCCAAATCCAACGTTCAATCCTTTCTGGTGACGTGGCGCGAATCGCCATCAAACCACCGGATCACTGATCGCATGAAAAATGCCTTCGTAAAAAATATTTTTGTGAAAGGAGTGGATAATAGTAATTTTTTGAAACAAAATAAGCACGACTAAATAATCAGTTCTTGGGCTGGCAAAAGTAGAATGACCAAATTGAAAAAAGAATCATTTTCTTGCCCCAAAAAAAAAATGAAAAGGGAAAAAAAAAAGGGAAAAACCAAAAGAGAAAGAAAGGAATATGTTGACGAAATGAAAGTCTTGTTGCGCACTGTTATTTAGGATAAAGATTGATGTAAGAAACTGTACATGGTCCAACACTGGCTTGCTTGCCTCATTATTCTACAATCTACAGTTAATTAATTAGTTCCCAAATTAAATAAAGCTTTCATATCAATGTCTTTTTTCAATACTCTTCATAATTTATTTTTAGTTTTTGGACATTTATGGGTGTGATTTAATTTGCACCAACAGATACCATCATATCGACCAAAGTCAAAGTTCAAACGACCCTCTCTTATCATGGCTAGCGCTGACTATAATTTATATAACTAAAAAAAATAAATGACTGACAGTGCTTTGTTTCTGTTATTGGCATTTTAATTAGTTACTAATTACCCCCAGATAGATTGTCTGCTTCACAATTAAAGACAAATACTACAAAAGATGTTTCCAGTGCTCATGTTACTGTACACAAATTATTTACCTACAATTTTCTTTTTTGGAATTAATTAGAATCGAATGTGCATATTTTGCATATATGGCTGATTCATCAACGAACATGTCATTATTATAAATTATTATGCATAGATCGCCTCCCTTTTGTTCTTGTGGATTGCGTCAATACATAGAATTAAACATCATGTTTTTGGAAGAGCCATTGAATGCCTGGGAAAGGGGTGATGGGAGCCCATGCCATACAAAGGGGAATAAAAGGGAGGGATATGAGGCCGGTAGGGATTGAACCTCAAATCTTCCGTTGGAAGCCTGAGGACTTAGAGGATGTTTGGATATTAGTAGATTGGCTAGCGGATAGCGGATTGAAAGAGCATATTGTCTCACAGTTCTTTATCCGAATCTGCTATCCGCTGACTCCCAAACATCCCCTTAACCACTTGAGCTAAGTACTCATCCTATTAAACATCATGTTTTGATTGTTTGTTCAGAAAAACAAAAACAAAAAACAAAAAAACAAAAACAAAAGCATATATAGCTATACTTAACACTACAAAATCATTATGATTGATAATCTATTACTATGCAAAGAGTGGTAGAAGGGTGATGGATATGATTAATAAAGTTTTTCCCATGATTCAAATATATTAATAGAAATTAGGCAGGATATATATATTCAAATATATATATATATATATATATATATATATATATTTGAATTCCTTGAAGGTGTGAAACCTTAAAACTTCTCCTGCTTAAATATATATACTACTAGTAATTTTTACATGTTTTTTCTGGCAGGCATACATCCAAATTCTGCAACGCAAATTTTGCCTTTCCTGTCCCCCTCGACCCTCACATCACCTATTACAAACACTTTATTAGGCCAAATTTGATTAATTTGTTCACATAGTGTTGCCAGCTTAAACATGTTTTTATGTTTCAAAAAGAATATTTATTAATTAAGATAGCTAGTCACTAAAAGATGCTCACTTCAGTTGAGTGATTTTGTGTGTGCCTGTCTCTGTAGATACACACACACACACACACATATACAACATAAATTGACAAAATACTTCGTATTATAATATAATGGGAGAAGAAAACTAATGTCAACTACGAAGTACTCCGTAGTTAATTAGATTCCATGACAAGTTGTGCGTTGAGTGCCATTATTATATCATGTGTGGATGCTTTGATTTTCACAATTAATTATTACAATATACTACTTCCTCTGTTTTCATTTTCATGATACTGCAACATTCACTCTGCGCACGCAATCCAATGCATAGTTTTAACCGTTAATAACACACGTTGTGTGGGAGTAAAAATTTAAAAAATTTAATATTCTAAAACTACAAGATGAGACGATTATAACAAGATCTCACTTGACTATGTTTTTTCTTCTGTAACTATTGTATAGACGTGAATCAAAGTTGAATAATGAATGGTGCCAAAAACCCAAACGTTTCAAATTCATGAAAACGGAGGTAGTAGTATATAAATATTCATTGGGAGGGTCATTACATAAGATTATTATACAATTCATGAAGCAAAGGGGGGCACAAACACAATTTGAGGAAGCAGCAGCAGGTCAGGGATCTCGATAGGACTGCTATGCATTTATCCCCCCACGCACCTTTCGCTTCATCAAGATTCCTTCCATGTTCATCTCACACAAAGATGCAAAATCTCCCTCAAAAATATTCCCGAGATATTTATGAATATGGGTCCGAATTATTATTTCCTCATTGAAGAAATGAATATATATATATATATATATAAATTATAATGAATTGATGAGTACTTATTTTTTTGTGTGTGTGTATAAAATTGATAATAATGGTGTACGTGGGGGGTTGCAGTGCAGGTGAGTGAGTGAGTGGTGAGGGATATGGCTGTGATGTTAACATTCCATATTATAAAAGGGATATTGCGTGCGATGTCAGGCAATTATATGATCCCAAAAGAGAGTATGTAAAAGAGCAAAAATATAGCAACCCCACAAGGCAAATAAGTATGCCAATATAATGTTAGATGTGCAGCAGTTAGCAGTGCTCTGATATTTCTGCTGCTATACATTGCGTGGGCGTCATCAAATATAACTGGTAACCATCTTATCATTGTCAGCACCACCCCCACCCCCACCCCCACCCCCCTACTACTAAACTTGTACACATCATACAAAACCCTATGCCCACCCTCTTTACTGTTTACCTTCTTTGTTTTGGCACCATTCCACTCAAGAACAAGATTTCAGGGATCTTTCTTTCTCTCTTTGTTTACAAAAATGAAAAAGAAAAATATGAAGTTATGTTTTAGTGAGCTAGATTAAAAGTTTTGATCAATTATATTATCTGATGGGAAAGCTGTTAATTTGGGTATCAGGGTTTTTGATATGATGATAGGGTTTGGTTAGGGAATTTCATGAAAATGTAGGAAAGGGGAAATGGGAAAGAGATGCTTTGGAAGGCATAACTAAACAAGAAGAATCGACAAAGGGGAAAAGGGCGATTCTTGGAATGGCAGCAGAGAGACACGAGGAGAGATCCCAATGCTAAGTTGTAGGAAAAGAGAGGGGCCTGTTGGCAACAATTGAGAAGTCCATTTGACAACTTTTATGATTTTGTTGAGGGGACAAAAGGCAGGAATTTGGGCAATTAATAAATTAATTGTAAAGAACAGCCAACAGGTATATATATAAGGGTGCTTCGTGCACATCAACAAGATCATGCATTTTCTCTCGAAGTTAACAACCAAACACACACACACACACCACTATCAGTGGAGACAAGAGAATTTGATCGGGCAATCGAATAAATTAGCATACTTTCCCATTAATCAACCACCAAACTTTTTGATTTCTTTTTACAATCTTAAAAAGTGCTACTACTTAAAGCTATAGCATATGAAGTACTATACATTAACAAAAAAAAAAAAAAAAATGAAGACTAGTGCCTAGTGGCCTTGCTTCTGAAGAATCTCAAGATATGACTAACGTATAATAATCATCATAGTTGAGCAAAAGTGAAGCATTATTACCACTAAATATGAAAAAAGGTTACAACCCAATTAATCCACCATTTCCACAAAATGACAAACTAATTAAACAAGATATGATATAATAATAACGGATTTGATTGCTGCCATTGGCTGATCATAGATTGGGTTAGGTTATGGAATCTTTTGATAAAAATCAATTAAAAGAGTAAAGATCACACATACACACACGCACACTGAAAATCTAATTAATTAAAAATACAAAGAAATGAACCTCAAACAACAGCAGTAGCGAGCAGCAGTATCATATATATTATATATAATCATATATATATATATATATATATATAATAGACTAAAATATCCAGTTTCAGCACTCCAAGAAAACCTGAGTGAAGATCCATCAATGCCAATTGAAGGCGCGCAGAGGAGGAGTTGGTTATGGTTATGGTTATGGTTATACTGCTGCTGCTGCTGCTGTCCATCCAAATTCCCAATGTTGCAGATCACAAAATCCATGCAGGGAAATTAGGGTTAGGGCTTTCAGAAATTATAGGTGACGATCATAGAATTAATTGGCATATGATGTATGTAGGTAGATACTACTAGATACCATCATTTTTAGTGCCAGGAAGAGACTGAGAAAAGGGGCTGATTCTGCCATCCCAAGAAGAAGGAATCATTGAGAATGTGGAGCTGATACCCCTCAGAAGGGTAATGGAGCCTCAACAAAAGCTTGGCTTGGGAAAGGGCGAATGGGCTCAACGGAACCTTGCTGAATCCTGAATTCCGAAGCATCACCTCCCATGATCGGAACCGCTCGTGCCTTTCTCGTCTGTTCTCCCCCTCCGCCGCCACTATGTCGGCGATTTCTTTCCCGAACCATATCTGTTCCACCGCCAACCGCTCCCGGCTGTTGGGCGGGAGTGTCGCTTCCAGGGAATCGAATACGGCAGCGTAATGGTCCAGCGCCTCCACGAACCGCTGCAGAAAAATTGGGTGGTTGTGATTGGCCTCCCTTTCCGCCACTGTCAGAACCCTAGGTCCCATCGCTTTGAGGCGGTGCAGGAAGAGGTGGAGGCGGTCGCGGTCCTTGAGCTGGCGGTGAAGGTAGTGCACGCAATTGACCGCCAGGGTTTCGTCGGGGAGGAGAAGAACCGATGAAGTGACCGAGATAGGATCCTCGTGCGTCAGCAGAATCAGAGGGTGGAACTGAAATTGAAGTCCCAACGAGTGCGCGAATTTCGTCAGACGGTCTCCGGTTCTCCTGAGAATCTCCAGATCGCTTCCTGTTCCGGTGATCCGGAGCGTTGGCAGAGGGTACCGTTCCGCCACCGCCTGCATCAGCGGTGGCCACTGGACTCCGTGCATTATGTCGAAATCCAGGATGTGGATCGCCTGCTGCCCTTCAATTGCCTCCAGGATCGCCTGATTCGCCGTCAATTGACTAAACCTAATGAACGGCGTCACCTGGTTCAACGACAGGTACGACGACTGAACCACCGCCTCATTCTCAGTATTCCCCACACCGAACTCCGCCGCAGCAGAAGCGGCGGCCACACCTGCAGAGTTATTATTAGGAATCATAAAGAAGCTCGTGGCAGCAGTGTAGCGGCTGATCCGGACCGAGAGCGCCCTCGTGAACTGGTTAACCAACCTCTCAGTGGAATCCCCGTACGGCGACGAATTAGACGACAAAACTGCTATGAGACGGTGGGCGGCGGAGAAATCGGAACGGGACACAAGATCAGCACAGTTAATCAAGAGCTGGCGCATGTGGATCGCCGGGGAGGTAAAACTCCGGGGAGGAATCTGGTGCAGCTGGTACAGATTAGACGGCGGTGACGGTTCCTCCTCCTCATCATGAGTAGAAGCTGAACCGAATGATCCCAGCATAGTAATCAACGCAATTTAATCAAGAATCCGCACACCAAATCAGCAAGCAGCAAACGGGAACGACAATGGACCCTCCAGCTATTAATGAGGAAACAAACCCTAGAGAGAGAACAGTGCATACACACACAGATATATATATAGATATAGATAGATATGTAGTAGTAGTATAAAATACTTAGTAGCTTATGTTTATAAAGCTATAGATAGATGAAATTGATGGTATGGGGATGGAGGGAAATTAACTTTTGGGGTGATTGGAATCTAATGAGAACTTAAATGAACAGAAATAATTGATGGGGGTTATTGTGGGAGGAGGGATAGTTGATGGAAAAAAAGGACAAGTTTTTTGCATTTTTGGGGTGATGAGAAAAGTGAGGGTGATGACTTTTTCATTTGATATGATATGTATATGATAGAAATGACACACCAATACTCTTACTTTTTAGAGAGAGAGGGAGAGAGAAGGATAGATCACTTGAAGCAGTAGAAGCTATGATCTACACCGTACCAGCAGCACAGTATAAGCCCTCAACTACACACCCAAGAACTACCAAAGGGTAGTAAATACTCTCTATATATAGAGATCACTGTGTCAAGAAACAGCATAAAATAATCAAAAGTAAATGTATTATACTACTATATGTAATTTGTCTCTAGGGTAACACAAGCTGTGATGAGTCTCAATGTACATATTCTAATTTGTTTTTATCCTTTTTCTTTTTTGATTGAGAAAAAATTAGGGCACAAATCTCTCTCTAAAACAAGCAGTGCAGAGACACACACGAAGAGAGTAGGAGAGTAGTACTGTGAGGACAGTAGTAAGGATTCGACAGAAAACAAGAGTCGCCGACAGACACTCCCAAATGTCGTCTGCAATTCATCAGATTATTAGAAAGAGAATAATTGCCACAATTAATATTCTTGGACTACTTACATGTGTGCATATATGTATATAATAATGAAATTTCATTCGGACTACAGTTATCATTTACGGTTCTTAATAATGAATAAGTACAACTAAATGCATGATTAGTGATTGACAAGATTGTAATTTGACAATTTTTTTTTCTCACATAATGATCCGGAAACATAATTAAATCAAATCATTTTATCACCCTATGTATAGTAGACCACCAACTATTGCATTTTGTCTTCCAAATATTATGTTTTTCCTCATTCAGCATCAATAATATACTACTTTTATAATGTAAGAAGACTAATGAGTGATATGCTTCAAATGGATTCATAAGATATATATTTGAAAATATTTCTAATTTCTAATGTTCATGCCAATTGCTTTAAGATAATTATCTTTCAGTTTATATTCCAACGCTCTAGAACACTAAAAAGATGTGTAAAGATACCCTTTTCTTTATATCTATTTACAAAATTCAATAAATGATGTAGCTAGAGTGATTCTTTTATTGGTATTACTTCTATTTTTCCCATATAGAGTGGGGATAAGTGAGATCCCCACAAATGGCAATGTATATTTCTTTACGTATCAATGAGAATATTAGAATAATGTAAAACTAGGGCTTTATGGACCACAAAGGAGCAATTAATCCATACAAGAGATTTTTATGGAAAATTCTACTATAGTGGGTGATCGTAAAAAGACATCAACTATATATATATATGTATGTTCAGATAAAATATTCTTGTGTGTATGTATGTTTATATATATAATCAAATTGAATAGTAGCTAGTACTAGGAGAATATCTCCATTCCATTGGTTACATAGTAGATGCTACTAGAGTGAGAAAAAAAAATATTACGGATATTTAAATTATTCTGAATGGATTAATCTGATGAGTTGAAAATGAAGTTAATAAATCCAATTATTAAGGTAAATATACTTATTTTTTTAAAAAAAAAAAATTCTGAACAGTTAGTTTGGTTTTTACCTCTACTGTTTGCATTCAAAAAACTAATGCAACTAATGCATGGTTATTCGATTTGATCCGATAATATAATTATGAGTATATTTTTATCCATAACGTGTGTATACAGTTGAAATACAAATATGCAATTATATTTAACTTATATAAGTAATTAATTACTATTCCATGTCATACCTTATTTATTCAACTTTCTTTTAAGGGTTTATAAAACATTTTTTCTCTCATTTAAATAAATATTATAAATGAACTAGGTTGGGGACTTAGCCTAGTGGTCAAGTCTCCCGACTCCCAATCTATAGGTTGGAGGTTCGAATCCTCGCCCGGCCCCCTATCACTCCCTTTATTCCCTTTGTAATTTGTGTGACATGAGCTCATACCACTCATTTCACAAGCTTTAATGGTTCCTCCAAAAAAATAAATATTATAAATGAAAATTACAGACATTTTGCTTGGTTTAGTTGAAGATTTCAAACTCCAATATAGGAGTATTATTTTTTTATAAATTAAATGTTATTGTTTGTATTATTTTTATTCAATTAAATTGTTTGAAGTTATTAATTTAATTATTAAATTGTTTGAAATATTATTAAATTTACTAAATTAAACGATTATATTACTGAAATAATCAACTGCAAATTGAGAGCAATGATTTATTATGATTCTTAAAACGGTCAAACTGTAAGTTAGAGTTCAATTCATGGAAATGGCTAATAATTTCGATATTTAAATTAAATTAAACCCTCAGCACACCTTAAATCACTACAAGAAAAAACTCGTACAGCGACCGAATTCAGCGACCGCCACAGTGCGGTCGTTGACAACGACCGTCTTCGCGACGGGAAGAGGACGGTGGTTGCATTAACGACCGGCCTAACGACCGCTCCTCGGGGGCGCTGGTGGGGCGTGCTTCAACGACGGGCTTAGCGACCGCAAAATTTTCGGTCGCTGTTAGCGACCGTCCTAACGACCGAAAAGACGGTCGCTAACCTAGGTTAAATTCTTTTTTCCTTGCTCGCTGTGAAACACAATTACAGAATTGGGGGAGAAGACCGTTGGCGAAATTTTCGCTTCCGCTTCGTCGTTCGTTCTCGCCGACCACCGCCCACCGTCGCGCCCATCCCGTCGACGCCTCGAGCCACCCCCCGAACCAGCAACCTCCTTCACCCTCACCTAAACCGTCGTCTCTGCCCGGCGCCTTCCGAAATCCCTAAGCCGTCGTCTCTGCCCCGCCGGCGCCTCTCCGCCCAGCGCCGCTGCCCGGCGCCTCTGCCGTCGAAGCCCACCCGACGCCCGCCAAGCTTTGTTTGCAGGTTTACATTCTCTCGTTCGATTCTGCTTTGTGTTCATTTTTTTGCAATATGTTATATTGTTGCCTATATGCTGTGAAGTGCTTCATTGCTGTGTAAAGGTTGTTTTTTCATTCTACTAATTGTTTTGGAAAAATGTTGTGATTACTGGTATACACACAGTTTTGTTGTTTTGATTGTGTTGGAGTGTAGTGAAGAAGCAATGTTTTTACTGGTTTTGGTATTGAAGAACTGAAATTGAATGTAATTTGATTGCTCTAATTTGATTTAGGTGTAATTGATTGAATGTAGTTTGATTGAGGATCTTAGGAAGTGTTGACAATACTTTCTTATATGGTAATATGTTGTTAAATACTATTCATAGTCGACTTTTGCCACTGTTTTCGATTACTGGTATTTTTCTGTTGGGAATTTGTTGAATTTGAGATCATTTCTGAATTCCTCATGTTGCGTAGATGTGTTTTGATATAAAGAACACAAAAAATGGACATCGGATGATCATCTAATGAGCACTTGAAATTTCAAGCCATTTTCGACACTTGCTACTGTTTACATTATTTTGTTGACTTTGATTTCATATATGTGTTCATTGGTCTGTTTAACTAAAGATCATTAGCATGCTTCATTGAAACATGACATGTTGATTCATTCCAGTCGAATTTCCGGATCGTAGAAGTGAAGAGACGGAAGGATCGTGAGCATACATAGGAAATTTAAAGTGATTGAATGAGGTTATACAAGGTACGCGAAAATCATCCTATTAGCCTAGCAATTTGTTATGATTCTTCGGAATGTTTAATATTATTGATTGATGCAATATTTTAAACATATTTTCTGAACATAACTGACCGAATTGATGGATGTGTTTAATTGAGAAAATATATTGGCTTATAATTTGTTTGATAAGTTTGAAACGATATCAAATTTAGAAACTAGTTTAGATCCCCTGTTAGCTATGCAATTTATTATGATTCTTCGGAATGTTTAATATTATTGATTGATGCAATATTTTAAACATATTATCTGAACAAAACTGACCGAATTGATGGATGTGTTTAATTGAGAAAATATATTGGCTTATAATTTGTTTGATAAGTTTGAAACGATATCAAATTTAGAAACTAGTTTAGCCGAAAAAATACTATTTGTTCAAATAACAAAGAATATAAGTCCTAATAAATATGTTACTTTAATAAAACTCCATATCTTCGTTTAAGCATTTTACCCCTATCTTAAAATTCAGTTAGATAATGGAGCGCACTTGGATGTACCGACCACGTGGTGGGGAACTAACACCTGAATTTAAGCAAGGCGTCCTATCCTTTTTGAGGGATTGTCGTAAAAACCCCGAATGTGATATAGTAGAAGGGATGATAAGGTGTCCATGTGCAAGATGTAGGAATAGATGTTATTTACCAGATAATGAAATACAAGGACACCTATACAAAAGAGGATTTGTTGAAAATTACAATCGATGGACTTGTCATGGAGAGCCACACAACTTTCGCCCTCTCTATGATGATGAAGCACCGTCGGGAGGTGCAGCAGATAGGGGCATAGAACCTCCTTCAACCAACTACAGACAGATGATAATTGATGGACTGGGTTATGCACGTCCCGATGAATTACCAAATAACGCAGACGATGATCCTATGCCACCCGAGGAGCCTAACCCACAAGATAAATTGTTCTATGCCATGTTGGATGCAGCGGACAAGGATTTGTGGCCTGGGTGTAAGAAAATGACACTATTGTCAACTGTTGCGAGGTTGCTAAATATTAAATCGGAGCACCATCTATCTGAAAGATGTTTCGACACCTTATGTCAGCTCATCATTGATACACTGCCGGAGGAGAACTCAATGGTTAAAAATTTCTATGAGGCAAAGAAACTTCTTGAGGGCCTTGGATTACCCGTTCAGAAAATTGATTGTTGTGATAAAGGATGTATGTTGTATTGGAGGGATGATGTGGCCTTACAGAACTGTAAGTTTTGTGCCAGGCCGCGATTTAAAGTTTCCAGCAATGGATCACAAGTTGCAGTTAGTTATATGTTTTATTTCCCTTTAAAAAACAGATTAAAACGTCTGTATTCGTCGGAGGCGACTGCGAAATACATGACATGGCATGTAGGGCATGACCATGGGGGTACTGGTGAGATGTGTCATCCATGCGACTCCAAAGCATGGAAACACTTTGACCAGATTCATCCCGAATTCGGTTCGGAGGGACGAAATGTGAGATTAGGGCTGTGCACCGATGGTTTCCAACCCTTCGGTCAATCAGGTGCCCAATACTCTTGTTGGCCCGTTCTATTGACACCGTACAACCTCCCCCCAGGGATGTGTATGAAGGATGAGTATATGTTCTTGACAGCCATAATACCTGGCAAATCGAGTCCAAAACAAAGGATTGACGTGTACCTACAACCTTTGATTGATGAGCTATTGGAGTTGTGGGACGTTGGGATCACAACATACGACACATTTAGTAAACAAAACTTTCAGATGAAGGCGGCACTGATGTGGACTATAGGAGATTTTCCAGCTTATGCTATGTTGTCCGGTTGGAGTACCCACGGCAAAACTGCATGCCCGGTCTGTATGGAAAGAACCGAGTCTATACGATTGAAGGAGGGTGGGAAACAATCTTGGTTTGATTCGCATCGGAAGTTCCTTCCTACAGACCACCCATTTAGATCAGATAAGACCAGATTTATAAAGGATCGGGTGGAGCAAGGGCTGCCGCCAACCAATAGAAGTGGGGAAGAGATATTGGCCGACATAGATTCACATGGTCTTAGGCGTGTATTTGAAATTGGTAGTGAAGAGGCAAACACACACATCAGCAAGACTTGTGGTTGGAAAAAGAGGAGTATATTCTGGGACCTACCGTACTGGAAAACAAATTTGATCCGTCACAACTTGGATGTCATGCATATCGAGAAGAATGTGTTTGAGAATGTCTTCAACACTGTGATGGACGTCCAAGGGAAGACGAAGGACAATGCTAAAGCACGAGAGGACATCGTTACCCTGTGTAACAGACCAGAATTGCACAGAGATGCCCGTACAGGAAGATATCCTAAGGCTATATACACAATGGACAAGGACAAGAGGGATGTATTTCTTAAGTGGGTGGGTGGCTTGAAGTTTCCAGATGGGTGTGTGTCGAACTTGGGAAGATGTGTAGACACGAATAAGCACAGGATGTTTGGTATGAAGAGCCACGATTGCCATGTGTTCTTGCAGCGTCTTCTTCCCATCGGATGGAGAGAACTACTACCTGTGAGCGTTTGGGAGGCAATAACGGAATTGAGTAATGTGTTTCGTGCCTTAACTGCAAAGACCATCAAAACACATGAAATGGAGAGGTTGGGGTTAGATATTCCATTAGTACTGTGTAAACTAGAAACCATATTCCCACCTGCATTCTTCGATTGTATGGAGCACCTTCCTGTCCACCTACCCTATGAAGCAAGTGTTGCTGGTCCTGTACAGTTCAGATGGATGTATCCCTATGAAAGGTACGAATTCCATTTAAATTTATGAGTACAATAAAAATATTATAGCATTTTCAATATGATAGTGACCATTTCTTGTACTGATCATCTATTACAGGTACCTAAACCGGTTAAAGCGTACGGTGCGCAATAAGGCACACGTTGAAGGGTCTATTTGCAACGCTTATCTTGTCCGAGAAGCATCATTTTTTTGCTCTCATTACTTTGAGAAGCATGTGTTCACCCGTGAGCGAAATGTGCCTAGGAATGACGATGGTGGTTGCCCGTATGAGGATGATGGCCTTATTAGTATTTTCAAAGTAGGAGGACGTGCACAGGGTAGGGCCAAAAAAAGACGGATGACCGAGCAAGAGTTAAAGGCTGCCCACAACTACGTGCTACTGAATTGCACAGAAACAGAACCGTATATCGAGTTAGTAAATTCAAATTAAATCGTTTTAAATTTTATGTTTTTCCACCAACTTTTTATTTCCTTTATACTAAATTGAAATTCGAAAACAAATTATAGGTTGTTCCACCAACATATGCGTTCTGTTAATCCCCAGATTACTGTTCTTGAGATCTCAGCTGCCATGTCTGACCACTTTCCGAAATGGTTTGATGATTACATATCGAGCCATCCGCCCGATATACCAAGTCTACTCGAACTTGCACAAGGACCACTTCCAATAGCTCAATCATTTCCTATGTATTTTATTAATGGAATGAAATTTCACACCGAGAACCATGGTAGAAGTCGAACGACTTACAATAGTGGAGTTTGCATTACGGGCGAATCTCGGGATTTCTTCGGTATTATCGAAGAGATTTTAGTGCTAGAGTACCCTGCATTGCCTTTAAAACAAATTCCATTATTCAAATGTAAATGGTTTGACACTCGTGAGGGAGTTGGGACGCGTACTCATGAGAATTACAAGCTAATTGAGGTGAATAAGACGAAGAATCTGCCCTACTACGACCCCTTCATATTTGCCAACCAAGCTGAACAAGTGTGTTATGTTCAATTTCCAACGAACAGACCAAATGCTAGGACTCGTGATTGGTTGGCTGTATGTAAAATTAAGCCTAGGGGTGTGATTACTGTGAAGATGGGCGAAGATGTTGAGGCATTCCAAGTAGATGTGGCAGAACAGCTAGGTATTGAAACTGCAACCATTACGTCTCGCCGAGAGCGGTTAACAGATGATGTAGTCCAGCTTGTAGATCTAAATCCGGATGAGGATATTGACTCAGAAGAATCCCTAGACAATATGTCTACATCAGATGACACCGACATAGATGAATCATCTGAAGAGACATCTGATGAGGATTTCGAAGTTTGAAAATTAACATGTAACACAAATTTGTCTTCCTTGTTGCATAATGTCCATATATACACCATATATTAATGTGTTCACTTATACTTCATCTTATATTGTTTACAGATGTCTCAACAGGGGGGTGGCTCGGCTTCTGGCACCCCAAGCCGGCCTGGAACAGAGTCAGATTCTACACCAGTGATGCCTACGCCAGCTGAGACTGCCAGAATGGTGCGAGAGGCACGCGAGCGATGGGCTTTAGACTTGGCAGGTTTGTGTACAGTATCATATTATTTATCCTCTCTGTATATGCCAATAACTTTTAAATTATGTTATGCAGCAGCGCAATCTTCAAGCCAGGAGGATCCACCCGTACAGACACCAGGATCAGACTCTGCGGTACCAGAGACTCCCCCACCACGAACTCCAGGTATTAAACATAGAATGCA
The DNA here is from genome assembly GCA_030278955.1 of Hygrophila difformis. NCBI lineage: Eukaryota > Viridiplantae > Streptophyta > Magnoliopsida > Lamiales > Acanthaceae > Hygrophila > Hygrophila difformis. The sequence continues at coordinate 3,023,084 of JAOANR010000009.1, forward strand.
ACATCGAGTTAAACATTAAATTTACTTCACCATATATATATATATATGTTAAAATTAAAGGATCAGGAGAAACCCCACATGCTCCGCCAGCTCCGCAAGCACCACAAGCCCCTCAGCCCATAGAGAACAGGACAGAGATTAAGCCTAAGGACGGCGTGTATGTTGCCTAATATAAGAATTTCATTGTTGTCTTTTATTTCAAATGACATTATTGTCAAATTGATGATTATTTTGTTTAATTGTTAAGTATCCTCATCCCGGGATCACTGGTTAAAAAAATGTGGGATTGTTATCCCATGCGGTCAGATAAGGAAGGGATCTCGTGGATGAAAGTAACGAAGAGGACGAAAGACTTTTATTGGGGTGAATTTCAAGTATGTAATGACTAGCTCTCAGTTAAACTTGTAAATGTTTGATAGTTTTCTGTTACTATTAAATGTCATAAATGAATTTTAAATGGGTGAATCAGAAAGTTGCTCGCTGGGATCCTGTTCACGAAATGCAAGTGAAGAAAGAGTGGGAGCGGAAGAATGTACAGAGGTACGTGTTTGTATGTATGTTGAATATGTTAGTGTACTATTATTACATACAATGAATTGTTCTTCTACAGTGTACTTGACATTAATGATGTTCTAGGTACAAGGACTACACTCTAGATATTATAAGTGGGAAAAAACCTTATCCACTTGACAGAGAAGTTGCCGAGGCATGGGCGAATTATTGGGCTTCAGCAAAGTTCAAGCAAACGCAAACCAGGAACAAACTGAACAGGCGGCGTGGTCAAGCGGACGGTCCAGCCCTGCCGACGCACACAGCGGGTTCCAGATCACACCCAGCGACACTCGAACATTTGGTATGACTTGCATACTTAATATTTTTTAATTAGAGTCACGTTACATTATTTCATCATCTTTATTTAAAATTTTTATTTGAATATAGACACAAGAACAGGGTAGGGAAATTGAATATCCAGAGTTGCACGAGCACACACACACCAGAAAACATCAGAAGGGTGCTTGGGTTGACACCAAATCAAAGGAGGTCCATGTAAGTTGGCAAAATTACAATTGTTTAAGTTTATTAAAATTACATATCTAAAAAGTATTACATTCACTTTTATGTATATCTATTTGTCACTTCAAACAGGATGAGTTCCATGCTATCAAGGAGATTATTACACAAAGCCAAGCTCCTTTCGATCCAAACCGTACATTTTACGAGGTTGCTGGTGGGCACGATAGGCGGAAGTCCGTGTATGGACTAGGTAAATTAATTAGTTTCATAACTTATTTTAATTACTTTCAATACATAGAGTTAACACTTTTTTCACCTCATTAATCTGTTTAGGATCACTTGCTAAAATCATTCGGCCTACGGGGAGGGACCATAGCGATACTACACAGTCTAGCGCTAGTACTGTCAGTCGGGAGGAGTTTGAAGCGCTGAAGGCAATGCTTGAAAGGTATGGGCAAAAGTGGGAGACTGCGATGGAGGAGTTAGATAGGATGCGGGGAGGACGTAGACCTCGCTCTCCGGGCTCGGGCGATGATGACCATGGAGGAGGTCATGGATTTGGAGGTGGTGATATCACTGTTACGTGAGTGGGTTCATTTAGTGCATACATTTTGGACATATGTGGAGAGTTGGATACATTTTGGATATATTTTGGATTGTTGGCTTTATTTTGGATGATGTCTTAGTTACTTGGTTGGGTGACACTTTGTGAATTTTAGATGAAAGAACTTATGAATTTTAGATTCATGTACATGATTATGTAGTTGATGTTCGATGTTCAATATTCAATGGAGATAGGTCTTTGATGGTTTTAATTATGTATTTCTTTGAATCTCGTAGCATGGTGGAATGGATTTGTATTTGATGGTGTATTGTTTGAATGAGTTATTTGGAATGGTTGGAATGGTTGGTATGGATTGTGTTGTATGTACAGGTTGGATTACTGCCATATAAATAGGCCTGTTGGCCAGTAACAGATTTAGCGACCGTCAAAACGGTCGCTAAAACGGTCGCTAGGCTTAGCGACCGTCGTGAGGGTCGCCGAGACGGTCGCTAGTTCAAACCGGAGCACGGATCCGGTTCAGTGTTTAACGACCGCAAAAGACTGTCGTTGTGACGGTCGTAAAAGTTAACGACCGCCCATTCGGTCGTTAACTCGGTCGTTATAACGAACGACCGCATCGGACGTCGTCGCCGTTTATTTACTTACGGACACTATAGCGACCGGCATTATGCGGTCGCTAAGACGGTCGCTAAACCATTTTAGCGACCCGTCTCTCTAGTTAGCGACCGCATCTGACGGTCGTTATAGTCATTTTTTCTTGTAGTGAATGCTACTGTATACTCCCTCTGTTTTTTTTGTTTGCCCTATTGGGGTTTTTACATTATTTACCTATACACTTTAACTTAAAGTTTTATTATAGTTATATATAACATAAACTATAGTGAAGTGGGATCTTGTTAGATTCGTAGTTTTTAAATATCAAATTTTTAGAATGTTTACTTGTTCCGAACTTGAGTTATTAATAGTTTAAAATATGTATTGGACTACATGCACTGTGGGTCGGTAGCAAATAAAGAAAAATGGAGGAAGTATTTATTAGTGTTCATATATGCCATAAAATTTAGGTTTGTTCAATTAACTGGGACGAGGACTTACTTGTTCAAGTTGGCAAGTTTTCTGCTTGACTTTCAACTTTATGCTTGAGGTTTCGATTCCCACCGACCACCACTCTCTTCCTTTATCTCATTTATAATTTATTTGCCTGGACTTTACTACACCTTGCCGACATATGAGTGTAAATATATTTTTAAAAAAAGGTTCAATTAACAGTATAATTTATTAGTGTTCATGTCGACGTCGAATCAGCAATAATCAACAGTATTAATTTAAGTAATTAAACTTTTCACTAATCGGCCCACTATTATATTCCATAACCCATTGTTAATTAATTATTAACACCAGGGGTTTAATTAATTAATCAGAGAAAGAAAATGAACTTTATTTCCATATTTTTAATTTCTTCACCTCCTGTAAACAAATTTCTTAAATTGTGGGATGAGTGGGGTAGGGTGTAGGGGGGTAGAGGGGGTATAGCTATGGGGGTGGAGGAGGTGGGAGTCCACCACCGGCACAGACACACAGAGGGACATGTAGAAAGTGTTGAGAAGAACACGCAAAGGCTTAAATGTGTCGAGAGCAATAAATATGGCCGAATATCTAAATATACTTCACTTACGAGGCAGGCAGTAGTGGACTTTGTCTGAACGCTGACAGCGTACAAGCTGCTGCTATCTGCTCCTCCTGCTCCAGGGAGGGTTTCATTTCATTTTCTTTCCCTGTCTCTGTATCTTAAATTAAATTCGTGGGGGGGTTTTTCCTTTACTTTACCTTCATTATCATGTAGATCATGTAGTATCTATCTCCCAATCCTCATCATCAATTCTTGCATAATCTATCTATCTATCTGTGTATATAATTGACTGCCCTCACCCACGTGCATCCCACACACACCAACTGTCTTCTGACTTCTTCTGTCTGTGTTGCCTCTCTTTGCCAACTAATAAGTAAACCTCCTCTAATTTAATTTTCACCATCCAGAATAGGAACCACCCCTCATCCAACCCTAATTCTACATTCTACCAACCTACATCTTCATCCTGATTCCAGCAATGTGTATATAAATGCCTATTAATTAATACTAGTATACCAAAAAAAAAAAAGGAACAATTGGTGCTTGAAGTCTTGAACAATTGATTGAGTTGGATCTAGTCAATTAATTAGTGGGAACGACAAAGTCCAATAGTGTGTGTTAATTAATGTATATGTAAAAGTGTGTTTAGATGGCAAGTACTCATTTGGAGGTAATCAATCTGAATGTCGGGTTTTGTTGGATTTCTTCAAATGACACGTACGCGCACAGTTTTTTCTTTCATGTTGCCTGCTTCTTTTGCACTTTAGTTTATCGAGCGTACTTCTCACTTCTCTTTTTCAACGCCATAAGTAAGTAGATAGCTACTGACCAACCCAGCACGCAGTCCAATGCACAATTTAAACCATTAATAACTCAAATTCGGTAGAAGTAAAAATTCTAAAACTTCGGTATTTAAAAACTACAAGATGAGACGAATCTAACAAGATCTCACTTAGCTATATTTTAACTTGTATATCTATGATAAAACTTCAAATCAAAGTGTTTAGGTGAATAGTGTAAATTTTACCAATGTAGCTATCTTTTCTAAACGGAG